>CM026394.1:52474735-52582678 GCA_014843695.1 Archivesica marissinica
CCTATGGGAATCAGACAGCCTAAACTATTGAATCATATCATATTGGAATCAGAGAGCCTAAACTATTGAATCATGGCCTATGGGAATCAGACAGCCTAAACTATTGAATCATGGCCTATGGGAATCCGACAGCCTAAACTATTGAATCATATCCTATGGGAATCAGACAGCGTAAACTATTGAATCATGTCCTATGGGAATCAGACAGCCTAAACTATTGAATCATGGCCTATGGGAATAAGAGAGCCTAAACTATTGAATCATATCATATTGGAATCAGAGAGCCTAAACTATTGAATCATGGCCTATGGGAATCAGACAGCCTAAACTATTGAATCATGGCCTATGGGAATCAATCAGCCTAAACTATTGAATCATATCATATGGGAATCAGACAGCCTAAACTATTGAATCATATCATATGGGAATCAGACAGCCTAGACTATTGAATCATGTCCTATGGGAATCAGACAGCCTAAACTATTGAATCATGGCCTATGGGAATCAGACAGCCTAAACTATTGAATCATATCATATTGGAATCAGACAGCCTAGACTATTGAATCATGGCATATGGGAATCAGACAGCCTAAACTATTGAATAATATCCTATGGGAATCAGACAGCCTAAACTATTGAATCATGGCCTATGGGAATCAGACAGCCTAAACTATTGAATCATGGCCTATGGGAATCAGACAGCCTAAACTATTGAATCATGGCCTATGGGAATCAGACAGCCTAAACTATTGAATCATGGCCTATGGGAATCAGACAGCCTAAACTATTGAATCATGGCCTATGGGAATCAGACAGCCTAAACTATTGAATCATGGCCTATGGGAATCAGACAGCCTAAACTATTGAATCATGGCCTATGGGAATCAGACAGCCTAAACTATTGAATCATGGCCTATGGGAATCAGAGAGCCTAAACTATTGAATCATGGCCTATGGGAATCAGACAGCCTAAACTATTGAATCATGGCCTATGGGAATCAGACAGCCTAAACTATTGAATCATGGCCTATGGGAATCAGACAGCCTAAACTATTGAATCATGGCATATGGGAATCAGACAGCCTAAACTATTGAATAATATCATATGGGAATCAGACAGCCTAAACTATTGAATAATAATATTGGAATCAGACAGCCTAAACTATTGAATCATGGCCTATGGGAATCAGACAGCCTAAACTATTGAATCATGGCCTATGGGAATCAGACAGCCTAAACTATTGAATCATGGCCTATGGGAATCAGACAGCCTAAACTATTGAATCATGGCCTATGGGAATCAGACAGCCTAAACTATTGAATCATATCATATGGGAATCAGACAGCCTAAACTATTGAATAATCATATGGGAATCAGACAGCCTAACTATTGAATCATATCATATGGGAATCAGACAGCCTAAACTATTGAATCATGGCCTATGGGAATCAGACAGCCTAAACTATTGAATCATATCATATTGGAATCAGACAGCCTAAACTATTGAATCATATCATATGGGAATCAGACAGCCTAAACTATTGAATAATATCCTATGGGAATCAGACAGCCTAGACTATTGAATCATATCATATGGGAATCAGACAGTCTAAACTATTGAATCATGGCCTATGGGAATCAGACAGCCTAAACTATTGAATCATGGCCTATGGGAATCATACAGTCTAGACTATTGAATCATATCATATTGGAATCAGACAGCCTAAACTATTGAATCATGGCCTATGGGAATCAGACAGCCTAAACTATTGAATCATATCATATTGGAATCAGAGAGCCTAAACTATTGAATCATGGCCTATGGGAATCAGACAGCCTAAACTATTGAATCATGGCCTATGGGAATCAGACAGCCTAAACTATTGAATCATATCCTATGGGAATCAGACAGCGTAAACTATTGAATCATATCCTATGGGAATCAGACAGCCTAAACTATTGAATCATGGCCTATGGGAATAAGAGAGCCTAAACTATTGAATCATATCATATTGGAATCAGAGAGCCTAAACTATTGAATCATGGCCTATGGGAATCAGACAGCCTAATCTATTGAATCATGGCCTATGGGAATCAGACAGCCTAAACTATTGAATAATATCATATTGGAATCAGAGAGCCTAAACTATTGAATCATGGCCTATGGGAATCAGACAGCCTAAACTATTGAATCATATCATATTGGAATCAGACAGCCTAAACTATTGAATAATATCATATGGGAATCAGACAGCCTAAACTATTGAATCATGGCGTATGGGAATCAGACAGCCTAAACTATTGAATCATATCCTATGGGAATCAGACAGCCTAAACTATTGAATAATATCATATGGGAATCAGACAGCCTAAACTATTGAATCATGGCCTATGGGAATCAGACAGCCTAAACTATTGAATAATATCCTATTGGAATCAGACAGCCTAAACTATTGAATCATGGCCTATGGGAATCAGACAGCATAAACTAATGAATCATGGCCTATGGGAAATCAGACAGCCTAAACTATTGAATCATGGTCTATGGGAATCAGACATCCTAAACTATTGAATAATATCATATGGGAATCAGACAGCCTAAATTATTGAATCATGGCCTATGGGAATCAGAAAGCCTAAACTATTGAATCCTATCATATTGGAATCAGACAGCGTAAACTGTTGAATCATGGCCTATGGGAATCAGAGAGCGTAAACTATTGAATAATATCATATTGGAATCAGACAGCCTAAGCTATTGAATCATGGCCTATGGGAAATCAGACAGCCTAATCTATTGAATCATGGCCTATGGGAATCAGACAGCGAAACTTATTTAATCATATCATATTGGAATCAGACAGCCTAAACTATTGAATAATATCATATTGGAATCAGAGAGCCTAAACTATTGAATCATGGCCTTTGGGAATCAGACAGCGTAAACTATTGAATCATGGCCTATGGGAATCACACAGCCTAAACTATTGAATCATGGCCTATGGGAATCAGACAGCCTAAACTAATGAATCATTGCGTATGGGAATCAGACAGCCTAAACTATTGAATCATATCATATTGGAATCAGACAGCGTAAATTATTGAATCATATCCTATGGGAATCAGACAGCGTAAACTATTGAATCATGGCCTATGGGAATCAGACAGCCTAAACTATTGAATCATATCATATTGGAATCAGACAGCCTAAACTATTGAATCATGGCATATGGGAATCAGACAGCCTAAACTATTGAAGCATGGCATATGGGAATCAGAGAGCCTAAACTATTGAATAATATCATATTGGAATCAGACAGCCTAAACTATTGAATAATGGCCTATGAGAATCAAACAGCCTAAACTATTGAATAATATCATTTTGGAATCAGACAGCCTAAACTATTGAATCATATCATATTGGAATCAGGCAGCCTAAACTATTGAATCATATCATATTGGAATCAGAGAGCCTAAACTATTGAATCATATCATATGGGAATCAGACAGCCTAAACTATTGAATAATATTCTATGGGAATCAGACAGCCTAAACTATTGAATCATGGCCTATGGGAATCAGAGAGCCTAACCTATTGAATCATATTGGAATCAGAGAGCCTAAACTATTGAATCATGGCCTATGGGAAATCATACAGCCTAGACTATTGAATCATATCATATGGGAATCAGACAGCCTAAATTATTGAATCATGGCCTATGGGAATCAGACAGCCTAAACTATTGAATCATATTGGAATCAGAGAGCCTAAACTATTGAATCATGGCATATGGGAATCAGACAGCCTAAACTATTGAATCATGGCCTATGGGAATCAGACAGCCTACACTATTGAATCATATCCTATGGGAATCAGTCAGCCTAAACTATTGAATCATATCCTATGGGAATCAGACAGCCTAAACTATTGAATCATATCATATTGGAATCAGACAGCCTAGACTATTGAATCATATCCTATGGGAATCAGACAGCCTAAACTATTGAATCATGGCCTATGGGAATCAGACAGCCTAAACTATTGAATCATATCATATTGGAATCAGACAGCCTAGACTATTGAATCATATCATATGGGAATCAGACAGCCTAAACTATTGAATAATATTCTATGGGAATCAGACAGCCTAAACTATTGAATCATGGCCTATGGGAATAAGACAGCGTAAAATATTGAATCGTGGCCTATGGGAATCAGACAGCCTAAATTATTGAATCATGGCCTATGTGAATCAGACAGCCTAAACTATTGAATCATGGCCTATGGGAATCAGACAGCCTAAACTATTGAATCATGGCCTAAGGGAATCAGACAGCCTAAACTATTGAATCATAGCCTATGAGAATCAGACTGCCTAAACTATTGAATCATGGCCTATGGGAATCAGACAGCCTAAACTATTGAATCATGGCCTATGGGAATCAGACAGCCTAAACTATTGAATCATGGCCTATGGGAATCAGAGAGCCTAAACTATTGAATCATGGCCTATGTGAATCAGACAGCCTAAACTATTGAATCATGGCCTATGGGAATCAGACAGCCTAAACTATTGAATCATGGCCTATGGGAATCAGACTGCCTAAACTATTGAAGCATGGCCTATGGGAATCAGAGAGCCTAAACTATTGAATAATATCACATTGGAATCAGACAGCCTAAACTATTGAATCATGGCCTATGAGAATCAGACAGCCTAAACTATTGAATATTATCATATTGGAATCAGACAGCCTAAACTATTGAATCATATCATATTGGAATCAGACAGCCTAAACTATTGCATCATGGCCTATGGGAATCAGACAGCCTAAACTATTGAATCATATCATATTGGAATCAGACAGCCTAATCTATTGAATCATGGCCTATGGGAATCAGACAGCCTAAGCTATTGAATAATATCATATTGGAATCAGAGAGCCTAAACTATTGAATCATGGCCTATGGGAAATCAGACAGCCTAAACTATTGAATCATGGCCTATGGGAATCAGACAGCCTAAACTATTGAATAATATCATATTGGAATCAGAGAGCCTAAACTATTGAATCGTGGCCTATGGGAATCAGACAGCCTAAACTATTGAATCATGGCCTATGGGAATCAGTCAGCCTAAACTATTGAATCATGGCCTATGGGAATCAGACAGCCTAAACTATTGAATCATGGCCTATAGGAATCAGAGAGCCTAAACTATTGAATCATATCATATTGGAATCAGACAGCCTAAATTATTGAATAATATCATATTGGAATCAGACAGCCTAGACTATTGAATCATATCATATGGGAATCAGACAGCCTAAACTATTGAATAATATCCTATGGGAATCAGACAGCCTAGACTATTGAATCATATCATATGGGAATCAGACAGTCTAAACTATTGAATCATGGCTTATGGGAATCAGACAGCCTAAACTATTGAATCATGGCCTATGGGAATCATACAGCCTAGACTATTGAATCATATCATATGGGAATCAGACAGCCTAAACTATTGAATCATGGCCTATGGGAATCAGACAGCCTAAACTATTGAATCATGGCCTATGGGAATCAGACAGCCTAAACTATTGAATCATATCCTATGGGAATCAGACAGCCTAAACTATTGAATCATATCCTATGGGAATCAGACAGCCTAAACTATTGAATCATGGCCTATGGGAATCAGAGAGCCTAAACTATTGAATCATATTGGAATCAGAGAGCCTAAACTATTGAATCATGTCCTATGGGAATCAGACAGCCTAAACTATTGAATCATGGCCTATGGGAATAGACAGCGTAATCTATTGAATCATGGCCTATGGGAATCAGACAGCCTAAACTATTGAATCATGGCCTATGGGAATCAGACAGCCTAAACTATTGAATCATGGCCTATGGGAATCAGACAGCCTAAACTATTGAATCATGGCCTATGGGAATCAGACAGCCTAAACTATTGAATCATGGCCTATGGGAATCAGACAGCCTAAACTATTGAATCATAGCCTATGGGAATCAGACAGCCTAAACTATTGAATCATATCATATGGGAATCAGACAGCCTAAACTATTGAATCATATCTATGGGAATCAGACAGCCTAAACTATTGAATCATGCCTATGGGAATCAGACAGCCTAAACTATTGAATCATATCATATGGGAATCAGACAGCCTAAACTATTGAATATATCATATTGGAATCAGACAGCCTAAACTATTGAATCATGGCCTATGGGAATCAGACAGCCTAAACTATTGAATCATGGCCTATGGGAATCAGACAGCCTAAACTATTGAATCATGGCCTATGGGAATCAGACAGCCTAAACTATTGAATCATGGCATATGGGAATCAGACAGCCTAAACTATTGAATCATGGCCTATGGGAATCAGACAGCCTAAACTATTGAATCATGGCCTATGGGAATCAGACAGCCTAAACTATTGAATCATGGCCTATGGGAATCAGACGCCTAAACTATTGAATCATGTCCTATGGGAATCAGACAGCCTAAACTATTGAATAATATCATATTGGAATCAGACAGCCTAAACTATTGAATCATGGCCTATGGGAATCAGACAGCCTAAACTATTGAATAATATCATATGGGAATCAGACAGCCTAAACTATTGAATCATATCCTATGGGAATCAGACAGCCTAAACTATTGAATCATGGCCTATGGGAATCAGACAGCCTAAACTATTGAATCATATCATATTGGAATCAGACAGCCTAAACTATTGAATCATGGCCTATGGGAATCAGACAGCCTAAACTATTGAATCATGGCATATGGGAATCAGACAGCCTAAACTATTGAATCATGGCCTATGGGAATCAGACAGCCTAAACTATTGAATCATGGCCTATGGGAATCAGACAGCCTAAACTATTGAATCATGGCCTATGGGAATCAGACAGCCTAAACTATTGAATCATGGCCTATGGGAATCAGACAGCCTAAACTATTGAATCATGGCCTATGGGAATCAGACTGCCTAAACTATTGAAGCATGGCCTATGGGAATCAGAGAGCCTAAACTATTGAATAATATCATATTGGAATCAGACAGCCTAAACTATTGAATCATGGCCTATGAGAATCAGACAGCGTAAACTATTGAATAATATCATATTGGAATCAGACAGCCTAAACTATTGAATCATGGCCTATGGGAATCAGACATCCTAAACTATTGAATAATATCATATTGGAATCAGAGAGCCTAAACTATTGAATCATGGCCTATGGGAATCAGACAGCGTAAACTATTGAATCATATCCTATGGGAATCAGACAGCCTAAACTATTGAATCATGGCCTATGGGAATCAGACAGCGTAAATTATTGAATCATATCATATTGGAATCAGACAGCCTAATCTATTGAATCATGGCCTATGGGAATCAGACAGCCTAAACTATTGAATAATATCATATTGGAATCAGACAGCCTAAACTATTGAATCATGGCCTATGGGAATCAGACAGCCTAAACTATTGAATCATGGCCTATGGGAATCAGACAGCCTAAACTATTGAATCATGGCCTATGAGAATCAGACTGCCTAAACTATTGAATCATGGCATATGGGAATCAGACAGCCTAAACTATTGAATCATGGCCTATGGGAATCAGACAGCCTAAACTATTGAATCATGGCCTATGGGAATCAGAGAGCCTAAACTATTGAATCATGGCCTATGTGAATCAGACAGCCTAAACTATTGAATCATGGCCTATGGGAATCAGACAGCCTAAACTATTGAATCATGGCCTATGGGAATCAGACAGCCTAAACTATTGAATCATGGCCTATGAGAATCAGACAGCGTAAACTATTGAATAATATCATATTGGAATCAGACAGCCTAAACTATTGAATCATATCATATTGGAATCAGACAGCCTAAACTATTGCATCATGGCCTATGGGAATCAGACAGCCTAAACTATTGAATCATATCATATTGGAATCAGACAGCCTAAACTATTGAATCATGGCCTATGGGAATCAGACAGCTTAATTATTGAATCATGGCATATGGGAATCAGACAGCCTAAACTATTGAATCATATCCTATTGGAATCAGACAGCCTAAACTATTGAATCATGGCGTATGGGAATCAGACAGCCTAAACTATTGAATCATGGCCTATGGGAATCAGACTGCCTAAACTATTGAATAATATCATATTGGAATCAGACAGCCTAGACTATTGAATCATGGCCTATGGGAATCAGACAGCCTAAACTATTGAATCATGGCCTATGGGAATCAGACAGCCTAAACTATTGAATCATGGCCTATGGGAATCAGACAGCCTAAACTATTGAATCGTGGCCTATGGGAATCAGACAGCCTAAAATATTGAATCATATCCTATGGGAATCAGACAGCCTAAACTATTGAATCATGGCCTATGGGAATCAGACATCCTAAACTATTGAATAATATCATATTGGAATCAGAGAGCCTAAACTATTGAATCATGGCCTATGGGAATCAGACAGCGTAAACTATTGAATCATATCCTATGGGAATCAGACAGCCTAAACTATTGAATCATGGCCTATGGGAATCAGACAGCGTAAATTATTGAATCATATCATATTGGAATCAGACAGCCTAATCTATTGAATCATGGCCTATGAGAATCAGACAGCCTAAACTATTGAATCATATCCTATGTGAATCAGACAGCCTAAACTATTGAATCATGGCCTATGGGAATCAGACAGCCTAAACTATTGAATCATATCATATTGGAATCAGACAGCCTAATATATTGAATCATGGCCTATGGGAATCAGACAGCCTAAGCTATTGAATCATGGCCTATGGGAATCAGACAGCCTAAACTATTGAATCATGGCCTATGGGAATCAGACTGCCTAAACTATTGAAGCATGGCCTATGGGAATCAGAGAGCCTAAACTATTGAATAATATCACATTGGAATCAGACAGCCTAAACTATTGAATCATGGCCTATGAGAATCAGACAGCGTAAACTATTGAATAATATCATATTGGAATCAG
The DNA here is from genome assembly GCA_014843695.1 of Archivesica marissinica. NCBI lineage: Eukaryota > Metazoa > Mollusca > Bivalvia > Venerida > Vesicomyidae > Archivesica > Archivesica marissinica. The sequence continues at coordinate 52,483,810 of CM026394.1, forward strand.
ACAGCCTAAACTATTGAATCATGGCCTATGGGAATCAGACATCCTAAACTATTGAATAATATCATATTGGAATCAGAGAGCCTAAACTATTGAATCATGGCCTATGGGAATCAGACAGCGTAAACTATTGAATCATATCCTATGGGAATCAGACATCCTAAACTATTGAATCATGGCCTATGGGAATCAGACAGCGTAAATTATTGAATCATATCATATTGGAATCAGACAGCCTAATCTATTGAATCATGGCCTATGGGAATCAGACAGCCTAAGCTATTGAATAATATCATATTGGAATCAGACAGCCTAAACTATTGAATCATGGCCTATGGGAATCAGACAGCCTAAACTATTGAATCATGGCCTATGGGAATCAGACAGCCTAAACTATTGAATCATGGCCTATGAGAATCAGACTGCCTAAACTATTGAATCATGGCATATGGGAATCAGACAGCCTAAACTATTGAATCATGGCCTATGGGAATCAGACAGCCTAAACTATTGAATCATGGCCTATGGGAATCAGAGAGCCTAAACTATTGAATCATGGCCTATGTGAATCAGACAGCCTAAACTATTGAATCATGGCCTATGGGAATCAGACAGCCTAAACTATTGAATCATGGCCTATGGGAATCAGACTGCCTAAACTATTGAATCATGGCCTATGAGAATCAGACAGCGTAAACTATTGAATAATATCATATTGGAATCAGACAGCCTAAACTATTGAATCATATCATATTGGAATCAGACAGCCTAAACTATTGCATCATGGCCTATGGGAATCAGACAGCCTAAACTATTGAATCATATCATATTGGAATCAGACAGCCTAAACTATTGAATCATGGCCTATGGGAATCAGACAGCTTAATTATTGAATCATGGCATATGGGAATCAGACAGCCTAAACTATTGAATCATATCCTATTGGAATCAGACAGCCTAAACTATTGAATCATGGCGTATGGGAATCAGACAGCCTAAACTATTGAATCATGGCCTATGGGAATCAGACTGCCTAAACTATTGAATAATATCATATTGGAATCAGACAGCCTAGACTATTGAATCATGGCCTATGGGAATCAGACAGCCTAAACTATTGAATCATGGCCTATGGGAATCAGACAGCCTAAACTATTGAATCATGGCCTATGGGAATCAGACAGCCTAAACTATTGAATCGTGGCCTATGGGAATCAGACAGCCTAAAATATTGAATCATATCCTATGGGAATCAGACAGCCTAAACTATTGAATCATGGCCTATGGGAATCAGACATCCTAAACTATTGAATAATATCATATTGCAATCAGAGAGCCTAAACTATTGAATCATGGCCTATGGGAATCAGACAGCGTAAACTATTGAATCATATCCTATGGGAATCAGACAGCCTAAACTATTGAATCATGGCCTATGGGAATCAGACAGCGTAAATTATTGAATCATATCATATTGGAATCAGACAGCCTAATCTATTGAATCATGGCCTATGAGAATCAGACAGCCTAAACTATTGAATCATATCCTATGTGAATCAGACAGCCTAAACTATTGAATCATGGCCTATGGGAATCAGACAGCCTAAACTATTGAATCATATCATATTGGAATCAGACAGCCTAATATATTGAATCATGGCCTATGGGAATCAGACAGCCTAAGCTATTGAATAATATCATATTGGAATCAGAAAGCCTAAACTATTGAATCATGGCCTATGGGAAATCAGACAGCCTAAACTATTGAATCATGGCCTATGGGAATCAGACAGCGAAAATTATTGAATCATATCATATTGGAATCAGACAGCCTAATCTATTGAATCATGGCCTATGGGAATCAGACAGCCTAAACTATTGAATAATATCATATTGGAATCAGACAGCATAAACTATTGAATAATATCATATTGGAATCAGAGAGCCTAAACTATTGAATCTTGGCCTATGGGAATCAGACAGCCTAAACTATTGAATCATGGCCTATGGGAATCAGAGAGCCTAAACTATTGAATCATGGCCTATATGAATCAGAGAGCCTAAACTATTGAATCATATCATATTGGAATCAGACAGCCTAAACTATTGAATAATATCATATTGGAATCAGACAGCCTAGATTATTGAATCATATCATATGGGAATCAGACAGCCTAAACTATTGAATCATGGCCTATGGGAATCAGACAGCCTAAACTATTGAATAATATCATATTGGAATCAGACAGCCTAGACTATTGAATCATATCATATGGGAATCAGACAGCCTAAACTATTGAATAACATCCTATGGGAATCAGACAGCCTAGACTATTGAATCATATCATATGGGAATCAGACAGCCTAAACTATTGAATCATGGCCTATGGGAATCAGACAGCCTAGACTATTGAATCATATCATATGGGAATCAGACAGCCTAAACTATTGAATCATGGCCTATGGGAATCAGACAGCCTAAACTATTGAATCATATCATATTGGAATCAGAGAGCCTAAACTATTGAATCATGGCCTATGGGAATCAGAAAGCCTAAACTATTGAATCATGGCCTATGGGAATCAGACAGCATAAACTATTGAATCATATCCTATGGGAATCAGACAGCGTAAACTATTGAATCATATCCTATGGGAATCAGACAGCCTAAACTATTGAATCATGGCCTATGGGAATCAGACAGCCTAAACTATTGAATCATATCATATTGGAATCAGACAGCCTAAATTATTGAATCATGGCCTTTGGGAATCAGACAGCCTAAACTATTGAATCATGGCCTATGGGAATCAGACAGCCTAAACTATTGAATCATATATTGGAATCAGACAGCCTAGACTATTGAATCATATCCTGTGGGAATCAGACAGCCTAAACTATTGAATCATGGCCTATGGGAATCAGACAGCCTAAACTATTGAATCATATCCTATGGGAATCAGACAGCCTAAACTATTGAATCATGGCCTATGGGAATCAGACAGCCTAAACTATTGAATCATGGTCTATGGGAATCAGACAGCCTAAACTTTTGAAGCATGTCCTATGGGAATCAGACAGGGTAAACTATTGAATCATGTGCTGTGGGAATTTTGCATTGATATTAGGTATAATAAAATGTGTTATTCAACTCCTTTCAACCAGTGCATTATGTCACTCATAAATGTCTTTATATCTTTCAAAGTAATCTTCCAAAATATATTAATTGTGAATAAATAGTGACAATGGATTCATCTGCCGTGGTTCCTTTATCGTATGATGTATGCCTGGTAACAGCAGGTTGGAGTTAGAGCAGCGCCTGGACACGTGTACTTATGTCAGAATCATTAATATGCAAAGCAATGGATTTCATCAGGAATTATATCTCAAAAGCAATTACGCTAATGGTGTAAGAACTCGTTTCACAATGGAGCCAATATAAAGTAAGTATGCATGTGTATAATGTTACGGCGATCAAAATGGTACAAATTTAATCCAGTGGAACAAATACTTCCAATGTATTTACCCCATGACTCCTTTTCATCAGTCTGTACCCATTCACGATTGACGCATTCACTGAAAATATAAGCTTAAAATCAGCAAGAATATATATATGCACATCCATTTCGAGGCAGATAATGTGCTGTTGTTGTTTTACGTTTATTTATCGTCGCTACCGGTTGCCCATATGAGCGACACCTCCTGAAGAGATTAGTCATTTTAGATTTATGGAGGATAGTGCAATGATACAGACAGAGACCCATTCCAGAGTCTCCTCTGGTTCTTTTACGCGCACAGTGTAAAGCACCGACACGAGATCTCGGTTTAACATCCTATCTCAAAGACTGTTAATTTTATCATGGTCATACTGGAGATCGAACCTGCGACCCCTGGATTACCAGTCCACTGTGTTACTACTGGACTACAGATCCATATGTAATGAACACACCTTAGTGTTCCTTTCTTATACTCTAGGGGATATCTGGCCCCATTCTTATACTCTAGGAGGATATCGGGCCCCATTCCTATACTTTAGGGGGATATATGGCCCCATTCTTATACTCTAGGGTGATATATGGCCCCATTCTTATACTCTAGGGGAATATCGGGCCCCATGCTTATACTTTAGGGGGATATCGGGCCCCATTCTTATACTCTAGGGGGATATCGGGCCCCATTCTTATACTTTAGGGGGATATCGGGCCCCATTCTTATACTTTAGGGGGATATCGGGCCCCATTCTTATACTTTAGGGGATATCGGGCCTCATTCTTATACATTAGGGGGATATCGGGCCCCATTCTTATACATTAGGGGGATATCGGGCCCCATTCTTATACTCTAGGGGGATATCGGGCCCCATTCTTATACTTTAGGGGGATATATGGCCCCATTCTTATACTCTAGGGGGATATCGGGCCCCATTAATACATTAGGGTGATATCGGGCCCCATTCTTATACTTTAGGGGGATATCGGGCCCCATTCTTATAACTTAGGGGGATATCTGGCCCCATTCTTATACATTAGGGGGATATATGGCCCCATTCTTATACATTAGGCGGATATCGGGCCCCATTCTTATACATTAGGGGGATATCTGGCCCCATTCTTATACGCTAGGGGGATATCTGGCCCCATTCTTATACTTTAGGGGGATATCTGGCCCCATTCTTATACTTTAGGGGGATATCTGGCCCCATTCTTATACTTTAGGGGGATATCGGGCCCCATTCTTATACTTTAGGGGGATATCGGGCCCCATTCTTATACTTTAGGGGGATATCGGGCCCCATTCTTATACTTTAGGGGGATATCGGGCCCCATTCTTATACTTTAGGGGATATCGGGGCCCCATTCTTATACCTTAGGGGGATATATGGCCCCATTCTTATACTCTAGGAGGATATCGGGCCCCATTCCTATACCTTAGGGGGATATATGGCCCCATTCTTATACTCTAGGGGGATATATGGCCCCATTCTTATACTCTAGGGGGATATCGGGCCCCATTCTTATACATTAGGGGGATATCGGGCCCCATTCTTATACTTTAGGGGGATATCGGGCCCCATTCTTATAATTTAGGGGGATATCGGGCCCCATTCTTATACTTTAGGGGGATATCGGGCCCCATTCTTATACTTTAGGGGGATATCGGGCCCCATTCTTATACTTTAGGGGGATATCGGGGCCCCATTCTTATACCTTAGGGGATATATGGCCCCATTCTTATACTCTAGGAGGATATCGGGCCCCATTCCTATACCTTAGGGGGATATATGGCCCCATTCTTATACTCTAGGGGGATATATGGCCCCATTCTTATACTCTAGGGGGATATCGGGCCCCATTCTTATACATTAGGGGGATATCGGGCCCCATTCTTATACTTTAGGGGATATCGGGCCCCATTCTTATAATTTAGGGGGATATCGGGCCCCATTCTTATACTTTAGGGGGATATCGGGCCCCATTCTTATACATTAGGGGGATATCGGGCCCCATTCTTATACTTTAGGGGATATCGGGCCCCATTCTTATACATTAGGGGGATATCGGGCCCCATTCTTATACACTAGGGGGATATCGGGCCCCATTCTTATACTTTAGGGGGATATATGGCCCCATTCTTATACTCTAGGGGGATATCGGGCCCCATTATTATACATTAGGGTGATATCGGGCCCCATTCTTATACTTTAGGGGGATATCTGGCCCCATTCTTATACTCTAGGGGGATATATGGCCACATTCTTATACATTAGGGGGATATCTGGCCCCATTCTTATACATTATGGGGATATCTGGCCCCACTCTTATACTTTAGGGGATATCTGGCCCCATTCTTATACTCTAGGGGGATATATGGCCCCATTCCTATACATTAGGGGGATATCGGGCCCCATTCTTATAGGGCCCCATTCTTATACTTTAGGGGGATATCTGGCCCCATTCTTATACTTTAGGGGGATATCGGGCCCCATGCTTATACACTAGGGGGATATCGGGCCCCATTCTTATACTCTAGGGGGATATCGGGCCCCATTCTTATACTTTAGGGGGATATCGGGCCCCATTCTTATACATTAGGGGGATATCGGGGCCCCATTCTTATACTTTAGGGGGATATCGGGCCCCATTCTTATACTTTAGGGGGATATCGGGCCTCATTTCTATTTCATAATTGCAAACATGTTTAGTTTTGAAAACAATTGTATCAACATTATAATGTTTCCATACCGAATATGACATTGTCTACTGAGAAATCTCGAGTATGGCTTGACATATCGTCAATAAGATATCTACTCAAATAAGGCAGATTTCGGCATTTATAAGATATCTCATTAAATATGACAGATTTCGGCATTAATAAGATATCTCATTAAATATGACATATTTCGGCATTAATAAGATATCTCAATAAATATGACATATTTCGGCATCAATAAGATATCCCAGTAAATATGACATAATTCGGCATCAATAAGATATCCCAGTAAATATGACATAATTCGGCATCAATAAGATATCCCAGTAAATATGACATAATTCGGCATCAATAAGATATCCCAGTAAATATGCATAATTCGTCATCAATAAGATATCCCAGTAAATATGACATAATTCGGCATCAATAAGATATCCCAGTAAATATGACATAATTCGGCATCAATAAGTTATCCCAGTAAATATGACATAATTCGGCATCAATAAGATATCCCAGTAAATATGACATAATTCGGCATCAATAAGATATCCCAGTAAATATGACATAATTCGGCATCAATAAGATATCCCAGTAAATATGCATAATTCGTCATCAATAAGATATCCAGTAAATATGACATAATTCGGCATCAATAAGATATCCCAGTAAATATGACATAATTCGGCATCAATAAGTTATCCCAGTAAATATGACATAATTCGGCATCAATAAGATATCCCAGTAAATATGACATAATTCGGCATCAATAAGATATCCCAGTAAATATGCATAATTCGTCATCAATAAGATATCCCAGTAAATATGACATAATTCGGCATCAATAAGATATCCCAGTAAATATGACATAATTCGGCATCAATAAGTTATCCCAGTAAATATGACATAATTCGGCATCAATAAGATATCCCAGTAAATATGACATAATTCGGCATCAATAAGATATCCCAGTAAATATGCATAATTCGTCATCAATAAGATATCCCAGTAAATATGACATAATTCGGCATCAATAAGATATCCCAGTAAATATGACATAATTCGGCATCAATAAGTTATCCCAGTAAATATGACATAATTCGGCATTAGTAAGATATCCCAGTAAATATGACATAATTCGGCATCAATAAGATATCCCAGTAAATATGACATAATTCGGCATCAATAAGATATCCCAGTAAATATGACATCATTCGGCATCAATAAGATATCCCAGTAAATATGACATAATTCGGCATCAATAAGTTATCCCAGTAAATATGACATAATTCGGCATCAATAAGATATCCCAGTAAATATGACATAATTCGGCATCAATAAGATATCCCAGTAAATATGACATAAATCGGCATCAATAAGTTATCCCAGTAAATATGACATAATTCGGCATCAATAAGATATCCCAGTAAATATGACATAATTCGGCATCAATAAGATATCCCAGTAAATATGACATAATTCGGCATCAATAAGATATCCCAGTAAATATGACATAATTCGGCATCAATAAGATATCCCAGTAAATATGACATAATTCGGCATCAATAAGATATCCCAGTAAATATGACATAATTCGTCATCAATAAGATATCCCAGTAAATATGACATAATTCGGCATCAATAAGATATCCTAGTATATATGACATAATTCGGCATCAATAAGATATCCCAGTAAATATGACATAATTCGGCATCAATAAGATATCCCAGTATGTATGACATAATTCGGCATTAGTAAGATATCCCAGTAAATATGACACAATTCGGCATCAATAAGATATCCCAGTAAATATGCATAATTCGTCATCAATAAGATATCCCAGTAAATATGACATAATTCGGCATCAATAAGATATCCTAGTATATATGACATAATTCGGCATCAATAAGATATCCCAGTAAATATGACATAATTCGGCATCAATAAGATATCCCAGTAAGTATGACATAATTCGGCATCAATAAGATATCCCAGTAAATATGCATAATTCGTCATCAATAAGATATCCCAGTAAATATGACATAATTCGGCATCAATAAGATATCCCAGTAAATATGACATAATTCGGCATCAATAAGTTATCCCAGTAAATATGACATAATTCGGCATTAGTAAGATATCCCAGTAAATATGACATAATTCGGCATCAATAAGATATCCCAGTAAATATGACATAATTCGGCATCAATAAGATATCCCAGTAAATATGACATCATTCGTCATCAATAAGATATCCCAGTAAATATGACATAATTCGGCATCAATAAGTTATCCCAGTAAATATGACATAATTCGGCATCAATAAGATATCCCAGTAAATATGACATAATTCGGCATCAATAAGATATCCCAGTAAATATGACATAAATCGGCATCAATAAGTTATCCCAGTAAATATGACATAATTCGGCATCAATAAGATATCCCAGTAAATATGACATAATTCGGCATCAATAAGATATCCCAGTAAATATGACATAATTCGGCATCAATAAGATATCCTAGTAAATATGACATAATTCGGCATCAATAAGATATCCCAGTAAATATGACATAATTCGGCATCAATAAGATATCCCAGTAAATATGACATAATTCGGCATCAATAAGATATCCCAGTAAATATGACATAATTCGGCATCAATAAGATATCCTAGTATATATGACATAATTCGGCATCAATAAGATATCCCAGTAAATATGACATAATTCGGCATCAATAAGATATCCCAGTATGTATGACATAATTCGGCATTAGTAAGATATCCCAGTAAATATGACACAATTCGGCATCAATAAGATATCCCAGTAAATATGCATAATTCGTCATCAATAAGATATCCCAGTAAATATGACATAATTCGGCATCAATAAGATATCCTAGTATATATGACATAATTCGGCATCAATAAGATATCCCAGTAAATATGACATAATTCGGCATCAATAAGATATCCCAGTAAGTATGACATAATTCGGCATTAGTAAGATATCCCTGTAAATATGACACAATTCGGCTTCAATAAGATATCCCAGTAAATATGACATAATTCGGCATCAATAAGATATCCCAGTAAATATGACATAATTCGGCATCAATAAGATATCCCAGTAAGTATGACATAATTCGGCATTAGTAAGATATCCCAGTAAATATGACACAATTCGGCATCAATAAGATATCCCATTAAATATGACATAATTCGGCATCAATAAGATATCCCAGTAAATACGACATAATTCGGCATCAATAAGATATCCCAGTAAATATGACATAATTCGGCATCAATAAGATATCCCAGTAAATATGACATAAATCGGCATTAGTAAGATATCTAGGACTAAATAAGATGTACGGCTATTTCGGCACATGTCGTGGGCATGCATATATAATACTAGTCTTTTTCCACCCTTTCTAAGAGTTAATTGAACTGTAACACAGTTCTAATATATATATCAAATATACCTTACTTTAATGCATTAGTTAAGAAATAATAAATATCAACCGTGGTATATCGCAGAATAACCCGAGTTTGAAGTTCTTATGCGTAGAAATATATCACGAAGGCCGAAGAACGACAAACGAGGGTTATTCTGCGATATACCACGGTTGATACTTATTATTTCGATTCTAACACGACTTACTTCTAATAATTTTAAAGGAGTATTTTCTTCAAACGCCACTGCATTTGGATTTCGAAATTTCCTCCCGCGTAAAGGGGTGATGACGTTATTTTTTATAGAAAAAATCAATCTAGTGCATAAATGAACAAAAGTTGTAACTGATTAATAATTTTATTTATTTTGTCAAATAAAACTGTACAGAATAGTAACTGAAACGTTACTTAACAGAAAAACAAGATGGACAAGAGATTATCTGATTCTAAAAATAGCTCACTTCCGTGAATTCCAACGGTATTTTTTACAAACATCGCATGACTTTCATTCATAAAACTTTACACGCATTGCATAAATGACGTAGCCAAAACACGGTGCGCGTGCAGCATAGTTCAAGGTAGGTATATTGCAGAATAACCCGAGATTGGTTTTACTCTAGACGTATGTATGTTATTAGCTGGGTCGTGTTAGAATATAAAATAGCATATCATTTGAAGGAATCAAAAATACAAATTGAAAACTGGTGGTCTACAATAATAGAAATAAATTCTATATAGTTATAATAATATGAAATTTAACATGTGTCTGAGAAACTTAAAACATGAATTAATGACGTAATATGTATTCTCTTTTCTTCCAGACAAAATGTGCAGTTTCAAAATTGCATGATTATTATCCAAAAAAAGACAAGGAAACCTTCCGAACCCACTCACCACGATCCACACACATCCAATACAAATCTGCAAAGAACTAGTTTATCTGGGTCAAAAACATTAAACTGTATTCTTTTTTCGAGTGGAGAGTCGAATTTATCATAAAATATAGAATATTGCGTATATGAAAATAAAACTGGGTATATGTTCGAACCTTTAAATATTTAGAGATAAGAGAAACATGTAGAGAAAATAGAAATATGTATAGAAAAGAGAAACATGTAGATAAAAGAGAAACATATAGAGAAAAGAGAAACAAACATGTAGAGAAAATAGAAACATGTAGAGAAAAGAGAAACATGTAGAGAAAACATGGAGACAAAGACAATGACATAAATAAAATGTATTACTTCAGCAGCATTATAAACAGTTTAAATCATTTCTACACGATTTTGATCACATGTAATATTGTAGAAGACAAATTTAAAAAATAGAAATGTTCTGGCTGGGCAACAGTCCTGCTCTGAAAACAAATATATATACAATATAGAATATTGCGTATTATTAAAATAAAACTGGGTACATGTTCGTATACGCTGGGCGAAATTAATAATTGGACGGCATACTACACTACTATTTACACAATGTTCCGCATTGATGCCAAAACATGCCGGCTTAAATTACATACGTTACATATATGATGCAGTATATCATATTCGAGTTAGGTATACTAGTAGGCCTTATTCGAGTTAGGTATACTAGTAGGCCCTATTCGAGTTAGGTATACTAGTAGGCCCTATTCGAGTTAGGTATACTAGTAGGCCCTATTCGAGTTAGGTATACTAGTAGGCCCTATTTGTAGGCCCTATTCGAGTTAGGTATACTAGTAGGCCTTATTCGAGTTAGGCATACTAGTAGACCCTATTCGAGTTAGATATACTAGTAGGCCCTATTTGTAGGCCTTATTCGAGTTAGGTTTACTAGTAGGCCCTATATGAAGGCCCTATCCGAGTTAGGTATACGATTAGGCCCTATTCGAGTTAGGTATACTAGTAGGCCCTATTTGTAGGCCCTATTCGAGATAGGTATACTAGTAGGCCTTATTCGAGTTAGGTATACTAGTAGGCCCTATTCGAGTTAGGTATACTAGTAGGCCCTATTCGAGTTAGGTATACTAGTAGGCCCTATTCGAGTTAGGTATACTAGTAGGCCCTATTTGTAGGCCCTATTCGAGTTAGGTATACTAGTAGGCCTTATTCGAGTTAGGTATACTAGTAGACCCTATTCGAGTTAGATATACTAGTAGGCCCTATTTGTAGGCCTTATTCGAGTTAGGTTTACTAGTAGGCCCTATATGAAGGCCCTATCCGAGTTAGGTATACGATTAGGCCCTATTCGAGTTAGGTATACTAGTAGGCCCTATTTGTAGGCCCTATTCGAGTTAGGTATACTAGTAGGCCCTATTTGTAGGCCCTATTCGAGGTAGGTATACTAGTAGGCCCTATTTGTAGGCCATGTTCGAGTTAGGTATACTAGTAGGCCCTATTTGTAGGCCCTATTCGAGTTAGGTATACTAGTAGGCCCTATTCGAGTTAGGTATACTAGTAGGCCCTATTCGAGTTAGGTATACTAGTAGGCCCTAATCGAGTTAGGTACACTAGTAGGCCCTATTCGAGTTAGGTATACTAGTAGGCCCTATTCGAGTTAGGTATACTAGTAGGCCCTATTCGAGTTAGGTATACTAGTAGGCCCTAATCGAGTTAGGTACACTAGTAGGCCCTATTCGAGTTAGGTATACTAGTAGGCCCTATTCGAGTTAGGTATACTAGTAGGCCCTATTCGAGTTAGGTATACTAGTAGGCCCTAATCGAGTTAGGTACACTAGTAGGCCCTATTCGAGTTAGGTATACTAGTAGGCCCTATTCGAGTTAGGTATACTAGTAGGCCCTATTCGAGTTAGGTATACTAGTAGGCCCTAATCGAGTTAGGTACACTAGTAGGCCCTATTCGAGTTAGGTATACTAGTAGGCCCTATTCGAGTTAGGTATACTAGTAGGCCCTATTCGAGTTAGGTATACTAGTAGGCCATAATCGAGTTAGGTATACTAGTAGGCCCTATTCGAGTTAGGTATACTAGTAGGCCTATTCGAGTTAGGTATACTAGTAGGCCCTATTCGAGTTAGGTATACTAGTAGGCCCTATTCGAGATATGTATACTAGTAGACCCTATTTGTAGGCCCTGTTCGAGTTAGGTACACTAGTAGGCCATATTTGTAGGCCATGTTCGAGTTAGGTATACTAGTAGGCCCTATGTGAAGGCCCTATTTGTAGGCCCTATTCGAGATAGGTATACTAGTAGGCCCTATTTGTAGGCCCTGTTCGAGTTAGGTATACTAGTAGGCCCTATGTGTAGGTCCTATTTGTAGGCCCTGTTCGAGTTAGGTATACTAGTAGACCCTATTTGTAGGCCCTGTTCGAGTTAGGTATACTAGTAGGCCCTATTTGTAGGCCCTGTTCGAGTTAGGTATACTAGTAGGCCCTATGTGTAGGCCCTGTTCGAGTTAGGTATACTAATAGGCCCTATTTGTAGGCCCTGTTCGAGTTAGGTATACTAGTAGGCCCTATTTGTAGGCCCTGTTCGAGTTAGGTATACTAGTAGGCCCTATTTATACGCCCTGTTCGAGCTAGGTATACTAGTAGGCCCTATGTGTAGGCCCTATTCGAGTTAGGTATACTAGTAGACCCTATTTGTAGGCCCTATTCGAGTTAGGTATACTAGTAGGCCCTATTTGTAGGCCCTATTCGAGTTAGGTATACTAGTAGGCCCTATTTGTAGGCACTATTCGAGTTAGATATATTAGTAGACCCTATTTTAAGCCCTGTTCGAGTTAGGTATACTAGTAGGCCCTATGTGTAGGCCCTATTCGAGTTAGTTATACTAGTAGGCCCTATTTGAGTTAGGTATACTAGTAGGCCCTATCTGTAGGCCCTGTTCGAGTTAGGTATACTAGTTGACCCTATTTGTAGGCCCTATTCAAGATAGGTATACTAGTAGGCCCTATTTATAGGCCCTATTCGAATTAGGTATACTAGTAGGCCCTATTTGTAGGCCCTATTCGAGTTAGGTATACTAGTAGGCCCTATATGTAGGCCATATTCGAGTTAGGTATACTAGTAGGCCCTATTTTTAGGCCATGTTCGAGTTAGGTATACTAGTAGGCCCTATATGTAAGCCATATTCGAGTTAGGTATACTAGTAGGCCCTATTTGGATTGCAAATACGAGAATATCATGGTTAATGTTCTATGTCAACTTACTATTTCTTAGAATCAATCCACTGTTCACTTCCAGGTTCGTAATCACGTCCAGCATATGAGCAAGGGCATTCGTCAAATAGTATGCATTGTGAACGCTGAAATATGGGTACACATAATGTAGCGTGCGGGCTATGACCTGGGTTGATGGGTGCGAAATTTAGCGACAAATGTGTGATATTTTGTATCTATCATTTACATATTGCTAGATTATCGACAACAAAAATGAATAGATGATGTGTGTTTTACGTTTATTTATCGTCGTTACCGGTTGCTCATATGAGGGACACCTCCTGAAGAGATTAGTAATTTTAGATATTTGGAGGATAGTGCAATGATACAGACAGAGACCTATTCCATAATCTGGTTCTTTTACATGCACAGTGTACAGCACCGACACGAGACCTCCGCTTAAAGTACCATCTGAAAGACTGTCAATGTTATTAGGGTTAGACGGGGGATCGATCATGCGATGGATTACCACTCCAATGAATAGATGAATAGAGTACTGGATGATATTGGTCACTACAACAGACGTACATATCCTGATGCAACATAGAGTGTAGGAGACAATAAGATCAAGCATGTAACGTAGATATATTTTGCAGATTTGGGGATGATGCTCAACATCCAGTGGTGTTTACTAGTATACCACATCCATGTCATCAAGTATTCTACACAGGTATACCACATCGATGTCATCTAGTATTCTATACCAGTATACCACATCCATGTCATCAAGTATTCTACACCAGTATACCACATCCATGTCATCAAGTATTCTATACCAGTATACCACATCAATATCATCAAGTATTCTATACCAGTATACCACATCCATGTCATCAAGTATTCTATACCAGTATACCACATCCATGTCATCAAGTATTCTATACCAGTATACCACATCCATGTCATCAAGTATTCTATACCAGTATACCACATCAATGTCATCAAGTATTCTATACCAGTATACCACATCCATGTCATCAAGTATTCTATACCAGTATACCACATCCATGTCATCAAGTATTCTATACCAGTATACCACATCCATGTCATCAAGTATTCTATACCAGTATACCACATCCATGTCATCAAGTATTCTACACCAGTATACCACATCCATGTCATCAAGTATTCTATACCAGTATACCACATCAATATCATCAAGTATTCTATACCAGTATACCACATCCATGTCATCAAGTATTCTATACCAGTATACCACATCCATGTCATCAAGTATTCTACACCAGTATACCACATCCATGTCATCAAGTATTCTATACCAGTATATCACATCCATGTCATCAAGTATTCTATACCACTATGCAATATCGATGTCATCAAGTATTCTATACAAGTATACCACATCCATGTCATCAAGTATTCTATGCCACTATGCAATATCGATGTCATCAAGTATTCTATGCCAGTATACCACATCCATGTCATCAAGTATTCTATACCAGTATATCACATCAATGTCATCAAGTATTCTAGACCAGTATACCACATCGATGTCATCAAGTATTCTAGACCAGTATACCACATCCATGTCATCAAGTATTCTATACCAGTATACCACATCCATGTCATCAAGTATTCTATACCAGTATACCACATCCATGTCATCAAGTATTCTATACTAGTATACCACATCCATGTCATCAAGTATTCTATACCAGTATACCACATCCATGTCATCAAGTATTCTATACTAGTATACCACATCCATGTCATCAAGTATTCTACACCAGTATACCACATCCATGTCATCAAGTATTCTATACCAGTATACCACATCCATGTCATCAAGTATTCTATACCAGTATACCACATCCATGTCATCAAGTATTCTACACCAGTATACCACATCCATGTCATCAAGTATTCTATACCAGTATACCACATCCATGTCATCAGTATTCTATACCAGTATACCACATCCATGTCATCAAGTATTCTATACCAGTATACCACTTCCATGTCATCAAATATTCTATACCAGTATACCACATCGATGTCATCAAATATTCTATACTAGTATACCACATCCATGTCATCAAGTATTCTATACCAGTATACCACTTCCATGTCATCAAATATTCTATACCAGTATACCACATCGATGTCATCAAGTATTCTATGCCACTATGCAATATCGATGTCATCAAGTATTCTATACCAGTTTACCACATCCATGTCATCAAGTATTCTATACCAGTATACCACATCCATGTCATCAAGTATTCTATACCAGTATACCACATCCATGTCATCAAGTATTCTATACTAGTATACCACATCCATGTCATCAAGTATTCTATACCAGTATACCACATCGATGTCATCAAGTATTCTATACCAGTATACCACATCCATATCATCTAGTATTCTATACCAGTATACCAAATCCATGTCATCAAGTATTCTATACCAGTATACCAAATCCATGTCATCTAGTATTCTATACCAGTATATCACATCAATGTCATCAAGTATTCTACACCAGTATACTCCATCCATGTCATCAAGTATTCAATACCAGTATACCACATCGATGTCATCAAGTATTCTACACCAGTATACTCCATCCATGTCATCAAGTATTCAATACCAGTATACCACATCGATGTCATCAAGTATTCTACACCAGTATACCACATCCATGTCATCTAGTATTCTATACCAGGGTACCACATCCATGTCATCAAGTATTCTACACCAGTATACCACATCGATGTCATCAAGTATTCTAGACCAGTATACCACATCCATGTCATCAAGTATTCTATACCAGTATACCACATCCATGTCATCAAGTATTCTATACCAGTATACCACATCCATGTCATCAAGTATTCTATACCAGTATACCACATCCATGTCATCAAGTATTCTACACCAGTATACCACATCCATGTCATCAAGTATTCTATACCAGTATACCACATCCATGTCATCAAGTATTCTATACCAGTATACCACATCCATGTCATCAAGTATTCTATACCAGTATACCACATCCATGTCATCAAGTATTCTATACCAGTATACCACATCCATGTCATCAAGTATTCTATACCAGTATACCACATCCATGTCATCAAGTATTCTATACCAGTATACCACATCCATGTCATCAAGTATTCTATACCAGTATACCACATCCATGTCATCAAGTATTCTATACCAGTATACCACATCGATGTCATCAAGTATTCTATACCAGTATACCACATCCATGTCATCAAGTATTCTATACCAGTATATCACATCAATGTCATCAAGTATTCTATACCAGTATACCACATCGATGTCATCAAGTATTCTATACCAGTATACCACATCCATGTCATCAAGTATTCTATACCAGTATACCACATCCATGTCATCAAGTATTCTATACCAGTATACCACATCCATGTCATCAAGTATTCTATACTAGTATACCACATCCATGTCATCAAGTATTCTATACCAGTATACCACATCCATGTCATCAAGTATTCTATACCAGTATACCACATCCATGTCATCAAGTATTCTATACCAGTATACCACATCCATGTCATCAAGTATTCTATACCAGTATACCACATCCATGTCATCAAGTATTCTATACCAGTATACCACATCCATGTCATCAAGTATTCTACACCAGTATACCACATCCATGTCATCAAGTATTCTATACCAGTATACCACATCCATGTCATCAAGTATTCTATACCAGTATACCACATCCATGTCATCAAGTATTCTATACCAGTATACCACATCGATGTCATCAAGTATTCTATACCAGTATACCACATCCATGTCATCAAGTATTCTATACCAGTATACCACATCCATGTCATCAAGTATTCTATACCAGTATACCACATCCATGTCATCTAGTATTCTATACCAGTATACCACATCCATGTCATCAAGTATTCTATACCAGTATACCACATCCATGTCATCAAGTATTCTATACCAGTATACCACATCCATGTCATCAAGTATTCTATACCAGTATACCACATCCATGTCATCAAGTATTCTATACCAGTATACCACATCCATGTCATCAAGTATTCTATACTAGTATACCACATCCATGTCATCAAGTATTCTATACCAGTATACCACATCCATGTCATCAAGTATTCTATACTAGTATACCACATCCATGTCATCAAGTATTCTACACCAGTATACCACATCCATGTCATCAAGTATTCTATACCAGTATACCACATCCATGTCATCAAGTATTCTATACCAGTATACCACATCCATGTCATCAAGTATTCTACACCAGTATACCACATCCATGTCATCAAGTATTCTATACCAGTATACCACATCCATGTCATCTAGTATTCTATACCAGTATACCACATCCATGTCATCAAGTATTCTATACCAGTATACCACTTCCATGTCATCAAATATTCTATACCAGTATACCACATCGATGTCATCAAATATTCTATACTAGTATACCACATCCATGTCATCAAGTATTCTATACCAGTATACCACTTCCATGTCATCAAATATTCTATACCAGTATACCACATCGATGTCATCAAGTATTCTATGCCACTATGCAATATCGATGTCATCAAGTATTCTATACCAGTTTACCACATCCATGTCATCAAGTATTCTATACCAGTATACCACATCCATGTCATCAAGTATTCTATACCAGTATACCACATCCATGTCATCAAGTATTCTATACTAGTATACCACATCCATGTCATCAAGTATTCTATACCAGTATACCACATCGATGTCATCAAGTATTCTATACCAGTATACCAAATCCATGTCATCTAGTATTCTATACCAGTATATCACATCGATGTCATCAAGTATTCTATACCAGTATACCACATCCATGTCATCAAGTATTCTATACCAGTATACCACATCCATGTCATCAAGTATTCTATACTAGTATACCACATCCATGTCATCAAGTATTCTATACCAGTATACCACATCCATGTCATCAAGTATTCTATACCAGTATACCACATCCATGTCATCTAGTATTCTATACCAGTATACCACATCCATGTCATCAAGTATTCTACACCAGTATACCACATCCATGTCATCAAGTATTCTATACCAGTATACCACATCCATGTCATCAAGTATTCTATACCAGTATACCACATCCATGTCATCAAGTATTCTATACCAGTATACCACTTCCATGTCATCAAATATTCTATACCAGTATACCACATCGATGTCATCAAATATTCTATACTAGTATACCACATCCATGTCATCAAGTATTCTATACCAGTATACCACTTCCATGTCATCAAATATTCTATACCAGTATACCACATCGATGTCATCAAGTATTCTATGCCACTATGCAATATCGATGTCATCAAGTATTCTATACCAGTTTACCACATCCATGTCATCAAGTATTCTATACCAGTATACCACATCCATGTCATCAAGTATTCTATACCAGTATACCACATCCATGTCATCAAGTATTCTATACTAGTATACCACATCCATGTCATCAAGTATTCTATACCAGTATACCACATCGATGTCATCAAGTATTCTATACCAGTATACCAAATCCATGTCATCTAGTATTCTATACCAGTATATCACATCAATGTCATCAAGTATTCTACACCAGTATACTCCATCCATGTCATCAAGTATTCAATACCAGTATACCACATCGATGTCATCAAGTATTCTACACCAGTATACCACATCCATGTCATCTAGTATTCTACACCAGTATACCACATCCATGTCATCTAGTATTCTATACCAGGGTACCACATCCATGTCATCAAGTATTCTACACCAGTATACCACATCGATGTCATCTAGTATTCTATACCAGTATACCACATCCATGTCATCTAGTATTCTATACCAGTATACCACATCCATGTCATCAAGTATTCTATACCAGTATACCACATCAATGTCATCTAGTATTCTATACCAGTATACCACATCCATGTCATCAAGTATTCTATACCAGTATACCAAATCCATGTCATCTAGTATTCTATACAAGTATACCACATCCATGTCATCTAGTATTCTATACCAATATACCAAATCCATGTCATCTAGTATACTATACCAGTATACCACATCCATGTCATCTAGTATTCTATACCAGTATACCACATCCATGTCATCAAATATTCTATACTAGTATACCACATCCATGTCATCAAGTATTCTATACCAGTATACCACATCCATGTCATCTAGTATTCTATACCAGTATACCAAATCCATGTCATCTAGTATTCTATACCAGTATACCACATCAATATCATCAAGTATTCTATACCAGTATACCACATCGATGTCATCTAGTATTCTATACTAGTATACCAAATCCATGTCATCTAGTATTCTATACCAGTATACCACATCGATGTCATCAAGTATTCTACACCAGTATACCACATCCATGTCATCTAGTATTCTATACCAATATAAGTATTTACAGTAAAGCATCTTACACATTTCTCAGAAAAAACAACTTGAAGATGAAGAGTGAATATTGGAAAATGAATACTGACCAAGACTTCAACATTTGCTATTGATGCTAGACAAGACATATACGAGACAACGGTCATTGTGTAACCATTTAATAGCCTACGCATGCGATTCTTCCAATGCCACAGTACATAGATGAGGCGGAAATGGTCATCGAATATGTCAGCCAAGGACTTCTAACATCCGAATGAAAGTATTGAGTGACCAGACAAGAATCACTGACGTGCACATACGGATGAAACGCATTATCCTAGTTAGGTGTGAACCGATATTGCATAAACTCATCTGAGAGTGGCAGGCATCCTTACGGCAACTATGGGTAGCTTATCCAATCCGGATGTTTGTTGTTTGCTTGTTTGTTCGGGTTTTACGCATTCATCAGCACCATTTTTGAGATATATCGCCGGTGGGCAGTTTATCAAACAACACCTTTCCTGGGCAGGCTCCAGCGGTTAATCAGTACTAAGTGCGCAACCTCCGTAAGCAACTGCCAACTTTTTCATATAAATAGACACGAACCCGTGACCATCAGTAATGATAGGTTACAGTGGTAAACAAGTCAGCGACTTTAACCACTCGACCACGCTGGCTGACCCGATCCGGATTTAAGGAACAAATGAAGGGTATAAATGTTGTGGTGATGCCCAAGTATGTTGAGCTTGCAGACGGATCTGTAGTCCAGTGGTTAACACGTTGGACCGAATTCCAGGGATCGCAGGTTCGATCCCCCGTTTGAACCTAATAAAATTAACAGTCTTTCAGATGGGACTTTAAGCATGAGGTCTCGTGTCGGTGCTTTACACTGTGCACGTAAAAGAACCAGATGAGATTCTGGAATGGTTCTCTGTATCAGTGCACTATCCTCCAAAATCTAAAATAACTAATCTCTGCAGGAAGCGTCGCTCATATGGGCAGCCGATAGCGACGATAAATAAACGTAAAACACACATACACGTATGTTGATGTTTGGTCGTGTGGTTGCGGCATATATAGAGCTGATGTTCCGATTATATAACGTTTGGTCGTGTGGTTGCGGCATATATAGAGCTGATGTTCCGATTATATAACGTTTGGTCGTGTGGTTGCGGCATATATAGAGCTGATGTTCCGATTATATAACTGACACCAGATGGATATGCCAAGTATGCGACTTCATTTTAAAAGTGCACATGGTCGTCAAATGAACACTTTAAACGTTTAAATAATACACGTTCAGTAGAATGTGATTAACATGTCTATGTTCAAATAAAATCAATGTAAATTACGTTCAATTTGCATTTTTTCTGGGTTGCATTTCTGAGTTTAATATTTATTTAATATGAACAAATATGCTCACTTTCTCGTTAAGGGCACGTAATTCAATACTAATATTACTCAATATTATTGACATAAACTGTTCACTCCTTATGGACGATATGACGCCCAATACATACTCTATTGATCTAGAGATTCATTTATTAACCATACATTTTCAAACTCAACTTTATATTTCTAAACATCATAGTTGGGCCAATATTTAATTTAATAAAAAGAAGCATATGGTGACAGTGCTTGTTTTTGTTTATTTTCAAACTATTTGTTTTGGGTCAATATCTAGCACAATGAAGATGACATAGCCGCTTAACTGCTTAGGTCACCAAAGCCTGCCGAGGAAAATATGTCTAGTTCCACTCATTATATCAATAGTTCAGCACGGTGAGTGCGACAGTGGATATTGTGAACCCTAGGAAAATAATGTTAACAGAGGCGATGTGAGTGTGACAGTGGATATTGTCAACCAGAGATTGACTGATACAATAAATATATTCATTTTTCTGTTTTACCCAACAATGTTTCACAACACAGTCTTCCAGACAACATGAAAACAAGATGACGGCATAACAGATAAAATCACATTGAAAATGCACGGTAAAGTCCGAGTATGGCAAATTGTGCATGTGGTAGTCACGTGAGCTATAACAATAATGTACCATACATAAGTGAATCTGAATTCCCAGGCCAACAATATCATAATTTAAATCATACTTTAAATGAAGGTGGTGATATGATAGACCTATTGAAATTAAACACGATAAACAATGACTTTACCAGTAGGTTATCTGGTTTTACAGAACACCTACATTATTTGCGATGACATATCCGGGGTCACATCCGCATCCAGTGTGATAGGGGCATGATTGTTCCTCAGCTGGATCAAATGAATTACAAGTATAAGCACAACCATGGATAAACTTAAGATCACCGGCACAGGTTGCATCATTGTCGCACACTTCGTCAAACTCGCAATGCCACCTTCCATTTGAGCAAGTGCTGAAATATAGAGATTAATACAGTCTTCCTTATAGCAACAATATATCTCTTAATAATATCGGTATGGAACAGAAACAAACGTAAGCCCATGCTAATATTTAGTGCAACTAAGAAGAAGTGTTTGGTGTAAGACTGTCTAACTGCAGGAGGAATCCAGATAATCTGAGGACAGCACAAATGCCCAGTTTGTTGAAAACCGTTCCATTAATTCTCGTTTATAGAAATCGATATATGCGAGGGAGAGTGAAAAGGCAATGTGGAATTTAAATGCCTTGCCTAAGAGCACAATCGTAATGGTTCCAGCGGGGCTCAAACTCATGGCCTTTAGCACCTGAAGCGAACGCGCTACAACTGCGACATCACAACTTCCACAAACAAACACTTGTAATTGTATGCATAGATATCCAATAAATATGAAACATTTATTACGGAATTCTTAGCCGTAACTAATTATTATATTTCATGAAGCAAGCCCATGTCCTAGGCACAAGCCGAGTGATTCCACAAGTGTAGGTAGAGATATAGCCTGGGCACAAGCCGAGTGATTCCACAAGTGCAGGTAGAGATATAGCCTGGGCACAAGCCGAGTGATTCCACTAGTGCAGGTAGAGATATAGCCTGGGTACAAGCCGAGTGATTCCACTAGTGCAAGTAGAGATATAGCCTGGGCACAAGCCGAGTGATTCCACTAGTGCAGGTAGAGATATAGCCTGGGCACAATATAATCATTCCACTAGTGCAGGTAGAGATATAGCCTGGGTACAAAAGAGTGATTCCACTAGTGCAGGTAGAGATATAGCCTGGGTACAAAAGAGTGATTCCACTAGTGCAGGTAGAGATATAGCCTGGGTACAAAAGAGTGATTCCACTAGTGCAGGTAGAGATATAGCCTGGGCACAAAAGAGTGATTCCACTAGTGCAAGTAGAGATATAACCTGGATACAAGCCGGGTGATTCCACTAGTGCAGGTAGAGATATAGCCTGGGCACAATATAATCATTCCACTAGTGCAGGTAGAGCTATAGCCTGGGCACAATATAATTATTCCACTAGTGCAGGTAGACATATAGCCTGGGTACAAAAGAGTAATTCCACTAGTGCATGTAAAGATATAGCCTGGGTACAAGCCGAGTGATTCCATTAGTGCAGGTAAATATATAGCCTGGGCACAAGCCGAGTGATTCCACTAGTGCAAGTAGAGATATAGCCTGGGCACAAGCCGAGTGATTCCACTAGTGCAAGTAGAGATATAGCCTGGGCACAAGTCGAGTGATTCCACTAGTGTAGGTAGAGATATAGCCTAGGTACAAAAGAGTGATTCCACTAGTGCAGGTAGAGATATAGCCTGGGCACAAGCCGGGTGATTCCACTAGTGCAGGTAGAGATATAGCCTGGGCACAAAAGAGTGATTCCACTAGTGCAAGTAGAGATATAGCCTGGGTACAAGCCGAGTGATTCCACTAGTGCAGGTAGAGATATAGCCTGGGTACAAAAGAGAGTGATTCCACTAGTGCAGGTAGAGATATAGCCTGGCCACAAAGGAGTGATTCCACTAATGCAGGTAGAGATATAGCCTGGGCACAAGCCGAATGATTCCACTAGTGCAGGTAGAGATATAGCCTGGGCATAAGCCGAGTGATTCCACTAGTGCAAGTAGAGATATAGCCTGGGCACAAGCCGAGTGATTCCACTAGTGCAAGTAGAGATATAGCCTGGGTACAAAACAGTGATTCCACTAGTGCAGGTAGAGATATAGCCTGGGTACAAAACAGTGATTCCACTAGTGCAGGTAGAGATATAGCCTGGGCACAAAAGAGTGATTCCACTAGTGCAAGTAGAGATATAACCTGGGTACAAGCCGGGTGATTCCACTAGTGCAGGTAGAGATATAGCCTGGGCACAATATAATCATTCCACTAGTGCAGGTAGACATATAGCCTGGGTACAAAAGAGTGATTCCACTAGTGCAGGTAGAGATATAGCCTGGCCACAAGCCGAGTGATTCCACTAGTGCAGGTAGAGCTTTAGCCTGGGCACAAAAGAGTGATTCAACTAGTGCAGGTAGAGATATAGCCTGGGCACAAAAGAGTGATTCCACTAGTGCAGGTAGAGATATAGCCTGGGCACAAAAGAGTGATTCAACTAGTGCAGGTAGAAATATAGCCTGAGCACAAAAGAGTGATTCCACTAGTGCAGGTAGAGCTATAGCCTGGGCACAAAAGAGTGATTCCACTAGTGCAGGTAGAGCTATAGCCTGGGCACAAAAGAGTGATTCCACTAGTGCAGGTAGAGATATAGCCTGAGCACAAGCCGAGTGATTCCACTAGTGCAGGTAGAGATATAGCCTGGGCACAAGCCGAGTGATTCCACTAGTGCAGGTAGAGATATAGCCTGGGCACAAGCCGAGTGATTCCACTAGTGCAGGTAGAGATATAGCCTGGGCACAAGCCGAGTGATTCCACTAGTGCAGGTAGAGATATAGCCTGGGTACAAAAGAGTGATTCCACTAGTGCAGGTAGACATATAGCCTGGGCACAAGCCGAGTGATCCCACTAGTGCAAGTAGAGATATAGCCTGGGCACAAGCCGAGTGATTCCACTAGTGTAGGTAGAGATATAGCCTGGGCACAAGCCGAGTGATTCCACTAGTGCAGGTAGACATATAGCCTGGGCACAAGTCGAGTGATCCCACTAGTGCAAGTAGAGATATAGCCTGGGCACAAGTCGAGTGATTCCACTAGTGTAGGTAGAGATATAGCCTGGGCACAAGCCGAGTGATTCCATTAGTGCAGGTAGAGATATAGCCTGGGTACAAAAGAGTGATTCCACTAGTGCAGGTAGAGATACAGCCTGGGCACAAACCGAGTGATTCCACTAGTGCAGGTAGATATATAGCCTGGCCACAAACGAGTGATTCCACTAATGTAGGTAGAGATATAGCCTGGGCACAAGCCGAGTGATTCCACTAGTGCAGGTAGAGATATAGACTGGGCACAAGCCGACTGATTCCACTAGTGCAAGTAGAGATATAGCCTGGGCACAAGCCGAGTGATTCCACTAGTGCAAGTAGAGATATAGCCTGGGCACAAGCCGAATGATTCCACTAGTGCAGGTAGAGATATAGCCTGGGCATAAGCCGAGTGATTCCACTAGTGCAAGTAGAGATATAGCCTGGGCACAAGCCGAATGATTCCACTAGTGCAGGTAGAAATATAGCCTGGGCACAAACCGAGTAATTCCACTAGTGCAGGTAGAGATATAGCCTGGCACAAGCCGAGTGATTCCACTAGTGCAGGTAGAGATATAGCCTGGGCACAATATAATCATTCCACTAGTGCAGGTAGAGATATAGCCTTGGTACAAAAGAGTGATTCCACTAGTGCAGGTAGAGATATAGCCTGGGTACAAAAGAGTGATTCCACTAGTGCAGGTAGAGATATAGCCTGGGCACAAAAGAGTGATTCCACTAGTGCAAGTAGAGCTATAACCTGGGTACAAGCCGGGTGATTCCACAAGTGCAGGTAGAGATATAGCCTGGGCACAAGCCGAGTGATTCCACTAGTGCAGGTAGAGATATAGCCTGGGTACAAAAGAGTGATTCCACTAGTGCAGGTAGAGATACAGCCTGGGCACAAACCGAGTGATTCCACTAGTGCAGGTAGAAATATAGCCTTGCCACAAACGAGTGATTCCACTAATGCAGGTAGAGATATAGCCTGGGCACAAGCCGAGTGATTCCACAAGTGCAGGTAGAGATATAGACTGGGCACAAGCCGAGTGATTCCACTAGCGCAAGTAGAGATATAGCCTGGGCACAAGCCGAGTGATTCCACTAGTGCAAGTAGAGATATAGCCTGGGCACAAGCCGAATGATTCCACTAGTGCAGGTAGAGATATAGCCTGGGCATAAGCCGAGTGATTCCACTAGTGCAAGTAGAGATATAGCCTGGGCACAAGCCGAGTGATTCCACTAGTGCAAGTAGATATATAGCCTGGGCACAAGCCGAGTGATTCCACTAGTGCAGGTAGAGATATAGCCTGGGTACAAACTGAGTGATTCCACTAGTGCAGGTAGAGATATAGCCTGGCACAAGCCGAGTGATTCCACTAGTGCAGGTAGAGATATAGCCTGGGCACAAGCCGAGTGATTCCACTAGTGCAGGTAGAGATATAGCCTGGGCACAATATAATCATTCCACTAGTGCAGGTAGAGATATAGCCTGGGTACAAAAGAGTGATTCCACTAGTGCAGGTAGAGATATAGCCTGGGTACAAAAGAGAGATTCCACTAGTGCAGGTAGAGATATAGCCTGGGCACAAAAGAGTGATTCCACTAGTGCAATTAGAGCTATAACCTGGGTACAAGCCGGGTGATTCCACTAGTGCAGGTAGAGATATAGCCTGGGCACAAGCCGAGTGATTCCACTAGTGCAGGTAGAGCTATAGCCTGGGCACAAAAGAGTGATTCAACTAGTGCAAGTAGAGATATAGCCTGGGCACAAAAGATTGATTCAACTAGTGCAGGTAGAGATATAGCCTGGGCACAAAAGAGTGATTCCACTAGTGCAGGTAGAGATATAGCCTGGGCACAAGCCGAGTGATTCCACTAGTGCAGGTAGAGATATAGCCTGGGCACAAAAGAGCGATTCAACTAGTGCAGGTAGAGATATAGCCTGGGCACAAGCCGAGTGATTCCATTAGTGCAGGTAGGGATATAGCCTGGGCACAAGCCGAGTGATTCCACTAGTGCAGGTAGAGATATAGCCTGGGTACAAAAGAGTGATTCCACTAGTGCAGGTAGACATATAGCCTGGGCACAAGCCGAGTGATCCCACTAGTGCAAGTAGAGATATAGCCTGGGCACAAGTCGAGTGATTCCACTAGTGTATGTAGAGATATAGGCTGGGCACAAGCCGAGTGATTCCACTAGTGAGTAGAATATAGTGGGCACAAGCCGAGTGATTCCACTAGTGCAGGTAGAGATATAGCCTGGGTACAAGTCGAGTGATTCCACTAGTGTAAGTAGAGATATAGCCTGGGCACAAGCCGAGTGATTCCACTAGTGCAGGTATAGATATAGCCTGGGCACAAACCGAGTGATTCCACTAGTGTAGGTAGAGATATAACCTGGGCACAAGCCGAGTGATTCCACTAGTGCAGGTAGAGATATAGCCTGGGTACACAAGAGTGATTCAACTAGTGCAGGTAGAGATATAGCTTGGGCACAAAAGAGTGATTCCACTAGTGCAGGTAGAGCTATAGCCTGGGTACAAAAGAGTCATTCCACTAGTGCAGGTAGAGATATAGCCTGGGTACAAAAGAGTAATTCCACTAGTGCATGTAAAGATATAGCCTGGGTACAAGCCGAGTGATTCCACTAGTGCAGGTAAAGATATAGCCTGGGCACAAGCCGAGTGATTACACTAGTGCAGGTAGAGATATAGCCTGGGCACAAGCCGAGTGATTCCACTAGTGCAAGTAGAGATATAGCCTGGGCACAAGCCGAGTGATTCCACTAGTGCAAGTAGAGATATAGCCTGGGTACAAGCCGAATGATTCAACTAGTGCAGGTAGAGATATAGCCTGGGTACAAGCCGAATGATTCCACTAGTTTAGGTAGAGATATAGCATTGGCATAAAAGAGTGATTGCACGAGTGCAGGTAGAGATATAGCCTGTGTAAAAGCCGAGTGGTTCCACTAGTGTAGGTAGAGATATAGCCTGGGCACAAAAGAATCATTCCACTAGTGAAGGTAGAGATATAGCCTGGGTACAAAAGAGTGATTCCACTAGTGCACGTAGAGATATAGCCTGGCCACAAGCCGAGTGATTCCACTAGTGCAAGTAGAGATATGGTCTGGGTACAAAAGAGTGATACAACTAGTGCAGGTAGAGATATAGCCTGGGTACAAAAGAGTGATTCCACTAGTGCATGTAGAGATATAGCCTGGGCACAAGCCGATTGATTCCACTAGTGCAGGTAGAGATATAGCCTGGGTACAAGCCGAGTGATTCCACTAGTGCAGGTAGAGATATAGCCTGGGCACAAAAGAGCGATTCCACCAGTGCAGGTAGAGATATAGCCTGGGCACAAAAGAGTGATTACACTATAGCAGGTAGAGATATAGCCTGGGCACAAGCCGAGTCATTCCACTAGTTCAGGTAGCTTGGGCACAAAATAGTGATTCCACTAGTGCAAGTAGAGATATAGCCTGGGTACAAGCTGGGTGAGTCCACTAGTGCAGGTAGAACTATAGCCTGGGCACAAGCCGGGTGATTCAACTAGTGCAGGTAGAGATATAGCCTGGGTACAAGCCGAATGATTCAACTAGTGCAGGTAGAGATATAGCCTGGGTACAAGCCGAATGATTCCACTAGTGCAGGTAGAGATATAGCCTGGGTACAAGCCGAGTGATTCCACTAGTGTAGGTAGAGATATAACCTGGGCACAAAAGAATCATTCCACTAGTGAAGGTAGAGATATAGCCTGGGCACAAGCCGAGTGATTCCACTAGTGCAGGTAGAGATGTAGCCTGGGTACAAGCCGAGTGATTCCACTAGTGCAAGTAGAGATATAGCCTGGGTACAAGCCGAGTGATTCCACTAGTGCAGGTAGAGATATAGCGTGGGCACAAGCCGGGTGATTCATCTAGTGCAAGTAGAGATATAGCCTGGCCACAAGCCGAGTGATTCCACTAGTGCAAGTAGAGATATAGCCTGGGTACAAAAGAGTGATTCAACTAGTGCAGGTAGAGATATAGCCTGTGCACAAGCCGAGTGATTCCACTACTGCAGGTAGAGCTATAGCCTGGGCACAAAAGAGTCATTCCACTAGTGCAGGTAGAGATATAGCCTGGGTACAAAAGAGTGATTCCACTAGTGCATGTAGAGATACAGCCTGGGCAAAAGCCGATTGATTCCACTAGTGCAGGTAGAGATATAGCCTGGGTACAAGCCGAGTGATTCCACTAGTGCAGGTAGAGATATAGCCTGGGCACAAGCCGGATGATTCCACTAGTGCAGGTAGTGATATAGCCTGGGTACAAGCCGAGTGATTCCACTAGTGCAGGTAGAGATATAGCTTGGGCACAAAAGAGCGATTCCACCAGTGCATGTAGAGATATAGCCTGGGCACAAGCCGAGTGATTCCACTAGTGCAAGTAGAGATATAGCCTGGGCACAAAATAGTGATTCCACTATTGCAAGTAGAGATATAGCCTGGGTACAAGCTGGATGATTCCACTAGTGCAGGTAGAGCTATAGCCTGGGCACAAGCCGGGTGATTCAACTAGTGTAGGTAGAGATATAGCCTGGGTACAAGCCGAGTGATTCCACTAGTGCAGGTAGAGATATAGCCTGGGCACAAGCCGAGTGATTCCACTAGTGCATGTAGTGATATAGCCTGGGTACAAGCCGAGTGATTCCACTAGTGCAGGTAGAGATATAGCCTGGGCACAAGCCGAATGATTCAACTAGTGCAGGTATAGATATAGCCTGGGCACAAAAGAGTGATTCCACTAGAGCAGGTAGAGATATAGCCTGGGCACAAGCCGAGTGATTCCACTAGTGCAGGTAGAGATATAGCCTGGGCACATAATAGTGATTCCACTAGTGCAAGTAGAGATATAGCCTGGGTACAAGCTGGATGATTCCACTAGTGCAGGTAGAGCTATAGCCTGGGCACAAGCCGGGTGATTCAACTAGTGCAGGTAGAGATATAGCCTGGGTACAAGCCGAATGATTCAACTAGTGCATGTAGAGATATAGCCTGGGTACAAGCCGAATGATTCCACTAGTGCAGGTAGTGATATAGCCTGGGCACAAGCCGGGTGATTCCACTAGTGCAGGTAGAGATATAGCCTGGGTACAAGCCGAGTGATTCAACTAGTGTAGGTAGAGATATAGCCTGGGTACAAGCCGAGTGATTCCACTAGTGTAGGTAGAGATATAGCCTGGGTACAAGCCGAATGATTCCACTAGTGTAGGTAGAGATATAGCCTGGGTACAAGCCGAATGATTCCACTAGTGTAGGTAGAGATATAGCCTGGGTACAAGCTCAGTGATTCCACTTGTGTAGGTAGAGATATAGCCTGGGCACAAAAGAATCATTCCACTAGTGAAGGTAGAGATATAGGTTGGGTACAAAAGAGTGATTCCACTAGTGCAGGTAGAGATATAGCCTGGCCACAAGCCGAGTGATTCCACTAGTGCAAGTAGAGATATAGCCTGGGTACAAAAGAGTGATTCAACTAGTGCAGGTAGAGATATAGCCTGGGCACAAAAGAATCATTCCACTAGTGAAGGTAGAGATATTGCCTGGGTACAAAAGAGTGATTCCACTAGTGCAGGTAGAGATATAGCCTGGCCACAAGCCGAGTGATTCCACTAGTGCAAGTAGAGATATAGCCTGGGTACAAAAGAGTGATTCAACTAGTGCAGGTAGAGATATAGCCTGGGCACAAAAGAATCATTCCACTAGTGAAGGTAGAGATATTGCCTGGGTACAAAAGAGTGATTCCACTAGTGCAGGTAGAGATATAGCCTGGCCACAAGCCGAGTGATTCCACTAGTGCAAGTAGAGATATAGCCTGGGTACAAAAGAGTGATTCAACTAGTGCAGGTAGAGATATAGCCTGGGCACAAGCCGAGTGATTCCACTAGTGCAGGTAGAGATATAGCCTGGGTACAAGCCGAGTGATTCCACTGGTGCAGGTAGAGATATAGCCTGGGCACAAGCCGAGTGATTCCACTAGTGCAGGTAGAGATATAGCTTGGGTATAAGCCGAGTGATTTCACTAGTGCAGGTAGAGATATAGCCTGGTCACAAGCCGAGTAATTTCACTAGTGCAGGTAGAGATATAGCCTGGGCACAAGCCGGGTGATTCCACTAGTGCAGGTAGAGATATAGCCTGGGTACAAGCCGGGTGATTCCACTAGTGCAGGTAGAGATATAGCCTGGTCACAAGCCGAGTAATTTCACTAGTGCAGGTAGAGATATAGCCTGGGCACAAGCCGGGTGATTCCACTAGTGCAGGTAGAGATATAGCCTGGGCACAAGCCGAGTTATTCCACTAGTGCAGGTAGAGATATAGCCTGGGTACAAGCCGAATGATTCCACTAGTGCAGGTAGAGATATAGCCTGGCCACAAGCCGAGTGATTCCACTAGTGCAAGTAGAGATATAGCCTGGGTACAAAAGAGTGATTCAACTAGTGCAGGTAGAGATATAGCCTGGGCACAAGCCGAGTGATTCCACTAGTGCAGGTAGAGCTATTCACTGGGCACAAGCCGAGTCATTCCACTAGTGTAGGTAGAGATATAGCCTGGGTACAAGCCGAGTGATTCCACTAGTGCAGGTAGAGATATAGCCTGGGCACAAGCCGAGTGATTCCACTAGTGCAGGTAGAGATATAGCCTGGGTACAAGCCGAGTGATTCCACTAGTGCAGGTAGAGATATAGCCTGGGCACAAGCCGAGTGATTCCACTAGTGCAGGTAGAGATATAGCTTGGGTATAAGCCGAGTGATTTCACTAGTGCAGGTAGAGATATAGCCTGGTCACAAGCCGAGTGATTTACTAGTGCAGGTAGAGATATAGCCTGGGCACAAGCCGGGTGATTCCACTAGTGCAGGTAGAGATATAGCCTGGGCACAAGCCGAGTTATTCCACTAGTGCAGGTAGAGATATAGCCTGGGTACAAGCCGAGTGATTTCACTAGTGCAGTTAGAGATATAGCCTGGGCACAAGCCGAATGATTCAACTAGTGCAGGTAGAGATATAGCCTGGGCACAAAAGAGCGATTCCACCAGTGCAGGTAGAGATATAGCCTGGGCACAAAAGAGTGATTCCACCAGTGCAGATAGAGATATAGCCTGGGCACAAGCCGAGTGATTCCACTAGTGCAGGTAGAGATATTGCCTGGGTACAAGCCGAGTGATCCCACTAGTGCAGGTAGATATATAGCCTGGGTACAAGCCGAATGATTCCACTAGTGTATGTAGAGATATAGCCTGGGTACAAGCCGAATTATTCCACTAGTGTAGGTAGAGATATAGCCTTGGCACAAAAGAGTGATTCCACTAGTGCAGGTAGAGATATAGCTTGGACACAAGCCGAGTGATTCCACTAGTGCAGTTAGAGATATAGCCTGGGTACCAGCCGAGTGATTTCACTAGTGTAGGTAGAGATATAGCCTTGGCACAAAAGAGTGATTCCACTAGTGCAGGTAGAGATATAGCCTGGGCACAAGCCGAGTGATTCCACTAGTGCAGGTAGAGATATAGCCTGGGCACAAGCCGAGTGATTCCACTAGTGCAGGTATAGATATAGCCTGGGCACAAGCCGAGTGATTCCACTAGTGCAGGTAGAGCTATTCCCTGGGCACAAAAGAGTCATTCCACTAGTGCAGGTAGAGATTTAGCCTGGGCACAAGCCGAGTCATTCCACTAGAGTAGGTAGAGATATAGCCTGGGTACAAGCCGAGTGATTCCACTAGTGCAGGTAGAGATATAGCCTGGGCACAAGCCGAGTGATTCCACTAGTGCAGGTAGAGATATAGCCTGGGTACAAGCCGAGTGATTCCACTAGTGCAGGTAGAGATATAGCCTGGGCACAAGCCGAGTGATTCCACTAGTGCAGGTAGAGATATAGCTTGGGTATAAGCCGAGTGATTTCACTAGTGCAGGTAGAGATATAGCCTGGTCACAAGCCGAGTGATTTCACTAATGCAGGTAGAGATATAGCCTGGGCACAAGCCGAGTGATTCCACTAGTGCAGGTAGATATATAGCCTGGGCACAAGCCGAGTGATTCCACTAGTGCAGGTAGAGATATAACCTGGGCACAAGCCGAGTGATTCCACTAGTGCAGGTAGAGATATAGCCTGGGCACAAGCCGGGTGATTCCACTAGTGCAGGTAGAGATATAGCCTGGGCACAAGCCGAGTTATTCCACTAGTGCAGGTAGAGATATAGCCTGGGCACAAAAGAATCATTCCACTAGTGAAGGTAGAGATATAGCCTGGGTACAAAAGAGTGATTCCACTAGTGCAGGTAGAGATATAGCCTGGCCATAAGCCGAGTGATTCCACTAGTGCAAGTAGAGATATAGCCTGGGTACAAAAGAGTGATTCAACTAGTGCAGGTAGAGATATAGCCTGGGCACAAAAGAATCATTCCACTAGTGAAGGTAGAGATATAGCCTGGGTACAAAAGAGTGATTCCACTAGTGCAGGTAGAGATATAGCCTGGCCACAAGCCGAGTGATTCCACTAGTGCAAGTAGAGATATAGCCTGGGTACAAAAGAGTGATTCAACTAGTGCAGGTAGAGATATAGCCTGGGCACAAGCCGAGTGATTCCACTAGTGCAGGTAGAGCTATTCCCTGGGCACAAAAGAGTCATTCCACTAGTGCAGGTAGAGATATAGCCTGGGCACAAGCCGAGTCATTCCACTAGTGCAGGTAGTGATATAGCCTGGGCACAAGCCGAGTGATTCCACTAGTGCAGGTAGTGATATAGCCTGGGCACAAGCCGAGTGATTCCACTAGTGCAGGTAGAGATATAGCCTGGGTACAAGCCGAGTGATTCCACTAGTGCAGGTAGAGATATAGCCTGGGCACAAGCCGAGTGATTCCACTAGTGCAGGTAGAGATATAACTTGGGTATAAGCCGAGTGATTTCACTAGTGCAGGTAGAGATATAGCCTGGGCACACGCCGGGTGATTCCACTAGTGCAGGTAGAGATATAGCCTGGGCACAAGCCGAGTTATACCACTAGTGCAGGTAGAGATATAGCCTGGGTACAAGCCGAGTGATTCCACTAGTGCAGTTAGAGATATAGCCTGGGCACAAGCCGAATGATTCAACTAGTGCAGGTAGAGATATAGCCTGGGCACAAAAGAGCGATTCCACCAGTGCAGGTAGAGATATAGCCTGGGCACAAAAGAGTGATTCCACCAGTGCAGATAGAGATATAGCCTGGGCACAAGCCGAGTGATTCCACTAGTGCAGGTAGAGATATTGCCTGGGTACAAGCCGAGTGATCCCACTAGTGCAGGTAGATATATAGCCTGGGTACAAGCCGAATGATTCCACTAGTGTATGTAGAGATATAGCCTGGGTACAAGCCGAATTATTCCACTAGTGTAGGTAGAGATATAGCCTTGGCACAAAAGAGTGATTCCACTAGTGCAGGTAGAGATATAGCCTGGGCACAAGCCGAGTGATTCCACTAGTGCAGGTAGAGATATAGCCTGGGCACAAGCCGAGTGATTCCACTAGTGCAGGTAGAGATATAGCCTGGGCACAAGCCGAGTGATTCCACTAGTGCAGGTAGATATATAGCCTGGGCTCAAAAGAGTGATTCCACTAGTGCAGGTAGAGATATAGCCTGGGCACAAGCCGAGTGATTCCACTAGTGCAGTTAGAGATATAGCCTGGGCACAAGCCGAGTGATTCCACTAGTGCATGTAGATATATAGCCTGGATTTCAGTCTGTCCAATGTTCACTAATTTACTTCTGGCAAAATGACATATTATCATTTATTCAATGCGGCCCAATTAACGGTCTCAGTGTTAAACATATATTTATATGACTGACCAGGCAACATATATCCACGCCTGACCAGGCAACATATATCCACGCCTGACCAGGCAACATATATCCACGCCTGACCAGGCAACATATATCCACGCCTGACCCGGCAACATATATCCACGCCTGACCAGGCAACATATATCCACGCCTGACCAGGCAACATATATCCACGACTGACCAGGCAACATATATCCACGCCTGACCAGGCAACATATATCCACGACTGACCAGGCAACATATATCCACGACTGACCAGGCAACATATATCCACGACTGACCAGGCAACATATATCCACGACTGACCAGGCAACATATATCCACGACTGACCAGGCAACATATATCCACGACTGACCAGGCAACATATATCCACGACTGACCAGGCAACATATATCCACGACTGACCAGGCAACATATATCCACGACTGACCAGGCAACATATATCCACGACTGACCAGGCAACATATATCCACGACTGACCAGGCAACATATATCCACGACTGACCAGGCAACATATATCCACGACTGACCAGGCAACATATATCCACGACTGACCAGGCAACATATATCCACGACTGACCAGGCAACATATATCCACGACTGACCAGGCAACATATATCCACGACTGACCAGGCAACATATATCCACGACTGACCAGGCAACATATATCCACGCCTGACCAGGCAACATATATCCACGACTGACCAGGCAACATATATCCACGCCTGACCAGGCAACATATATCCACGACTGACCAGGCAACATATATCCACGACTGACCAGGCAACATATATCCACGACTGACCAGGCAACATATATCCACGCCTGACCCGGCAACATATATCCACGCCTGACCCGGCAACATATATCCACGACTGACCAGGCAACATATATCCACGACTGACCAGGCAACATATATCCACGACTGACCAGGCAACATATATCCACGCCTGACCAGGCAACATATATCCACGCCTGACCAGGCAACATATATCCACGCCTGACCAGGCAACATATATCCACGCCTGACCAGGCAACATATATCCACGACTGACCAGGCAACATATATCCACGCCTGACCAGGCAACATATATCCACGACTGACCAGGCAACATATATCCACGCCTGACCAGGCAACATATATCCACGACTGACCAGGCAACATATATCCACGACTGACCAGGCAACATATATCCACGACTGACCAGGCAACATATATCCACGACTGACCAGGCAACATATATCCACGACTGACCAGGCAACATATATCCACGACTGACCAGGCAACATATATCCACGACTGACCAGGCAACATATATCCACGACTGACCAGGCAACATATATCCACGACTGACCAGGCAACATATATCCACGACTGACCAGGCAACATATATCCACGACTGACCAGGCAACATATATCCACGCCTGACCAGGCAACATATATCCACGACTGACCAGGCAACATATATCCACGCCTGACCAGGCAACATATATCCACGACTGACCAGGCAACATATATCCACGACTGACCAGGCAACATATATCCACGACTGACCAGGCAACATATATCCACGCCTGACCCGGCAACATATATCCACGCCTGACCCGGCAACATATATCCACGACTGACCAGGCAACATATATCCACGACTGACCAGGCAACATATATCCACGACTGACCAGGCAACATATATCCACGCCTGACCAGGCAACATATATCCACGCCTGACCAGGCAACATATATCCACGCCTGACCAGGCAACATATATCCACGCCTGACCAGGCAACATATATCCACGACTGACCAGGCAACATATATCCACGCCTGACCAGGCAACATATATCCACGACTGACCAGGCAACATATATCCACGCCTGACCAGGCAACATATATCCACGCCTGACCAGGCAACATATATCCACGACTGACCAGGCAACATATATCCACGACTGACCAGGCAACATATATCCACGACTGACCAGGCAACATATATCCACGACTGACCAGGCAACATATATCCACGCCTGACCAGGCAACATATATCCACGCCTGACCAGGCAACATATATCCACGCCTGACCAGGCAACATATATCCACGACTGACCAGGCAACATATATCCACGACTGACCAGGCAACATATATCCACGACTGACCAGGCAACATATATCCACTTCTGACCAGGCAACATATATCCACGACTGACCAGGCAACATATATCCACGACTGACCAGGCAACATATATCCACGACTGACCAGGCAACATATATCCACGACTGACCAGGCAACATATATCCACGACTGACCAGGCAACATATATCCACGACTGACCAGGCAACATATATCCACGACTGACCAGGCAACATATATCCACGACTGACCAGGCAACATATATCCACGACTGACCAGGCAACATATATCCACGACTGACCAGGCAACATATATCCACGACTGACCAGGCAACATATATCCACGACTGACCCGGCAACATATATCCACGCCTGACCAGGCAACATATATCCACGCCTGACCAGGCAACATATATCCACGACTGACCAGGCAACATATATCTACCCCTGTTCCCAGGCTACGCCCCGCCCCAATCACAGATGACATAACCGCAGGATTCACTGTCCCCAGGCTAGTCGATATACTTAAGGTACCTTTAAATATTGTGCTTATTAATAAGTCATTTTTTTGAAATGTGAATCAAGTAATAATCTTCTTGGCTCACTGCCATGATATAAGCCATTAAACGAACGTACCAAGTTTGACAATTAGGTTTTGTAATCACATCACCGGCATTCTTTGATTCTCGGTTATCTTCATCATAGCACGTGCACATTTCCCTTGGTACGCACACATGTTCGCTATTCAGATACTGGCCTGACTCGCAGAGACATCCAGGAATGCATTCCTTCTCGCAATTTGATGAGTTTGTCTGAAAGAATAAATGATTAATTATAACGATACAAATTAAGCAATAAAGAACTGAGACTGCCTAAAATGAGCGATATCGCTGGCTTTTCTATTACCTCCCTTGGTACGTATATCGGTCATTTTAGCTGAGTCTGACTAAAATATGCGCGAATTATATTTCTAATGAACTACATTGCTGGCTTTTCTATTACCTCCCTTGGCATGTATATCGGTCATGTTAGTTTGAATCCTTTGTTAATACTGTTGCTTAAAGCGACATTACATCGCAAAAGTATATACAATGCATTTTCTTTCACGTGTAAATGCATTGTTACTACAAATCGAACAATAACATTGAATTAATTTAACAATGTGTTTGTGGTACACACACTTTCAAACGTGAACGTACGGTTTCATAAAACGGTCACCCAGGCTCCTGAATTGACGTTTTTGTCATTGAAGTCAATATTAAACACGCAATACTTTCGTTTAGAGATAATTTAATTAAGATTAGTCTAAAAAATAAATATGTATAAGCACACATGTGAGATATCACGGTAAATATGTAGCTTAACTCGTGTTATTCGGGATAAACGCTTTGTATTGCACATGAATGTCGACCATATTTACATTATTTTGTTATGTCAACAAACCGCGTATACGACGTTTGTTTATTTGTTGAAATACTCAGTTTTTTAGGTAAATATTTGGGGGGGAAATTACATTCTGCAGACATTTGCGTTTACACCGATGTAGTGTCGCTTTAAGAATGAGGTAATAATAGATAGCTATTGGATATACTGTATCTGTTGAAATATAGTAATTTAAATAATTTTAAGATGATAAAGTGGATGAAAATTGATACCATGATGTGCAAAGGAATCAATGATAAAAACAGGATACCACTTAAGAGGATATCTACTTTTAGGGAGTATTCAAGGACAGTAACTAACTGATGGTTTCAGTAGTCATGTTGCTTCTGTATACGGTCCGATGTTGTTATTGAAATGGTAGCCTCTGATTGGTTCAAATATCCTTAAGGGCCAATGACACAACAGGTAGTGTTGATAAAAGTGAAAGTTACTTATAAACATTAACATGGATTATTTTAGAGTTTCTTAATAACAAACAAGCATAATATAAAAGAAGGTGTCAGTGGAACATTCGTCACCAAGACAGGGGATGGAATATTCGTCAACAAGACAGGGGATGGAACATTCGTCAACAAGACAGGGGATGGAATATTCGTCAACAAGACAGGGGATGGAACATTCGTCAACAAGACAGGAGATGGAATATTCGTCAACAAGACAGGGGATGGAACATTCGTCAACAAGACAGGGGATGGAATATTCGTCAACAAGACAGGGGATGGAACATTCGTCAACAAGACAGGGGATGGAATATTCGTCAACAAGACAGGGGATGGAACATTCGTCAACAAGACAGGGGATGGAACATTCGTCAACAAGACAGGGGATGGAATATTCGTCACCAAGACAGGGGATGGAGCATTCGTCACCAAGACAGGGGATGGAGCATTCGTCACCAAGACAGGGGATGGGTGAGAAATACACAAACAACTGAATCGGTCAACAGTTGTGCAATGTTCCGATGTTTCAAATGATTAGTATGTCATGGTTGAAAACTACATTTTTAATTTACTCTATTTTTTAGGAAAATTTAATTGGGCTGTATGTTATAATGTATAAATATTTCAATGGCGGTGCCAGACAATAATAAAAACCAACAATAGGTAATAATCTGATAGTTATATAATAATATGATAAATATGTTCCAATAGCCGTTAATACTTGCATATATCCGACTTGCAATCTAACATTTCGCAATTTGTAAAATGTGCAGGTAATTTGTTAGTGCAACTGAAACATAATTAATTCATATAGCAGATGCACGGACTGGGCATTCTAAATATATGACTGGACTTCATGGTCAGATAGCAGATGCACGGACTGGGCATTCTAAATATGTGACTGGACTCGTGACATATTCGACATGTCTTGGTCATATGACAGATGCATTAAGCAGAGCTGAACACATGCAGTCAATGATATCATAAAGATACAACATGTTTGTGTCTTACGTTTATTTATCGTCGCTACCAGTTGCCCATATGAGCGACACCTCCTGAAGAGATTAGTCATCTTAGATTTTTGGAGGATAGTGCAATGATACAGACAGAGACATATTCCAGAGTCTCCTCTGGTTCCTTTACGTGCACGGTGTACAGCACCGACACAAGACCTTGGTTTAAAGTACCAACTGAACGACTGTTAATTTTATTAGGGTCAGACGGGGATCAAACCTGCGATCCCTGGATTACCAGTACAGCGTGTTACCACTGGACTATGGATCTGTCTGTGAAAGAAATGGTATGGCTAAGCTGACCACATGCAGTCAATGAGATCATAAAGATACAACAAACGTTCTGCATCGTCTATCAAAGTTACACCGATATTATAGTTGGCTATTGCAGCTATGTCGAGTCTAGCAAAACCTGTGCCGGTCACTGTCTGGTATTAATTGGTATATTTGTTTAGTTTAATCATATTTTATTGCAAATAAATAGTAAATAAGTATATCAAACACAAAAAGATACAATACATAGCATGAATATGGTTTGTGCCACAAGTCGGTGTATCGAATATGCTAATCTCTGGAAACTCCGAACATGTGATTTTTGTCCACTTATCTCTGCTGTACAGTATTACCTGGAAATCCTCGCAGTAGCCCTCACACGGTGAGTTACATCACTTAGTCTCTGCTGTACAGTATTACCTGGAAATCCTGGCAGTAGTCCTCACACGGTGAGTTACATCACTTAGTCTCTGCTGTACAGTATTACCTGGAAATCCTGGCAGTAGCCCTCACACGGTGAGTTACATCACTTAGTCTCTGCTGTACAGTATTACCTGGAAATCCTGGCAGTAGCCCTCACACGGTGAGTTACATCACTTAGTCTCTGCTGTACAGTATTACCTGGAAATCCTGGCAGTAGCCCTCACACGGTGAGTTACACTCCTTATGTATTAAACCCTTCCCAAACTTATCACAGGTGTTTACAGTATCATCTGAAACAATAACGTAAGAAACATCAGTAAATTCACATTGAATTCTAAAATAACACAAAACATGGTAACATTAACAACACCAGTAAATACAACGTGATTACATCTAAAATAACACAAAACATGGTAGCATTAACAACACCAGTAAATACAACTTGACTACTTCTAAAACACACAAAACATGGTAACATTAACAACACCAGTAAATATAACTTCACTACTTCTAAAATAACACAAAACATGGTAGCATTAACAACACCAGTAAATATAACTTGACTACTTCTAAAACAACACAAAACATGGTAACATTAACAACACCAGTAAATACAACTTGACTACTTCTAAACCAACACAAAACATGTTAACATTAACAACACCAGTAAATACAACGACTACTTCTAAAACAACACAAAACATGTTAAAACAACACCAGTAAATACAACGTGATTACATCTAAAATAACACAAAACATGGTAGCATTAACAACACCAGTAAATACAACTTGACTACTTCTAAAATAACACAAAACATGGTAACATTAAAAGAAACACCAGTACATACAACTTGACTACTTCTAAAATAACACAAAACATGGTAACATTAAAAGAAACACCAGTACATACAACTTGACTACTTCTAAAATAACACAAAACATGGTAACATTAAAAGAAACACCAGTACATACAACTTGACTACTTCTAAAATAACACAAAACATGGTAACATTAAAAGAAACACCAGTACATACAACTTGACTACTTCTAAAATAACACAAAACATGGTAACATTAAAAGAAACACCAGTACATACAACTTGACTACTTCTAAAATAACACAAAACATGGTAACATTAAAAGAAACACCAGTACATACAACTTGACTACTTCTAAAATAACACAAAACATGGTAACATTAAAAGAAACACCAGTACATACAACTTGACTACTTCTAAAATAACACAAAACATGGTAACATTAAAAGAAACACCAGTACATACAACTTGACTACTTCTAAAATAACACAAAACATGGTAACATTAAAAGAAACACCAGTACATACAACTTGACTACTTCTAAAATAACACAAAACATGGTAACATTAAAAGAAACACCAGTACATACAACTTGACTACTTCTAAAATAACACAAAACATGGTAACATTAAAAGAAACACCAGTACATACAACTTGACTACTTCTAAAATAACACAAAACATGGTAGCATTAACAACACCAGTAAATACAAATTTAACTTCTTCTTAAACAACAAATTATATTGTTACACATTTACTAATGACAACTTAACTGAGTTATATATACAATGTATTTTACATCAATAACAGATTGTTACATCTTGTACTAGGAATATGGACAAAACATATATACAAGTAAAAGTAAAGTGTTTATTATAGTGTTAGAACTATTTAAGGGGCCTGACATTTCTTACTTATGAAATACCTCTTTTTATGAACATCAGTACCGCCCGAATTATATGCTTGTATGTCAGGCGTCAGGCTGGTTGGCAATCGGTAACCATTATTTAACTAGCTGGCGACTCACCAATAGGTCCTATCAGAACGAACCCCTTACGAGGTTCGAACATTCGACTTCCCGCTCCGTAGGCGGACGCCTTAACAACTAGGCTACGGATCTATATCAATCACTAAGCGACCAATTATCTGAATTTGACTTAGATAAGTGTCTCCGCGGGATTAAAATTTAACTTAGGCCGACTATATTAACATGCAACAATTAACAAATATACAATATCCATACTTACAACAGTATGTTGTATAGTTATTAAAGTTCCAGTTTATTTTATGCCCCATTTCGGTGAATCGTTCTGCCAGTGCGTTTGTCCATGTACACATAGGTTTAAAACTGTATGTATAGTCATTTGCACACATGTCCGCCACACAACGACTAAAATAATACTGTGTTGGTTGCAAATCTCCAGCGATAAATCTGTGTATATCCGATAAGAAGGCAGGATCTTTCAAATGTCCGCAACTCATTTCAGCTCTAATTTTCTAAAGATGAATATATAGCATAGATCAGTTATTAAACAGTTCTTAGTCGTGAATCAATCGAATACTTATGTTAGGTAGCTATGCCATGAACGAATAAACATAATGAGGAAATAAGGTGTGTGTGGTGTTTTATGTTTATTTATCGTCGCTAAGAGAATAGTCATTTTGGAGGACAGTGCAATGATATAGACAGAGACACATTCCAGTGTATCTGCTGGTACTTTTATGTACACGATATAAAGCACCGACACGATACCTCAACCGAAAGATTATGATATGAGGTATTTTAATATGGTATAGAACATATTATTATTACATGTATCAATGTCAAGTGTTTACACTTAATTTGCATAAGACACGAAATTACATGAAACACGAAATGCTTCACTGTTAGGCACTAATGGCACTATAAATATAAATTACGTATAGCCATACTACATGGGTGGACTGTACATATAGCCATACTACATGGATGGACTGTACTTATAGCCATACTACATGGGTGTACTGTACATATAGCCATACTACATGGGTGGACTGTACATATAGCCATACTACATGTGTGGACTGTACATATAGCCATACTACATGGATGGACTGTACTTATAGCCATACTACATGGGTGTACTGTACATATAGCCATACTACATGGGTGGACTGTACTTATCGCCATACTACATGGGTGGACTGTACTTATAGCTATACTACATGGGTGTACTGTACTTATAGCCATACTACATGGGTGTACTGTACTTATAGCCATACTACATGGATGGACTGTACATATAGCCATACTACATGGGTGGACTGTACATATAGCCATACTACATGGGTGGACTGTACATATAGCCATACTACATGGATGGACTGTACTCATAGCCATACTACATGGGTGGACTGTACATATAGCCATACTACATGGGTGGACTGTACATATAGCCATACTACATGGGTGGACTGTACTTATAGCCATACTACATGGATGGACTGTACCTATAGCCATACTACATTGATGGACTGTACTTATAGCCATACTACATGGATGGACTGTACTTATAGCCATACTACATGGATGGACTGTACTTATAGCCATACTACATGGATGTACTGTACTTATAG
Organism: Archivesica marissinica; assembly: GCA_014843695.1. Classification (NCBI taxonomy): domain Eukaryota; kingdom Metazoa; phylum Mollusca; class Bivalvia; order Venerida; family Vesicomyidae; genus Archivesica; species Archivesica marissinica. Next base: position 52,528,253 of record CM026394.1, read on the forward strand.
CCATACTACATGGATGTACTGTACTTATAGCCATACTACATGGGTGTACTGTACTTATAGCCATACTACATGGATGGACTGTACTTATAGCCATACTACATGGATGTACTGTACTTATAGCCATACTACATGGATGTACTGTACTTATAGCCATACTACATGGGTGTACTGTACTTATAGCCATACTACATGGATGGACTGTACTTATAGCCATACTACATGGATGGACTGTACTTATAGCCATACTACATGGATGTACTGTACTTATAGCCATACTACATGGATGTACTGTACTTATAGCCATACTACATGGGTGTACTGTACTTATAGACATACTATATGGATGGACTGTACATATAGCCATACTACATGGATGGACTGTACATATAGCCATACTACATGGATGGACTGTACATATAGCCATACTACATGGATGGACTGTACATATAGCCATACTACATGGATGGACTGTATATATAGCCATACTACATGGATGGACTGTATATATAGCCATACTACATGGGTGGACTGTACATATAGCCATACTACATGGGTGTACTGTACTTATAGCCATACTACATGGATGGACTGTACTTATAGCCATACTACATGGGTGTACTGTACTTATAGCCATACTACATGGGTGGACTGTACACATAGCCATACTACATGGATGGACTGTACTTATAGCCATACTACATGGATGTACTGTACTTATAGCCATACTACATGGGTGTACTGTACTTATAGCCATACTATATGGATGGACTGTACTTATAGCCATGGACTGTACTTATAGCCATACTATATGGATGGACTGTACTTATAGCCATACTATATGGATGGACTGTACTTATAGACATACTATATGGATGGACTGTACATATAGCCATACTACATGGATGGACTGTACATATAGCCATACTACATGGATGGACTGTACTTATAGCCATACTATATGGATGGACTGTACATATAGCCATACTACATGGATGGACTGTACTTATCGCCATACTACATGGGTGGACTGTACATATAGCCATACGACATGGATGGACTGTACATATAGCCATACTACATGGATGGACTGTATATATAGCCATACTACATGGGTGGACTGTACATATAGCCATACTACATGGGTGGACTGTACATATAGCCATACTACATGGGTGGACTGTACATATAGCCATACTATATGGATGGACTGTACATATAGCCATACTATATGGATGGACTGTACTTATAGCCATACTATATGGATGGACTGTACATATAGCCATACTATATGGATGGACTGTACATATAGCCATACTATATGGATGGACTGTACTTATAGCCATACTATATGGATGGACTGTACATATAGCCATACTACATGGATGGACTGTACATATAGCCATACTACATGGATGGACTGTACTTATCGCCATACTATATGGATGGACTGTACATATAGCCATACTACATGGATGGACTATACTTATCGCCATACTACATGGGTGGACTGTACATATAGCCATACTACATGGATGGACTGTACTTATAGCCATACTACATGGATGGACTGTACTTATAGCCATACTACATGGGTGGACTGTACATATAGCCATACGACATGGATGGACTGTACTCATAGCCATACTACATGGGTGGACTGTACATATAGCCATACTACATGGGTGTACTGTACATATAGCCATACTACATGGGTGGACTGTACATATAGCCATACTACATGGATGGACTGTACATATAGCCATACTACATGGGTGGACTGTACTTATAGCCATACTACATGGGTGGACTGTACATATAGCCATACTACATGGATGGACTGTACATATAGCCATACTACATGGATGGACTGTACATATAGCCATACTACATGGGTGTACTGTACATATAGCCATACTACATGGGTGTACTGTACTAATAGCCATACTACATGGGTGGACTGTACATATAGCCATACTACATGGATGGACTGTACATATAGCCATACTACATGGATGGACTGTACATATAGCGATACTACATGGATGGACTGTAATTATAGCCATACTACATGGGTGGATTGCACTTATAGCCATGGACTATACTTATAGCCATACTACATGGATGGACTGTATATATAGCCATACTACATGGGTGGACTGTACATATAGCCATACTACATGGGTGTACTGTACTTATAGCCATACTACATGGATGGACTGTACTTATAGCCATACTACATGGGTGTACTGTACTTATAGCCATACTACATGGGTGGACTGTACATATAGCCATACTACATGGATGGACTGTACTTATAGCCATACTACATGGATGTACTGTACTTATAGCCATACTACATGGGTGTACTGTACTAATAGCCATACTATATGGATGGACTGTACTTATAGCCATGGACTGTACTTATAGCCATACTATATGGATGGACTGTACTTATAGCCATACTATATGGATGGACTGTACTAATAGACATACTATATGGATGGACTGTACACATAGCCATACTACATGGATGGACTGTACATATAGCCATACTACATGGATGGACTGTACTTATAGCCATACTATATGGATGGACTGTACATATAGCCATACTACATGGATGGACTGTACTTATCGCCATACTACATGGGTGGACTGTACATATAGCCATACGACATGGATGGACTGTACATATAGCCATACTACATGGATGGACTGTATATATAGCCATACTACATGGGTGGACTGTACATATAGCCATACTACATGGGTGGACTGTACATATAGCCATACTACATGGGTGGACTGTACATATAGCCATACTATATGGATGGACTGTACATATAGCCATACTATATGGATGGACTGTACTTATAGCCATACTATATGGATGGACTGTACATATAGCCATACTATATGGATGGACTGTACATATAGCCATACTACATGGATGGACTGTACATATAGCCATACTACATGGATGGACTGTACATATAGCCATACTACATGGGTGGACTGTACATATAGCCATACTACATGGGTGGACTGTACATATAGCCATACTACATGGATGGACTGTACATATAGCCATACTACATGGGTGGACTGTACTTATAGCCATACTACATGGGTGGACTGTACATATAGCCATACTACATGGATGGACTGTACATATAGCCATACTACATGGATGGACTGTACATATAGCCATACTACATGGGTGTACTGTACATATAGCCATACTACATGGGTGTACTGTACTAATAGCCATACTACATGGGTGGACTGTACATATAGCCATACTACATGGATGGACTGTACATATAGCCATACTACATGGATGGACTGTACATATAGCCATACTACATGGATGGACTGTAATTATAGCCATACTACATGGGTGGATTGCACTTATAGCCATGGACTGTACTTATAGCCATACTACATGGATGGACTGTACTTATAGCCATACTGCATGGGTGGATTGCTTTCTCACTTCTACAATGCAGAAAACCCGTCACGTGACAAGTAAGTAACATTTAGCACCAGTCCAACAAACCAGAAGATTTGCTTGCATATAAAAACCAAGATCTATATAAGTCTGGTATGTTATTGATTGAGATAGAATTACTAACTTATCATGGATAATCATGTTGTATATATTTGTATATAATGAATAAATAAATATGTAAGGTAATATGGCAGTTCTCCAGCGGTCCTCAGGACATTATTTTAGGCACGGACTCACAGTCGTGTAGCACCACAACCCTTCCACATGCCAGCATTAGTGCGGAAAAAGGTCAATATCTGGAAAACATCCTAAATTTAACAATGCTGATGCCTCCCATCCTTACAGACCAAACATCTAGAAACTTTTTTCCCTCCTCATTCCAAGCAAGACTCCAAATCAATTCCACCCCTAAAGCATGAAAACAAATGTCATCATGAAGAAGCTGCTAAAGCCACAGCAGTGAACACAGTTTCATTCTGTCTTCAACTCCAAATCCCCACTAAGACTTACCTCCATTTGTAAAATGAAAATTCAGGACACAAATGGGATCCTGAATGGTCAATCCACGCCAAACATAAATGAGATCACAGTAGGTTCAAATGGCATAGAACAACTTCTCAATAACCTGAACCCCCATAAGGCTAGCGGTCCTGACCAAATTAAGCCAATCATACTTAAAACCCTGTCTAAAGAACTCTCACCTATCCTTGAAGTCTTATTCCAAAAATCCCTCAACGAAGGATCACTGCCTGCCCAGTGGAAGTCAGCAAATGTTGCTCCCATTTACAAAAAGGGGACAAGTCAAACCCCGCCAACCATAGGCCTATTTCACTAACATGTGTTCTATGCAAGGTACTAGAGCATAAAATATTATAGTTTCCTCCTCGATGGTAAAACACTTCACTAACCACAGTAGTCTGTACCATTTGCAGCATGGTTTTAGATGCGTGACCCAACTAGTAATGCTAGTCAATTACTTGACCTGGTTACCTCTGTCTACAATAAGCATCAGGTAGATCTCATCCTATTAGACTTCAGTAAGGCTTTCGATAAGATCAATCACGAGAAAGTACTACTAAAATGCATGACCATGGAGTCAGAGGTCAAACATTAAGGTGGATTAAGAGTTTTCTAGATAATAGACTCCAGTCAGTTGTCCTTAATGGTATTAGTTCAGAGGCCACTCCAAATGTCAAGTTATCCACGTCACCAGAAGGAAACATCCTATTCCCAGTCAATATAAACTCCACGGAGTCCTACTTGAGTCTGTCACCTCAGCCAAATACCTTGGCGTGGATATCTCAAATAACCTGTCGTGGGACACTCACATAAAAAGTCTAAGTATACGTAGAAACAACCAGGTCAAATCCGAACCCCTTAAGTCCATGACTTACCAGACCCCAGCTAGCTTGAATATGGATCCGAGATCTGGTCGCCCCATACCCAAACATTAATAGACCAAATTGAAGGTGTCCATCGAAGAGCAGCCCATTGGATAAAGGCTGACTTCTATCGTACCTCTAGTGTTACAAACATGCTACATTCCCTTAATCTACGCAGATTAGATCAACGGCGTATTGACAATAGGTTATCCCCTATGTATAAAATTCATAATGATCTTGTTGCTATTCCCATTGAAAATGACCTAGTTCCCCTCTCCCGTCCTGCTCGTCATTGCCATTCCTTAAGCTATAGGTTAATTACAGCAACTACATACTACTACAAGTTTTCCTTTTTCCCAAGAACATTCTACCATTGGAACCATATCCCTCCTGACAGTGTCCATCTCCCTACCATAGAGCAATTCAATACGGCAGTTTGCCATATTGATCATGCCAGTCCCTAGTTTTACCACAACTTAATTTCATTACTTTCTTAAAGTATGCTTTTAACTACTCATACTTTTAACTTCTTTGCGGTTTTTGACGGGCAACATGTCTACATCCCCGCGAGGGGTTCGACATTAAAGGATGATAGATATATAGCATTGGACTTCGGACCTACAGCGGTGAGGGCAAATGATTTACGGTCAACGAGCTCATCCACTCGGACATGACATCAAACGTTTCTACTGAATCAGCATGAGGTAACATAAATCTTACATGGGACCGTAACTATCAATCAGTTAACTTAATCAAAGTCTTTATATATTATATATAGATCCATACCAATGTAGACTGCGATTTACATGGCTCTTTCACGGGTACTTTTTCTCCTCTGCATTTTTTGGTGCCATAGGCATATACGAAGTCTGATGGGTTAGGTTGCGGTAGACCATCGGCCTCCATATCATCTCGGGATATCTTGTTAAACTTACCACATAAACCTATGACCTAAAATATTAAAGTGGTTTAGCTAAATTTGCCACATACACATATGACCTAAATGATAAGCTAAATAAAGTATTCTAATAAATTTGCCACATACACATATGACCTAAATGATAAGCTAAATAAAGTATTCTAATAAATTTGCCACATACACATATGACCTAAATGATAAGCTAAATAAAGTATTCTAATAAATTTGCCACACACACATATGACTTAAATGATAAGATAAATAAAGTAGTTAACTAAATTTGCCACACAAATATATCACATAAAAGTAAATCATATAAAGTAAACGTATTTAGTTAAATTACCCACATAAACCTGGGATCTACATGTAAAAGGTAACGTATATAAATTATTTAGGTAAATTTGCGTCACAAACCTATGACATTAATGTAAACTATATAAAGTATTTAGCTAACCTGGCCACACAATTATATGACCTAATAAATACACTATATAAAATAATTTACAAACATGACCAAAAAGGTAATCTATATCAAGAATTTAGCTAAGTTTCCACACTATGACCAAAAGTTAAGTTATATTATATTGTGTAACATCAATGTAATTCAATGTCAAAATATGATGATAAGCTGCTACTTTAAATGAACATCCATATTCTTATAGAATGATTCTGTAATCGTTTCTTAATTTAATTTATTCATATCATAATATCGTATAATTGTATTGGTGACATATAGGCCCATTTTGGTTGGTGTTGACTATCAATTGGTGTTGTTAATAATTTTATATGCTTTTGCTATTATTCACATGTCATAATAATATTTGGGGTGGAGTGGAGTGGAGTGGAGTGGAGTGGAGTGGAGTGGAGTGGAGTGGAGTGGAGTGGAGTGGAGTGGAGTGGAGTGGAGTGGAGTGGAGTGGAGTGGAGTGGAGTGGAGTGGAGTGGAGTGGAGTGGAGTGAGTGGAGTGAGTGGAGTGGAGTGAGTGGAGAGTGGAGTGGAGTGGAGTGGAGTGGAGTGGAGTGGAGTGGAGTGGATGGAGTGGAGTGGAGTGGAGTGAGTGGAGTGGAGTGGAGTGAGTGGAGTGGAGTGGAGTGGAGTGGAGTGGAGTGGAGTGGAGTGGAGTGGAGTGGAGTGGAGTGGAGTGGAGTGGAGTGGAGTGGAGTGGAGTGGAGTGGAGTGAGTGGAGTGGAGTGGAGTGGATGGAGTGGAGTGGAGTGGAGTGGAGTGGGTGAGTGGAGTGGAGTGGAGTGGAGTGGAGTGGAGTGGAGTGGAGTGGAGTGGAGTGGAGTGGAGTGAGTGGAGTGGAGTGGAGTGGAGTGGAGTGGAGTGGAGTGGAGTGGAGTGGAGTGGAGTGGAGTGGAGTGGAGTGGTGGAGTGGAGTGGAGTGGAGTGGAGTGGAGTGGAGTGGAGTGGAGTGGAGTGGAGTGGGTGGAGTGGAGTGGAGTGGAGTGGAGTGGAGTGGGAGTGGAGTGGAGTGGAGTGGGTGGAGTGGAGTGGAGTGGAGTGGAGTGGAGTGGAGTGGAGTGGAGTGGAGTGGAGTGGAGTGGAGTGGATGGAGTGGAGTGGAGTGGAGTGGAGTGGAGGGAGTGGAGTGGAGTGGAGTGGAGTGGAGTGGAGTGGAGGAGTGGAGTGGAGTGGAGTGGAGTGGAGTGGAGTGGAGTGGAGTGGAGTGGAGTGGAGTGGAGTGGAGTGGAGTGGAGTGGAGTGGAGTGGAGTGGAGTGGAGTGGAGTGGAGTGGAGTGGAGTGGAGTGGGGTGGAGTGGAGTGGAGTGGAGTGGAGTGGAGTGGAGTGGAGTGGAGTGGAGTGGAGTGGAGTGGAGTGGAGTGGAGTGGAGTGGAGTGGAGTGGGGTGGGATGGGATGGGATGGGTGGATAGAATAGATATATCATCAACATCACCATTCTTTTGGTATTTATTTATTCATTCTACTTTATATTATGTCAAATGAGTATGGGTATCTCGACATCTTTTCCCTGACATGCTTAACTGACCGAAGCGGTTAACCAGTACTAATTGGTGTGTGTGAGGTGTCTTGCTCAAGGATATTACATACGTGCCATGGTCGAGTATCGAACCCGCGACACTTTAAATCCAAATAGCCGCTGTGGACCACGGATCCATTTCCACATACCGTAATGGAGCGACGTCATTTTGTATTACGGCCTATTTTTCAAATATTGTATACAAACTAGAAATATCGAAAACGAAATAAATGACATAATTAAAATGTCCATGACATAATTAAAATTTCCATGACATATTCATAGTTTTCATGACAATAATAGTTTTCATGACATATTCATAGTTTTCATGACATAATGTTCTTATAGTTTATACAGTTCAAATAGACCGTAATACAAAATCTAAAATAAAATCCTGCCATACACTACTATCCTATGCATATGTGTACAATCGATAGCATTACGCCATGCTTAATGAGGAGTGAACAAATAATACTTTGACATACGGCTATCTAATAGTCAAAGTGGTAGACACTCACTGCTCATTGGCATAACACAAATCCTAATATATAAACATAAAACGAATTGTTAATACCTTATTTTCAAAGACTGCAGGTTTCAAATTTATGTACAGTGCCTGTGCATTGTCGTATCGAATGGTAAACCCATATCCCATGATGTGAATGAACTTGGAAGTCGCTTGTTTCATGTAGATATTGTGCTTGGAGCATGGTAATGTCTGTTTCTCTTCATTCAACCATACTCCACCATCAACGCCATTGACTATGTGAACATGGTTTCCCCCAATCTGCATGTGTAGTCCACTAATACATCTGGCATCCCGCATCTCTAGACAATCACGAATACTGATGCTGATACGCAAGCTATTGTATTCATCATCAGCTTGTGCAGATGATGTTGGCTGAAAAAAATGCTTTATTATACTTGTTTTGTTTGCTTCGCCTCCGGTATACATTGAGAAATCGCCGCCAGAAGTCATTTCACTTTTTGAAGAATTGCTAGACACAGAAGACAGCATTACAGAAACAACCCAATTACTTACAGAGGCGTAGCCAGCTGAAAATTATGTGCAAGCCCGTTTGAACTAAATTAAGCACAGTAGGATGGTCTGGGGGCCTCTCTTCCTCCCGAATTTGTTTAAACCTAGACACGGAATGGTACACTCTGGGGAAATAGGGTTTAGGGGAAATGTATACACTAACAAACACATAAAGAAAAGTTCAGTGTTTCATCTACTAATGTAGATCTATATCAAGCAAAAAAGATAAAAATATAAAACATCCAGAAAATAATGTGCAAAGCTTTGTATTTTATCGATTCTGAACAAAAACAGCGCAGGAGCCAGACTGTGGGCATTAACAGTTTGCACTACGGTACTTCACTTAGTTCATTAATAGTTTTAATTGATTTGGAATAGTATGATCAAAAAGATTAATATTATACAGTTTCAAACCAATCAATTGAAACTGAAGTAGATCCACTCCACTCCACTCCTGATCATCAATTTCAATATATTTTATTTGGCAAAAACATACAATATTATGTTCATTGTGGAATTTAAATGCCTTACCTGAATTAATGAATATTCACACTCCTCTCCTACAACATCGAAATCATAGTTGACTCCATCAAAGGTAGAAACATGGTTGTATCCAATCACCGAGCAGGTCGAGGAACATTCATTTTCCGTACAATCAAAGCGTCCGTTGATGCAGGTACTAAAACATTAACATAATATAAATGTAGAATAAAACAAATACACTGACAGTTATATCTCTAACACGCCACGGAAATAAATCTCATGATTGAACCTGCTGTTAGTAGTTCTGAAGCCACTAACCATGTTTACAAATACACTGACAGTTATATCTCTAACACGCCACGGAAATAAATCTCATGATTGAACCTGCTGTTAGTAGTTCTGAAGCCACTAACCATGTTTACAAATACACTGACAGTTATATCTCTAACACGCCACGGAAATAAATCTCATCATTGAACCTGCTGTTAGTAGTTCTGAAGCCACTAACCATGTTTACAAATACACTGACACCGAAAAGAAACAGTGTACCTGCCTTAGAGGTAAATTTATATGCTTTTTAGAAATAAATATAGGCATGTATCAAAATGTGCGATATATTTGGTAAATTAGTGCAATGTATGAAGGATTATTTTCTTCACTCATGATAGTAAAATCCATAATTCTAAACCGTGTAACGACAAAGTAACGCTCAATATAAAAGTGCACAGTTATTTATGGTGTCAGTATATTTATATACAGTGTGTCAAGATTCACATGTCTACATTTGGTAATTGAAACAAATACGACAGTACTCGATTGTTCAAAATAGTCAAATCTGTATTAGTGGTAACCTCGATTAAGCAGCCAACCTGCACTAAGCAGCCAGTGTTGAAATCCCAAATATGTTTTTTTGTACAATGATTACAAAACAAGCTTTAACAACTAATTAATCACTCGATTTGATGAACGCGTATATGTGCATATTTGGGCGGGAGGAAACCGCAGTACCCGGAGAAAACCAACCTGTCCAATCTGGCGACCACCGTACCATCTAAGCAGTCACTTTCTGCAAGTCCCTTGGCTGGCTGCTTAAAACATGTGTGCCTGTATATTCAACGGCGAATACTCCGTGTACGATGACGGGTTTTGGTCACGTGATGAAGCATAATTTACTTCATTCAATATAAAGAATATTAACCATTAACCTGCCGAATAAATTGATCCAAATCAGACGAGGCGTAGCAATGCATCTGATCAGGATATATGTGTTTTCCTATTTATTCAGACACCTGTTTTAGTTACACTATCCGAATAGCAAACAGCATAGATCCTGATCAGACGGCGCTGTTTGCAAAAGCGGCTTTAGTCATGATTAGCAGGGTTTACAGGGTTTTACAAGGTTTTACATGTTGTAAATGCTTGGATAATACTTCTCCATGGTAAACATTGTATAGCACAGTAATCACTGTATTGCATAGTAACCACTGTATAGCATAGTAACCACTGTATAGCATAGTAACCACTGTATAGCACAGTAACCACTGTATAGCATAGTAACAACTGTATAGCAAGGTAACCACTGTATAGCAAGGTAACCACTGTATAGCATAGTAACCACTGTATAGCATAGTAACCAATGTATAGCATAGTAACCACTGTATAGCAAGGTAACACTATATAGCATAGTAACTACTGTATAGCAAGGTAACCACTGTATAGCATAGTAACCACTGTATAGCATAGTAACCACTGTTTAGCATGGTAACCACTGTATAGCATAGTAACCACTGTATAGCAAGGTAACCACTGTATAGCATAGTAACTACTGTATAGCATAGTAACTACTGTATAGCATAGCAACCACTGTATAACATAGTAACCACTGTATAGCATAGTAACCGCTGTATAGCATAGTAACCACTGTATAGCATAGTAACCACTGTATAGCATAGTAACCCCTGTATAGCATAGTAACCACTGTATAGCATAGTAACAACTATGTAGCATAGTAACTGCTGTATAGCATAGTAACCACTGTATAGCATAGTAACCACTGTATAGCATAGTAACTAATGTGTAGCAAGGTAACCACTGTATAGCATAGTAACCACTGTATAACATAGTAACCACTGTATAGCATAGTAACCACTGTATATCATAGTAACCACTGTATGGCATAGTAACTGCTGTATAACATAGTAACCACTGTATAACATAGTAACCACTGTATAGCATAGTAACCACTGTATAGCATAGTAACCAGTGTATAGCATAGTAACTACTGTATAGCATAGTAACCACTGTATAACACAGTAACCACTGTATAGCATAGTAACCACTGTGTAGCATAGTAACCACTATGTAGCATAGTAACCGCTGTATAGCATAGTAACCACTGTATAGCATAGTAACCACTGTATAGCATAGTAACCACTGTATAGCATAGTAACCACTGTATAGCATAGTAACTAATGTGTAGCAAGGTAACCACTATATAGCATGGTAACCACTGTATAGCATAGTAACCACTGTATAGCATAGTAACCACTGTATAGCATAGTAACTAATGTGTAGCAAGGTAACCACTATATAGCATGGTAACCACTGTATAGCATGGTAACCACTGTATAGCATAGTAACCACTGTATATCATAGTAACCACTGTATAGCATAGTAACCACTGTATAGCATAGTAACCACTGTATAGCATAGTAACTACTGTATAACATAGTAACCACTGTATAGCATAGTAACCACTGTATAGCATAGTAACCACTGTATAGCATAGTAACCGCTGTATAGCATAGCAACCACTGTATAGCATAGTAACCACTATATAGCATAGTAACCACTGTATAGCATAGTAACCACTGTATAGCATAGTAACCACTGTATAGCATAGTAACCGCTGTATAGCATAGTAACCACTGTATAGCATAGTAACCACTGTATAGCATAGTAACTAATGTGTAGCAAGGTAACCACTGTATATCATAGTAACTGCTGTATAACATAGTAACCACTGTATAACATAGTAACCACTGTATAGCATAGTAACCACTGTATAGCATAGTAACCACTGTATAGCATAGTAACCACTGTATAGCATAGTAACCGCTGTATAGCATAGCAACCACTGTATAGCATAGTAACCACTATATAGCATAGTAACCACTGTATAGCATAGTAACCACTGTATAGCATAGTAACCACTGTATAGCATAGTAACCGCTGTATAGCATAGTAACCACTGTATAGCATAGTAACCACTGTATAGCATAGTAACTAATGTGTAGCAAGGTAACCACTGTATATCATAGTAACTGCTGTATTACATAGTAACCAGTGTATAGCATAGTAACCACTGTATAGCATAGTAACAACTGTGTAGCATAGTAACCGCTGTATAGCATGGTAACCACTGTATAGCATAATAACTACTGTATAGCATAGTAACCACTGTATAGCATAGTAACAACTGTGTAGCATAGTAACCGCTGTATAGCATAGTAACCACTGTATATCATAGTAACCACTGTATAGCATAGTAACAACTGTATAGCAAGGTAACCACTGTATAGCTTAGTAACCACTGTATAGCATAGTAACCACTGTATAGCATAGTAACCACTATATAGCATGGTAACCACTGTATAGCATAGTAACCACTGTATAGCATAGTAACCACTGTATAGCATAGTAACCACTGTATAGCATAGTAACCACTGTATAGCATAGTAACCAGTGTATATCATAGTAACCACTGTATAGCATAGTAACCACTGTATAGCATAGTAACCGCTGTATAGCATAGTAACCACTGTATAGCATAGTAACCACTGTATAGCATAGTAACCACTGTATAGCATAGTAACCACTGCATAGCATAGTAACCACTGTATAGCATAGTAACCAGTGTATATCATAGTAACCACTGTATAGCATAGTAACCACTGTATAGCATAGTAACCGCTGTATAGCATAGTAACCACTGTATAGCATAGTAACCACTGTATAGCATAGTAACCACTGTATAGCATAGTAACCACTGCATAGCATAGTAACCACTGTATAGCATAGTAACCAGTGTATATCATAGTAACCACTGTATAGCATAGTAACCACTGTATAGCATAGTAACCGCTGTATAGCATAGTAACCACTGTATAGCATAGTAACCACTGTATAGCATAGTAACCACTGTATAGCATAGTAACCACTGTATAGCATAGTAACCACTGTATAGCATAGTAACCAGTGTATAGCATATTAACCACTATATAGCAAGGTAACCACTGTATAGCATAGTAACCACTGTATAGCAAGATAATCACTGTATAGCATAGTCACATCAGCCTCCGTCCGTCTTATGAGACGATGGATTGCGCTCTTGTTGAACATCTTCTGCGGTGACTGAGTAGGCCTATTCTTGAGTGGCAGTCTCTGTTGCAGTCATCGCAGGTGAAGATCGAGTCATCCAGTTTGGTTGATGCTTTTCGCTTCTGTCGTTTCTGCTCACGAAGCCGAGTTCGCTCAGCCTCGGCTCGTCTGACCCCAGCTTTCACAACGTGTCTCCATGATGACCAGTTTGATGCTGTGTCCTCCCAAGACTCTATGTTGATTTGTGCTGAACGCAGGTCCCTCTTACAAGCGTCCCTGTATCTTAGGTGGGGGCGACCAGTTGGACGTGATCCTTGTTCAAGTTGACCGTACAGTAGATCTTTGGGGATGCGTCCTTTGTCCATGCGTCGGACATGACCTAGCCAGCGCAGGCGGCGTTCACTGAGCATTGCATAGATGATTGTTGAACTCGCTCTGCTGAGGACCTCTGTATTGGTGACCCTATCTTCCCAAGTGATTCCCAGGATTCTGCGAAGGCACCTCATATGGTATGAGTTCAGCTTTGTCTCTTGTCTGGCATATGTCGTCCATGACTCACTGCCGTAGAGGAGCGTGCTGAGTATGCAGGCCTGGTAGACCTTCAACTTGGTGTTCAGCGTTAGGTTTCTGTTCTCCCAGACTCTCTTGGTGAGTTTTGACATGACGGTGGCTGCTTTCCCAATGCGTGCATTGATCTCAGCATCGAGGGACAGGTTGTTGGATATCAGTGATCCTAGATATCTGAAGTTGTCGACCATGGCGAGTGTAGAGCCGTTAATGGCTATGGGAGCTGGATCTGCAACGTCCTGGGTCATGACCTCTGTTTTCTTTATGCTGACGGTTAGGGCAAACTCACGGCATGCATTGGAGAACTGATCCATGAGGCGCTGGAGGCCATCGTGTGTGTGGCTTGCGAGGGCTGCATCGTCAGCGAACAGCATCTCCCTGAGTAGGACACGAGTTGTTTTGGTTTTGGCGCGCAAGCGGGCCAAGTTGTATAGCTTGCCATCGTGTCGAGTGTGGATGTAGACACCGTCAGAGGAGGACTGGAAGGCATATGTCAGGAGGAGTGAGAAGAGGATGCCGAAGAGCGTCGGTGCGAGGACGCAGCCTTGCTTGACTCCGCTGAGGATGGGAAAAGGCTTGGAAGTGTCGCCGTCGAAGTTGACGGTGCTCTTCATGTCTTTGTGGAACGACGTGATCATGCTTAGCAATTTTGGTGGACAGCCAATCTTGTGTAGCAGTTTGAAAAGTCCACAGCGACTGACCAGGTCGAATGCCTTTGTTAGGTCCACGAATGCGAGGTACAGTGGTTGTTGTTGCTCCCTACACTTTTCCTGGAGTTGCCTTACTGAAAAGATCATGTCAACGGTGGATCGGCCAGATCGGAAACCACACTGGGATTCTGGGTATATGCGCTCTGCTACCACCTGCAGTCTTGCGAGAATGACCCGAGCAAATACTTTGCCAACAACGCTGAGTAGGGATATGCCGTGATAGTTGTTGCAGTCGCTTCTGTCACCCTTATTCTTGACGAGTGTGACTATCTTTGCATCGCGCATGTCTTGTGGCACTTCACCTTCCTTCCAGCATAGACAGAGAAGTTCATGGAGAAGTGATAGTAGAGCTGGCTTCCCTTGTTTAATCAGCTCAGGGGGTATGGCATCAGTTCCTGCTGCTTTTCCGCTGGTGAGGGCTTTGATGGCTTTTTCAAGTTCAGCCATGGTTGGCTCGCTGTCGAGCTCCTCAAGTACGGGAAGTGTCGGGATGCTGTTGAGGGCCTCCTCGGAGACTGTGTTCTTTGTGGAGTACAGCTCAAGGTAATGCTCTACCCATCTCTCCATCTACTTGCTTCGGTCGGTGATTACCTCGCCTGACTTGGTTTTGAGTGGAGCCGTTTTCTTCACATTGGGACCAGTGGCCTGTTTGATGCCTTCGTACATGGACTTTATGTTGCCGGAGGAGGAAGCATGCTCTATGGTGGAGCATAGCTGGAGCCAATAGTCGTTGGCACATTTCCTGGCTATCTTCTGGCATTCACTCCTGGATTTCCTGAGTGATTGCTGGGTTGGCGCTTTCTTCCAATTGACGAGGGCCTGCCTTTTACTTTCTGTCACAGGTTCCAGAACTTGTGCATTTGCTTCATACCAGTCAACATTTTGTTTTTCCTTCTTCCCATAGGCATCGATGACAGATTTGTGGATGGTTGAGCTAAGGTGGCTCCATCTAGCTTCTGCAGATATGCCAGCATCGGCTGGGGCGATATCCTCGATGAGGGACATGAACTTGTTGGTCCTGTCTGTGTCGGTGATATGGGTCGTGTTGATCTTAGGGAGACACTTTGGCTTAGCTTGGTGGAATTTCTTTCTTGGTTGCAGTACCACATTTGCGATGACAAGAGAGTGGTCGGTGTCACAGTCGGCACTGTGGTAACTGCGTGTGTTGTGGACGGCTTGGAGACGGTTTCTTCTAGTGATGATAACGTCTAGTTGGTGCCACTGGTGTGATCTGGGGTGCATCCATGAGACTCCGTGTTTGTGCTTGTTTGGAAAATATGTGTTCGTTATGCACAGGTTCCTGGCACAGCATAGTTCCAGTAGTCTCTGGCCGTTTTCGTTCATTTTCCCAGTTCCATGGTGGCCAATGCATGTGAGCCAGACGTCATGGTTCGTTCCAACTCTGGCATTGAAGTCACCAAGCAAGTATAGGTCTTCTGTACGAGGCAGTTGTCCAATAATCCTGTCAATCTCATTGTAAAATATATCTTTCGCATCAGGGCTAGAGCTGAGTGTTGGGGCATAGGCAGGCATAGTAATCACTGTATATCATAGTAACTACTGTATAGCATGGTAACCACTGTATATCATAGTAACTACTGTATATCATAGTAGCCACTGTATAGCATAGTAATTACTGTGTAGAAAACAAAGCATAGCATGGTAACCACTGTATATAAAACAAGGCATAGTAAGTAACCACTGTATAGAAAACAAGGCATAGTAAGTAACCACTGTATAGAAAACAAGGCATAGTATGTAACCACTGTATAGAAAACAAGGCATAGTAAGTAACCACTGTATAGAAAACAAGGCATAGTAAGTAACCACTGTATAGAAAACAAGGCATAATATGTAACCACTGTATAGAAAACAAGGGATAGTATGTAACCACTGTATAGTATGGTAACCACTGTATAGAATGGTAACCACTGTATAGAAAACAAGGCATAGTAAGTAACCACTGTATAGAAAACAAGGCATAGTAAGTAACCACTGTATAGAAAACAAGGCATAGTATGTAACCACTGTATAGAAAACAAGGCATAGTAAGTAACCACTGTATAGAAAACAAGGCATAGTAAGTAACCACTGTATAGAAAACAAGGCATAATATGTAACCACTGTATAGAAAACAAGGGATAGTATGTAACCACTGTATAGTATGGTAACCACTGTATAGAATGGTAACCACTGTATAGAAAACAAGGCATAGTAAGTAACCACTGTATAGAAAACAAGGCATAGTAAGTAACCACTGTATAGAAAACAAGGCATAGTATGTAACCACTGTATAGAAAACAAGGCATAGTAAGTAACCACTGTATAGAAAACAAGGCATAGTAAGTAACCACTGTATAGAAAACAAGGCATAGTATGTAACCACTGTATAGAAAACAAGGCATAGCATGGTAACTACTGCATAGAAAACAAGGCATAGTATGGTAACTACTGCATAGAAAACAAGGCATAGTATGGTAACCACTGCATAGAAAACAAGGCATAGTATGGTAACCTCTGCATAGAAAACAAGGCATAGTATGGTAACCACTGTATAGAAAACAAGACATAGCATAGTAACCACTGCATAGAAAACAAGGCATATTATGGTAACCACTGTATAGAAAACAAGGTATAGTATGGTAACCACTGCATAGAAAACAAGGCATAGTATGGTAACCACTGTATAGAAAACAAGGCATAGTATGGTAACCACTGTATAGAAAACAAGGCATAGTTTGGTAACCACTGTATAGAAAACAAGGCATAGTATGGTAACCACTGCATAGAAAACAAGACATAGCATGGTAACCACTGTATAGAAAACAAGGCATAGTATGGTAACCACTGCATAGAAAACAAGGCATAGCATGGTATCCACTGTATAGAAAACAAGGCATAGTATGGTAACCACTGTATAGAAAACAAGGCATAGTATGGTAACCACTGCATAGAAAACAAGACATAGCATGGTAACCACTGTATAGAAAACATGGCATAGTATGGTAACCACTGTATAGCATAGTAACCACTGCATAGTATGGTAACCACTGTATGTCATGGTAATCACTGCATATAAAACAAGGCATAGCAGAGTAACCACTGCAGAGAAAACAAGGCATAGTATGGTAACCACTGCATAGAAAACAAGGCATAGTATGGTAACCACTGTATAGTATGGTAACCACTGTATAGAAAACAAGACATAGCATGGTAACCACTGCATAGAAAACAAGGCATAGTATGGTAACCACTGCATAGAAAACAAGACATAGCATGGTAACCACTGCATAGAAAACAAGGCATAGTATGGTAACCACTGCATAGAACACAAGGCATAGTATGGTAACCACTGCATAGAACACAAGGCATAGTATGGTAACCACTGCATAGAAAACAAGGCATAGTATGGTAACCACTGCATAGAAAACAAGGCATAGTATGGTAACCACTGCATAGAAAACAAGGCATAGTATGGTAACCACTGCATAGAACACAAGGCATAGTATGGTAACCACTGCACAGTATGGCAACCACTGCATAGAACACAAGGCATAGTATGGTAACCACTGCATAGAAAATAAGACATAGTATGGTAACCACTGCATAGTATGGTAACCACTGCATAGTATGGTAACCACTGCATAGTATGGTAACCACTGCATAGAACACAAGGCATAGTATGGTAACCACTGCATAGAAAACAAGGCATAGTATGGTAACCACTGCATAGAAAACAAGGCATAGTATGGTAACCACTGCATAGAAAACAAGGCATAGTATGGTAACTACTGCATAGAAAACAAGGCATAGTATGGTAACCACTGCATAGAAAACAAGGCATAGTATGGTAACCACTGCATAGAAAACAAGGCATATTATGGTAACCACTGTATAGTATGGTAACCACTGCATAGCATGGTAACCACTGCATAGAAAACAAGGCATAGTATGGCAACCAATGTATAGCATGGTAACCACTGCATAGGTTTATGTGCAATTTATGCAAATTAATTCTCATTTGTTTGTAATTTAAAAATTGGTGATATTATTGGTTATTGCCTTTAGTCAACCCTGTCTTAAGCATCCAGCCAATGGATCACATGCAGTGGCTGCTTAGCACAGGTGGCTGTATAATAAAACAACATATTGGGAATCTGGTTGCTTAATACAGGTTGCTGTTTAATAGAGGTAATATGTATAATAAAACAACATATTGGGAATCTGGTTGCTTAGCACAGGTTGGTAGCTTAATGGAGGTGACTACTATCACAGGTGTGACTGCATGTCAAAGTCAGCATTGTATCATTGATGCCTCTCACGCACAACTAAATATTAAACATAAGAGGTAATTTACTTACCATTCATTACAGTCAACAAGAACTTTGTCACCCCATCTGTATTGCTTTTCAAAGTGTGTACATGGACATTCGTCTAGTTTTACACACTCGCCAGTAATACGGTCAAGTACAGTCCCACCAATACATTCACATCCTGACGTCACCATCTCACAACCGGCGTAATCAATTGATCTGTACAAATTCTGACATGTTCTTGGGCAACCAGATATAGACTGACTGAAGACCTGTCCCCGCGGACACGATTTGGCTAAGATGAATAGAAAGTAAATTCAAAAATATATGCGTAAATATGTTCAGTAATAGTTCTTGTAATTAAAAGTGCGTTGGATTCCAAAATGAACAAAATCAATAATAGTGCTTATAAAAGTATGTCCTTTTAAAACAATAGGTTTGCTTTTGTGGTCTATAATCGCATCGATAGCTTAGGCCAGATGACGACTCACCAGCTTGGTGCCACTCTGCTCAGTATATCAGGCACACAGGGATTCGGCACGTTTGGGAGTACTAATATATATATTTAAGTACAGGGATTCTACTCTGTGGGATGTCAGATTTCGCATCGATCAGTAAAATGGCCCTATCTGAAACAATTTTGTACAAATCTGTCCAAATATAACGCCTATCCCGAGTCTTTATATTGTTCTTCAAATAAAACACAACTTTAAGCTGCATGCATGTATACTTTGCAAACAATTGCCACAGACATTGGCCATAGCAGGTCACATTTCCATACTAGGACACGGGTTCTTGTTTTTTTTTTATATGAAGAATAATCATAATCCAATCAGAATGCTCGTTTCAACGCTCGTTTCAACGCGAATTGCGCCGCTTTAGAAATTTTCAAAACAAATTGAAAATGCTACGAAATCTCTTTTTGACGTACATTTTTGCCGAATAAACCTACACGTTAGTGGAAACACATTTTATTGATAATGTTATTCACAGTTAAAACTCTCCCGTCGAAGATTTTTTTTGTTGCTGACAGAACCCGTGTCCTAGTATGGAAATGTGACCTGCTATGGCCAATGTCTGTGGCAATTGTTTGCAAAGTATACATGCATGCAGCTTAAAGTTGTGTTTTATTTGAAGAACAATATAAAGACTCGGGATAGGCGTTATATTTGGACAGATTTGTACAAAATTGTTTCAGATAGGGCCATTTTACTGATCGATGCGAAATCTGACATCCCACAGAGTAGAATCCCTGTACTTAAATATATATATTAGTACTCCCAAACGTGCCGAATCCCTGTGGTCAGGCACGGGTTGGCACGCGGGTAGAACCACCAACGTTCCATAAACCACCTGGATAGCTTCTTCACTTGAAACAATTTAAAGCCCCCATTTGGATTGGAATCTATAGGGTGAGGAGCTAAATCAACTTCATAATCCAATAAGCCACGGAGGACCTGCTTTTAAACTGCTAGTTTACTGCTAATCTGCTAGACAGGAAGTCGTGATAGCTCAGTGGTAGCGCGTTCGCTTCACGTGCGAAAGGCCCGGAGTTCGAGCCCCGCTGGAGCCGTTACGATTGTGTCCTTAGGCAAGGCATTTAAATTCCACATGCCTCTTCTCTCTCCCTCGTGGCGATGGATTCCATCAGGAATGAGGTCTCGAGAGTGATTAGTATAAGTTATAAGAACTTGTTTCGCAATCGAGCTAAAATAAATTTGTATAAACTAAACTGCTAGTATTAAAGCGACACTATATCAGTGAAAACACATATTGTGTTATTCTTTCTCCAAATATTTGCCTCAAATAATGTAAACATCCATGCGTAATACAACTAGTGTATCCTGAATAACACGATTTATGGTACAGATTTACCGTTGTATTTCACATGTGTGCCTATATATTTCTAGACTATTCTTAGTTAATGTATCTCTAAACTACATTGTCTCGCGTTTAGTATTGACTCCAATGACAAAACAAACATCAATTCATGAGCATGGATGACCGTTATATGAAATCATACTTTCAATCACAAAAACACAGTTTATTGATTCAATGTTAGTGTTCGAATGTATTCGGAAGAATTTGTATTAACAATGCATTTATAATTGAAAAAAAAGCATTTTATTTGCTTTTTGCGATGTAATGTCGCTTTAAGGGACCACACTAAAGTATGACTACAGTATAACTACAGTATAACTACAGTAATCTACAGATGCTGACAAATACTAGAAATCATCACAAAATACTTATATTAAAGACGTTCGCGGTAGACAATTATTACGACGTGTACATTGTACGCTCACACCGCTTGTCAAATATAATATGAAAACACACAATTTGATTTAACATGCCGTTTAACCATACAAAATGGTTTTCGTCCGCTAAAAGTGACAGGTGGTACAGTCATCGGCGCGTTTGACTGCATGGCATAAAGGCCAAACAATGGACGATAATTCCGTTATCAAAGAGTTAAATATTGAGCCGATAATAAGTAATTCGGACAGTACTATAAATCCGGATAGTACGGAAACGTGGCCATCTGGCCAGCGGATTGTTGAATTGGGCCATTTGTCATTGCACTCTCTGGCCCTACTGTCATCAAACTTCTCAATTTGAGATTGCTCTGGGCTCAAATGTGTTTACATTGATAAATCATTAAACTTGAACAATGTTGGGGTATATGTTTTGTATAGTATTCATAAACAATATCTCAATGAAGGCATTTAAGGAATTATTAACTTTGAGAATCTTGAGTTGAGAACAATTTGTTGAGATATTTATAGAATTTTAGTTTCTAATACAAAATTAGTTTAGCTTAATTGCGAAACAAGTTCTTCAAACTTATATTAATCCCTCTCGAGACCTCATTCCTGATGAAATCCATCGCCACGAGGGAGAGAGAAGAGGCAATGCGGAATTTAAATGCCTTGCCTAAGGACACAATCGTAATGGTTGCAGCTGGGCTCGAACACTCCGGGCCTTTCGCACCTGAAGCGAACGCGCTATTACGACTTCCACAATTTTAGCTAATTATAGCTTCAATACACACCTAATGTGGCCTCTTAGGACAGGTGGTATCTTTATTTTTCTTGGGCAAGTTGGACTATATTAACCAGTGTTGTCATATATGGTGATTAGTTTTAAATATTATCACAATATTTGCATTTTTCATTTTTATGATAGAACAATTTACATTACCCTTTACCCTTACATTACGTTACTTATTTCCTGTGTCAACAATGATGTTAATGAATACACATGAACATAATTAGATATTCTATAATGTTGAAAAGTTATTTGTATATAATAATATGTCTGTTGTAAGCTTATTGACGATATACACAGATTTCCAACAGTTTTAAAGAAAAAGTGAGAAAATTGGCATGTTACAAATTAATTCATAAAAAAAGCATACCATTAGCATACCAATTGTATTTAATGTTTTACTGCATACATTGATCTAATGATATACAACATTTGAAGACATTTTATTATTAGTAGTAATACATAGTACTAGTGATGTAGAGAACTGTAGAGAACTGTAAACTGTAGAGAACTGTAGAGAACGCCTGTAATCACTCTCGTTGGCGCGGAGGAAAGCGTAAATGTGTAGGAGGAAACCAGAGTACCCGGAGAAATCCCACATGACCGATCTGCCAACCACCGTACCATCTCACATACTTCCCGGTCGGAGGATCAAACCCGGGTTGCACCCGTTTTGTTCTACATTTATATACTATTCAAATGAGAATGCATGTTAGATTACTTAGTGGATATGTCTTTTTCCACTGATAACGTGGAAAGTAATGTTTTACATGATAATGTAAAAGCACTTTAATAAAATTGAGTTCTTCACGCATTTTAAATCTCTTTTGCAATAGCCCACCATGATATGTAAAAAGTTGTATTTCAGTTGTTTATTAGTGAATAAATCAGTGTAGAAATTAACCATGTTTAATTCGACTATAATAACACAAAGACAAAATATTATATCGATTCTAACATGATCAAAGTATCTAAAAAGTTATTTTTTTAGAGTGCATATATGACGTCACAGAACCATGTTTTATAGCAGATTTTAAACATGGTGAGCTGAAGAGCCATGTTAGAAAATAACATTAATTGAACAATGCCAGACAGTATGCAACAACATGATGTAATACAATGGGTTTATAATGCACTATTTTTGAGTTATAGTGCACTATCAGTGTCAGCTCCATATATATTGTCATACCATCTATTTTCATGACTACGTTATCTATATTATGCTTACAGTAGTATGTTTCGAAGCGTGATTCTTTAATAGAGGGTTTCCAGTAAATGGCTATTGATAGCTTGATTCTGGGAAAGGTCGTTCGGGGTGAAGGCTACGACTAGGGTTCGTGAAGGCAGTGTGCGAGGGGACATGTGAACGCTAGTTTATGGGGGTAATGCCCTTGGATAATCTACCTAAGGATATATATGTGGTAGACTAGTGAGTATCAAAAGTGTGCATATCGTGTACTGAACTTATTACATTCAAAGGAATGTGTGAGTTGCATATAGCACTGGAGAATCAACATGGGCGAGAATACAAGAGTTGTTGTGTAACTAGAACTGCTAAACGAGAGAATAGGTTCCATATTACATACCATTATTAATGACACTAAACACAACGTCAAGTACTGATTATTGAGAATGCCACTATACAATTTCATGAGCCCCGACAGTATCTAAACAGTTAAACAGCTTACGTGTCTATATACAATCTACAAACACATACCTCTATATACAATCTACAAAACAGCTACATACTTCCAACTAGATTAACGGCAGTGCACTGCACGTACTTAGCCACTTAGCATAAGGGCACAATCGTAACGGCTACAGTGGGGCTCAAACTCCGGACCTTTCACACATGAAGCGAACGCGCATCCACCGCGCTATCACGACTTCCACGGCGATGATAATTAAAGACAAACATCCAGATTACATAAGCATAACGTAAGTTCACTTACGACAAAAAAATGCATTGCGCCATGACGTTACAGTTGTGCCAAAGGAAGTAATCTCGTTGGCATATGCTTCAGTCGTCTCACACTGTACCTCGACCTCCTGTTCTGCGTCGTTGTTGCACTCACAGTACGTATCCATACAATAAGTGTACCATATAATTGGGTACATCCGCACCTATATAAATATAATTTAATGAATTAAAAATGAAAATTTCTTTCTCTTAGCCTTGTATGTAGTCATCGACTAGATGGCATGATTGTATGCACGGTGTGTTTCGTGCATGTAAGGTTGCATAGCCATTCAGCCTTTGGGATCGGTTGCGACAAGTTGTGCTTTTTGTTGTTGTTTTTGTATTGGGTGTATACGACACATTGAGGATGATGGCAGTGTTTTTATGCATTACACTTAATATATGCTTACATTATGGTTGTGTCTATATAACGAAAAATGAATTCGTTCATTAAACGGTGTCGACCGATGGTTCCCATAGGCTTAAACCAACACAAATAGTTTTGTAGTTGTGCTGTTTTCTGTGGAAGAATCGAAGAGGTCAAAGGAACAATACATATGGTTTACTGTTTAGTCTAAGTCCGTTTATTCCTAACGCTATGGTATGTGTGAAACACCAATAGATGTCTGAATGTATGTGAGTTATTTCAGCTAATAGCTGTTGATTCCTTGTCACGATGAGTACTCTGAGGACCACCCGTGTCAGATGTTCCCAATGGTGGTGCGTATGGTATACATGGATGCAAGTCATTATCACAGACGGATCTGGTGTCTCGTGGTTAACACACTATATTGGTAAGCCAGGGATCGCAGGTTCGATCCCCCTTTCAGATGGGACTTTAAACCGGGGTCTCATGTCGGTGGTTTACACCATGCATGTAAAAGAACCAGAGGTGACTCTGGAACTGGTCTCTATCGATATCATTGCACTATCCTCCAAAAATCGTAAATGACTACTCTCTTCAGGAGGCGTCGCTCATATGGGCAACCGGTAGCGACGATAAATAAATGTAAAACATTCACAAGTCGTAATGTGAACTGCTATTCTCATAATGTATTTATAACATAATACTTCAAATATAAACATATTGAAATTGATCAAATATTATAGAAAAAGTTACTTTAAATCAGAGTCCATAGTGTCGTACTCATATACTTAAAGCGACACTACATCAATGAAAACACAAATTTCTACAGAATTTATTTTCCTATTATATGACATATTTTTTCCCAAATATTTTCCTCAAAAACTGAGTACAAACTGAGTACAAACTGAGTATTTCAGCTAATATACAAACGTCGTATACACGGTTTGTTGACATAACAACATAATGTAAATAGGGTCGACATTCATGCATAATAAAACTTGTGTATCCTGAATAACACGATTTATGGTACATATTTACCGTTATATCTCACATATGTGCCTATGCATATGTATTTGTAGACTAATATTAGCTAAACAACATTATCTTGCGCTTAATATTGACAAACAAACGTCAATTCATGAGCATGCATGGCCGTTAGATATGAAATCTTACTTTCAATTTTGAAAGTGTGTAGACCACAAACACACTCTTTATTTATTCAATGTTATTGTTAGAATATATTCGGAAGAATGTGTAGTAGCAATGCATTTATACGCTAACAATGCATTTTATTGGCTTTTTGTGATGTAATGTCACTAAGCAATGTGATGTAAATACAAGGAGAACGTAAATTAGAATAGGTATTGTCACTGTATATGATTTTCTCATATTTACATATTTTTCGCGTGAATTATGTATATATCTATGTTGTACAATGATGAGCTTTTTACAGACGGATCTGTAGTCCAGTGGTAACACGCTGGACTGGTAATCCAGGGATCTGTAGTCCAGTGGTAACACGCTGGACTGGTAATCCAGGGATCTGTAGTCCAGTGGTAACACGCTGGACTGGTAATCCAGGGATCTGTAGTCCAGTGGTAACATGCTGGACTGGTAATCCAGGGATCTGTAGTCCAGTGGTATCACGCTGGACTGGTAATCCAGGGATCTGTAGTCCAGTGGTATCACGCTGGACTGGTAATCCAGGGATCTGTAGTCCAGTGGTAACACGCTGGACTTGTATTACAGGGATCTGTAGTCCAGTGGTAACACGCTGACTGGTAATCCAGGGATCTGTAGTCCAGTGGTAACACGCTGTACTGGTAATCCAGGGATCTGTAGTCCAGTGGTAACACGCTGGACTGGTAATACAGGGATCTGTAGTCCAGTGGTAACACGCTGGACTGGTAATCCAGGATCTGTAGTCCAGTGGTAACACGCTGGACTGGTAATCCAGGGATCTGTAGTCCAGTGGTAACACGCTGGACTGGTAATCCAGGGATCTGTAGTCCAGTGGTAACACGCTGGACTGGTAATCCAGGGATCTGTAGTCCAGTGGTAACACGCTGGACTGGTAATCCAGGGATCTGTAGTCCAGTGGTAACACGCTGGACTGGTAATCCAGGGATCTGTAGTCCAGTGGTAACACGCTGGACTGGTAATCCAGGGATCTGTAGTCCAGTGGTAACACGCTGGACTGGTAATCCAGGGATCTGTAGTCCAGTGGTATCACGCTGGACTGGTAATCCAGGGATCTGTAGTCCAGTGGTAACACGCTGGACTGGTAATCCAGGGATCTGTAGTCCAGTGGTAACACGCTGGACTGGTAATCCAGGGATCTGTAGTCCAGTGGTATCACGCTGGACTGGTAATCCAGGGATCTGTAGTCCAGTGGTAACACGCTGGACTGGTAATCCAGGGATCTGTAGTCCAGTGGTAACACGCTGGACTGGTAATCCAGGGATCTGTAGTCCAGTGGTAACACGCTGGACTGGTAATCCAGGGATCGCAGGTTCGACCCCTCGTCTGACCCTAATAAAATTAACAGTCTTTCAGATGGGACGTTAAACTGAGGTCTCGTGTCGGTGCTTTACACCGTGCACGTAAAAGAACCAAGGAGACTCTGGAATGGGTCTCTGTCTGTTTCATTGCACTATCCTCCAACAATCTAAAATTATTAATCTCTCTCAGGAGGAGTCGCTCATATGGGCAACCAGTAGCGACTATAAATAAACGTAAAACACACACACATGAACTTTTTAAAGTTCAAGTTGGAAAATAATGTTCCTTCTTCTACCAACTTTGATCAACTCGAACAGCTAGTACGCAATATTTCAATGTGACACTTCCCTAGAATTGGTTAACTTTAGTAAATATATTCATGAAGCTTTAAATATCCCTTCGTAATTCACTTGTTTAGGATATATGAGTTACCAGTTGAATACTCCCTACACTCTTAATACAGTCATGATCATGTTTTGCATAGTCTAAAATCCATCATGACATTGTCATTATTTTTCCATGTATGTCCATAATCATTACATCATTTGTCCATCCTCATCATGATTGCATATATCATAATATTGTACTATATATATTGTAAATATGTTTAAATGTTACAGACGAGAAACTGTCAAGTTTAAGTCTTAATAAAGCATTCTTCTTCTTCATATAGATGCCAGCAAACTTTCCATTGTAAACTGTTGTGTTATGGAAGTTGTGATAGCGCAGTGGTAGTGTCTTATAAGTAAAGATATATACTGTCTTATAAGTAAAGATATATACTGTCTTATAAGTAAAGATATATACTGTCTTATAAGTAAAGATAGATACTGTCTTATAAGTAAAGATAGATACTGTCGGATAAGTAAAGATAGATACTGTCGGATAAGTAAAGATATATACTGTCGGATAAGTAAAGATATATGCTGTCGGATAAGTAAAGATAGATACTGTCGGATAAGTAAAGATAGATACTGTCGGATAAGTAAAGATAGATACTGTCGGATAAGTAAAGATAGATACTGTCGGATAAGTAAAGATAGATACTGTCGGATAAGTAAAGATAGATACTGTCGGATAAGTAAAGATATATACTGTCGGATAAGTAAAGATATATGCTGTCGGATAAGTAAAGATATATACTGTCGGATAAGTAAAGATAGATACTGTCGGATAAGTAAAGATATATACTGTCGGATAAGTAAAGATATATGCTGTCGGATAAGTAAAGATATATGCTGTCGGATAAGTAAAGATATATACTGTCGGATAAGTAAAGATAGATACTGTCAGATAAGTAAAGATATATGCTGTCGGATAAGTAAAGATAGATACTGTCGGATAAGTAAAGATATATGCTGTCGGATAAGTAAAGATATATACTGTCGGATAAGTAAAGATAGATACTGTCGGATAAGTAAAGATATATACTGTCGGATAAGTAAAGATATATACTGTCTTATAAGTAAAGATAGATACTGTCGGATAAGTAAAGATATATACTGTCGGATAAGTAAAGATAGATACTGTCTTATAAGTAAAGATATATACTGTCTTATTAGTAAAGATATATACTGTCTTATAAGTAAAGATATATACTGTCTTATAAGTAAAGATATATACTGTCTTATAAGTAAAGATATTTACTGTCGGATAAGTAAAGATAGATACTGTCTTATAAGTAAAGATATATGCTGTCGGATAAGTAAAGATATATACTGTCGGATAAGTAAAGATAGATACTGTCAGATAAGTAAAGATATATGCTGTCGGATAAGTAAAGATAGATACTGTCGGATAAGTAAAGATATATGCTGTCGGATAAGTAAAGATATATACTGTCGGATAAGTAAAGATAGATACTGTCGGATAAGTAAAGATATATACTGTCGGATAAGTAAAGATATATACTGTCTTATAAGTAAAGATAGATACTGTCGGATAAGTAAAGATATATACTGTCGGATAAGTAAAGATATATACTGTCTTATAAGTAAAGATAGATACTGTCTTATAAGTAAAGATATATACTGTCTTATAAGTAAAGATAGATACTGTCGGATAAGTAAAGATATATACTGTCGGATAAGTAAAGATAGATACTGTCTTATAAGTAAAGATATATACTGTCTTATTAGTAAAGATATATACTGTCTTATAAGTAAAGATATATACTGTCTTATAAGTAAAGATAGATACTGTCGGATAAGTAAAGATATATACTGTCGGATAAGTAAAGATATATACTGTCGGATAAGTAAATATAGATACTGTCGGATAAGTAAAGATATATACTGTCTTATAAGTAAAGATAGATACTGTCGGATAAGTAAAGATATATACTGTCGGATAAGTAAAGATAGATACTGTCGGATAAGTAAATATAGATACTGTCGGATAAGTAAAGATATATACTGTCGGATAAGTAAAGATAGATACTGTCGGATAAGTAAAGATAGATACTGTCAGATAAGTAAAGATAGATACTGTCTGATAAGTAAAGATATATACTGTCTTATAAGTAAAGATAGATACTGTCGGATAAGTAAAGATATATACTGTCGGATAAGTAAAGATAGATACTGTCGGATAAGTAAAGATAGATACTGTCTATAAGTAAAGATAGATACTGTCAGATAAGTAAAGATATATACTGTCTTATAAGTAAAGATAGATACTGTCGGATAAGTAAAGATTATACTGTCGTGTGTTTGTGGATAAGTAAAGTTTGTGGTTATAGATACTGTCGGATAAGTAAAGATATATACTGTCTTATAAGTAAAGATAGATACTGTCAGATAAGTAAAGATAGATACTGTCGGATAAGTAAAGATATATACTGTCTTATAAGTAAAGATATTTACTGTCGGATAAGTAAAGATATATACTGTCTTATAAGTAAAGATAGATACTGTCGGATAAGTAAAGATAGATACTGTCTTATAAGTAAAGATAGATACTGTCTTATAAGTAAAGATAGATACTGTCTTATAAGTAAAGATAGATACTGTCTTATAAGTAAAGATAGATACTGTCTTATAAGTAAAGATAGATACTGTCTTATAAGTAAAGATAGATACTGTCTTATAAGTAAAGATAGATACTGTCGGATAAGTAAAGATATATACTGTCGGATAAGTAAAGATAGATACTGTCTTATAAGTAAAGATATATACTGTCGGATAAGTAAAGATAGATACTGTCGGATAAGTAAAGATATATACTGTCGGATAAGTAAAGATATATACTGTCGGATAAGTAAAGATAGATACGGTCGGATAAGTAAAGATATATACTGTCGGATAAGTAAAGATATATACTGTCGGATAAGTAAAGATAGATACGGTCGGATAAGTAAAGATAGATACTGTCGGATAAGTAAAGATATATACTGTCGGATAAGTAAAGATAGATACTGTCGGATAAGTAAAGATATATACTGTCGGATAAGTAAAGATAGATACGGTCGGATAAGTAAAGATAGATACTGTCGGATAAGTAAAGATATATACTGTCGGATAAGTAAAGATATATACTGTCGGATAAGTAAAGATATATACTGTCGGATAAGTAAAGATATATACTGTCGGATAAGTAAAGATATATACTGTCGGATAAGTAAAGATAGATACTGTCGGATAAGTAAAGATATATACTGTCGGATAAGTAAATACACCTCATTTTGTCTAAATTGGAAAGATGTGATTTGTTCAGTCGGGTATTTACAGTTTGATGCGTGTTATTGTGGTGGGGTATAGGTTGACTGGATGCTGCAATGTGTTTTATCTTCCAGAAAGGAATACTCACGATGTTGGCACTCCTGTAGATAGTCCATATCATGTTGCACGCCTTCTCAGCCCTACTTCTCTTGTACTCGTCATTGCAGTGAGACGCGTGAGTGTAGCCAGCGTCTGGACACTAAAACAACAACACAAAGCCTTACCATGCGCATTGAATAATATGTATATCTACAACACCATTCAATATATATTTACATCGCTATTGCATTTGCATGATATGGAGCTGAAATGTGTAATCATTGTTACGGGCATGCGCATTCGCAGTGTTAGGCAGCGTTCGTCGTGAGAAAAGGCGTGTCTTACAGTTTACGCTGTTCCAAGGATGATCTAATTATCAGATCACCGCCATACGATAAGTCGCAAATTTGGACTAAATACCTTTTAATTAGTGAACTGATATTTATTTCTTTTTCTAATTGAAAATACTAATTAATGTAAACATAAGTATTGAATCGCGAGTTATTCACCTCGGCCTCCACGAACTTTAAACACACCCAATGTAGTTCATACCACAATAGAGACTATTTACACGCGATTCATTCCTTAAACCATACCATATCAAACTAATGTTACCATTTCCAAGTATCGTAATTAGGCCAATATTTAATTTAAAGTAAAATGAATATTGAGACAGTGCTTGTTGTTATTCATTGTCAAACTATGTTGTTACCCCAATGGAAACTATTAACTTGCGATTCATTCCTTACATGTGGTGCTGCAGTCTGCAACGATTCCAGGCTGAGGGGTTAACACAAAACACATTGTGTTGTATATCAGTTTGTTGGCATCACATTGTCGAACAGTTTATTAAAATCAATAACAATTACATAATATATATATTACGGCTTACCATCTGTGAATTTGTGATCTGCTTGAAACTGTTTCCGAACTTAAAAGATTCGCCGATGAAATCATCTGAAGTGAAACACAGACAACATTGTTTTACGATGTGCAGTAAATAGGTTTTTTAAATTAATTTAATGCAATGAAATTCAGAATACTGCAACTGAAAACTAGCCACATAACTACGCTATCGACATATGTAAAAACCTATAAAGTAATCAATCAGATAAGACCTTTCATGAACTGGTTATTTAGGTCTTTATGTTTAGTTTATACAAATTTATTTTATCTCGATTTTGAAACAAGTTCTTACAGCTTATATTAATCTCGAGATCTCATACCTGATGGAATCCATCATCACTCTCGAGATCTCATACCTGATGGAATCCATCATCACCAGGGAGAGATTTCATACCTGATGGAATCCATCGCCACGCGGGAGAGATCTCACACCTGATGGAATCCATCGCCACGAGGACACCTTATATTAATCACTCTCGAGACCTCATACCTGAAGGAATCCATCGCCACGAGGGAGAGATTTCATACCTGATGGAATCCATCGCCACGAGGACACCTTATATTAATCACTCTCGAGATCTCATACCCGATGGAATTCATCGTCACAAGGACACCGTATAGTAATCACTCTCGAGACCTCTGACACGAGGGAGAGATCTCATACCTGATGAAATCCATCGCCACGAGGACACCTTATATTAATCACTCTCGAGATCTCATACCTGATGAAATTCATCGTCACAAGGACACCGTATAGTAATCACTCTCGAGACCTCAAACCTGATGGAATCCATTGTCATGAGGGAGAGATCTCATACCTGATGGAATCTATCATCACGAGGGAGAGAGAAGAGGATTGTGGAATTTAAATGGCACAACCCTAACAGCTCCAGCTGTGTTTGAACTCTGTGCCGTTCGCACCTAAATGAACGCGCTATCACGATTTCCACAAGGTGTTTAGGTTTACGGTATATTGTCATATTAATGAGAGTTAAGTGATTCTGTTGTCTTGATGGTGCTTTCACAGCTAAAGTCATATAATAAGTTCGTCGTTTCGAACGATATGATTGAACACATAGATAGCACATAACCGTCATTTCTAATTAATCAATTTCATTGGTGAATCGAAGAGTAGGCTGCCCAATTAGCGCGCTCGCTTCTCACCTGGCTTCGATCCTCGGACCGGGTAGTATGTGAGATGGTATGGTGGTCGCCAGATCGGATAGGTTGGTTTTCTACGGGTACTCCGGTTTCCTATCACACGAATGACCACACTTACACTTTTATCAGCACCAATGAGAGTGATCAATAAAAGTTGTAAATAAAGTTAAAGAACTTGTTTTTATGTTATATATGCTAAGAAATAATGTCAAACCCTGATTTTAGACATACCCGTTGCATTGCCATTCGCATTGCCACACAGTCCTGTCAATTTTCTATTATAATTAGTTCCCATGTGGATATATACAGTTCTTCCATCAGTCTTCAAGTACAATTCTTGGAAATGTACGAAGAGATATTCGTCTTGTCTGTGTGCATACATTACTGAAATGAATAAATATATATGTAACAAAATATATTTGTGTTGGTTATTGCAAGATTGGAATTTATTTCAGCAAGTGATCACCGACATGTGTGTTTGCACGAATGGCTTTAGCTACGAGTGGAAAACATTGTGATCACGAGGTGAAACAAAATCCTATCTTACAAGTAAACACACATCTTTTTCTTTTATGATTTCCAATGATTTTGGCTAAAATATTTGTTATCCAATTTTGTTCATTTTAACTGCCCCTGCCGGGAACCTCACTTCACTAGTATAGAACATTTTAACTGCCCCTGCCGGGAGCCTCACTTCACTAGTGTAGAACATTGCACAACCACTTATATTAGTGTGAACATTCGCAATAATAAATAGTGCCGAGTAGTTGGGG
The DNA here is from genome assembly GCA_014843695.1 of Archivesica marissinica. Classification (NCBI taxonomy): domain Eukaryota; kingdom Metazoa; phylum Mollusca; class Bivalvia; order Venerida; family Vesicomyidae; genus Archivesica; species Archivesica marissinica. Next base: position 52,562,016 of record CM026394.1, read on the forward strand.
AGCTCGCTTGGCGTGAGGTACCCGGGCGGGTCGGGCTATAATTAAAAGATCCAATTCACAATTTAAAGTTTACGAAAAGCTTAATTCTTATTTATTTATCCTGTTTCAGATTCTGGATTAGCGTAATGCATCCAGAATCTCGGGGTATATAAGCTAGTGCTGGATTCGAACGCACACCTACCCAGATTGGGTAACCAATGGGTGAATATTGAAACACCCACCTATCCAGGTTGGGCAACCAATGGGTGAATTTTGAATCTTCATGGACCCAGAATGCCCGTGGCGTATATTTTGTGGCAGACGCTTGGTCGACACTTTTATTATGTACCCAAATATGCAACATATTGCGCAAACGAGTAATATAGATGTTGCATAATAACTATCTAGTAACTCACGGCTGATCTGGATACTGATCAGACGCAGCATTACGTCACGGCTGATCTGGATATTGATCAGACGCAGCATTACGCCACGGCTGATCTGGATATTGATCAGACGCAGCATTACGCCACGGCTGATCTGGATATTGATCAGACGCAGCATTATGCCACGGCTGATCTGGATACTGATCAGACGCAGCATTACGCCACGGCTGATCTGGATATTGATCAGACGCAGCATTATGCCACGGCTGATCTGGATATTGATCAGACGCAGCATTACGCCACGGCTGATCTGGATATTGATCAGACGCAGCATTACGCCACGGCTGATCTGGATATTGATGAGACGCAACGTTACGCCACGGCTGATCTAATTGATGAGACGCACGTTACGCCACGGCTGATCTGGATATTGATCAGACGCAGCATTACGCCACGGCTGATCTGGATATTGATCAGACGCAGCATTACGCCACGGCTGATCTGGATATTGATCAGACGCAGCATTACGCCACGGCTGATCTGGATATTGATCAGACGCAGCATTACGCCACAGCTGATCTGGATATTGATCAGACGCAACATTACGCCACGGCTGATCTGGATATTGATCAGACGCAGCATTACGCCACGGCTGATCTGGATACTGATGAGACGCAACGTTACGCCACGGCTGATCTGGATATATGTTGTTTGCACATTACTTTGAATTAATTCGTCGCTGAAACAGTTAATTAGAACCATTATTGCACGACACTATTTGTATTTCAATACGGATGTTCTTATCATGAAATATAATATATTTAGATTATGTCGACATCAATTATATTACGTAGCTAAACGTTATATTGTATTCATTAAAAACAAAGCGTCACCTGTGTTTTGTATTGTATTCATTAAAAACAAAGCGTCACCTGTGTTTTGTATTGTATTCATTAAAAACAAAGCGTCACCTGTGTTTTGTATTGTATTCATTAAAAACAAAGCGTCACCTGTGTTTTGTATAGATTTTGATTTATCCGTAACTTCGACTACATTCCCAGCATAAAACAATTCATTTCTTCTTATCGTCACTTCATGATTGTTGGATGAAATCGTTATCGCCTACAAAACAACAACAATATATTCAATTGAGCATGATTCTACGATACAACTATTTTATCATGCTATGATCAAATGCTACACGTTCCAGACATGATATTTCCTTTACTTCACAAAACTGATTCAGTTTTGTTTTGTATTTTGTTATGATTTCTTTCTGTAGGACAATAAACGTGCAGATCCATATACTGAGAACGAATGAATTAGAAAAAACGTATGGCATGTCAACTGTTTCAATATTCTATATCAACTATTTTTATTTAATATATATATATATATAATTATGGTGTATGAGGTATAACAAAATATTGATGGCGTATATCTAATATATATACGACATTACATCGCAAAAACATATACATAAAGCGACATTACATCGCAAAACATATACATAAAGCGACATTACATCGCAAAACATATACATAAAGCGACATTACATCGCAAAACATATACATAAAGCGACATTACATCGCAAAACATATACATAAAGCGACATTACATCGCAAAACATATATATAAAGCGACATTACATCGCAAAACATATACATAAAGCGACATTACATCGCAAAACATATATATAAAGCGACATTACATCGCAAAACATATATATAAAGCGACATTACATCGCAAAACATATATATAAAGCGACATTACATCGCAAAACATATATATAAAGCGACATTACATCGCAAAACATATATATAAAGCGACATTACATCGCAAAACATATATATAAAGCGACATTACATCGCAAAACATATATATAAAGCGACATTACATCGCAAAACATATATATAAAGCGACATTACATCGCAAAACATATATATAAAGCGACATTACATCGCAAAACATATATATAAAGCGACATTACATCGCAAAACATATATATAAAGCGACATTACATCGCAAAACATATATATAAAGCGACATTACATCGCAAAACATATATATAAAGCGACATTACATCGCAAAAACATATATATAAAGCGACATTACATCGCAAAAAGTTCCAAAAATGCCTGTTTACGTATAAATAGCATTGATACTATAAATTCTTCAGAAATAATTCGAACACTAACTTTCTATACATAAACAGTGTGTTTGTGGTATATAAACTCTCAAAAGTGAAAGTAGGATTTCATATAACGGTCAGCTACTCTCTTCAATTGCTGTTTATTTATTATTGGAGTCTATACAACGCGCGTGCTACTTTCGTTTAGAGATATTTTAAATCCTATCAGTCTAAAAAATAAATAAGCACATGCACAAAGGGTGAGATATAACAGTAAATCTCCACCATAAATAGTATTATTCAGGATAAAAACATTGATTTACGCATGGATATTTACATTATTTTGCTATGTCAACAAACGTCATATACGACGGTTGTTGGTTGAAATAATCAGCTTTTGAGGAAAACAAGTATACATCATAATAGGAAAATACATTCTGTAGTAATTTGCGTTTTCACAAATGTAGTGTCGCTTTAATGTATATAGAATAAATATATGGCGATGTAGTGTCGCATTAATGTGCATAAAATAAGTTTATGGCGATGTAGTGTCGCACTAATGTGTATACAATATGTTTATGGCGATGTAGTGTCGCAATAATGTGTATAAATAAGTTTATGGCGATGTAGTGACGCATTAATGTGTATATAATAAGTTTATGGCAATGTAGTGTCGCATTAATGTGTATATAATAAGTTTATGGCGATGTAGTGTCGCATTAATGTGTATACAATAAGTTTATGGCGATATAGTGTCGCATTAATGTGTATAAAATAAGTTTCTGGCGATGTAGTGTCGCATTAATGTGTATAAATAGGTTTATGGCGATGTAGTGTCGCTTTAATGTGCATAAAATAAGTTTATGACGATGTAGTGTCGCATTAATGTGCATACAATAGGTTTATGGCGATATAGTGTCGCTTTAATGTGCATAAAATAGGATTATGGTGATGTAGTGTTGCTTTAATGTGCATAAAATAAATTTATGGCGATGTAGTGTCGCTTTAATATGTATAAAATAAGTTTATGGCGATGTAGTGTCGCTTTAATGTGTATATAATAAGTGTATGGCGATAAAGTGTCGCATTAATGTGCATAACATAAGTCTATGGCGATGTAGTGTCGCATTAATGTGTATACAATAAGTGTATGGCGATGTAGTGTCGCACTGATGTGTATAAAATAGATTTATGACGATGTAGTGTCGCATTAATGTGCATACAATAAGTTTATGGCGATGTAGTGTCGCTTTAATGTGTATAAAATAGGTCTATGGCGATGTAGTGTCGCATCAATGTGTATACAATAGGTTTATGGCGATGTAGTGTCGCATTAATGTGTATAAAATAAGTTTATGGCGATGTAGTGTTGCATTAATGTGCATAAAATAAGTTTATGGCGATGTAGTGTCGCTTTAATGGGCATAAATAAGTTTATGGCGATGTAGTGTCGCTTTAATGTGTATTTAAATAGGTCAATGGCGATGTAGTGTCGCATTAATGTGTATAAAATAAGTTTATGGCGATGTAGTGTCGCATTAATGTGCATAAAATAAGTCCATGGTGATGTAGACTCGCATTAATGTGTATAAAATAAGTATATGGCAATGTAGTGTCGCTTTAATGTGTTTAAAATAAGTCTATGTCGATGTAGTGTCGCATTAATATGCATAACATAAGTTTATGCTGATGAAGTGTCGCATTAATGTGCATAAAATAAGTTTATGGCGATGTAGTGTCGCTTTAATATGTATACAATAAGTTTATGGCGATATAGTGTCGCATTAATGTGTATAAAATAAGTTTCTGGCGATGTAGTGTCGCATTAATGTGTATAAATAGGTTTATGGCGATGTAGTGTCGCTTTAATGTGCATAAAATAAGTTTATGACGATGTAGTGTCGCATTAATGTGCATACAATAGGTTTATGGCGATATAGTGTCGCTTTAATGTGCATAAAATAGGATTATGGTGATGTAGTGTTGCTTTAATGTGCATAAATAGGTTTATGGCGATGTAGTGTCGCTTTAATGTGCATAAAATAAGTTTATGACGATGTAGTGTCGCATTAATGTGCATACAATAGGTCTATGGCGATATAGTGTCGCTTTAATGTGCATAACATAGGATTATGGTGATGTAGTGTTGCTTTAATGTGCATAAAATAAATTTATGGCGATGTATTGTCGCTTTAATATGTATAAAATAAGTTTATGGCGATGTAGTGTCGCTTTAATGTGTATATAATAAGTGTATGGCGATAAAGTGTCGCATTAATGTGCATAACATAAGTCTATGGCGATGTAGTGTCGCATTAATGTGTATACAATAAGTTTATGGCGATGTAGTGTCGCATTAATGTGCATACAATAAGTTTATGGCGATGTAGTGTCGCTTTAATGTGCATAAAATAAGTTTATGGCGATGTAGTGTCGCTTTAATGTGTATAAAATAGGTCTATGGCGATGTAGTGTCGCATCAATGTGTATACAATAGGTTTATGGCGATGTAGTGTCGCATTAATGTGTATAAAATAAGTTTATGGCGATGTAGTGTTGCATTAATGTGCATAAAATAAGTTTATGGCGATGTAGTGTCGCTTTAATGGGCATAAATAAGTTTATGGCGATGTAGTGTCGCTTTAATGTGTATTTAAATAGGTCAATGGCGATGTAGTGTCGCATTAATGTGTATAAAATAAGATTATGGCGATGTAGTGTCGCATTAATGTGCATAAAATAAGTCCATGGTGATGTAGACTCGCATTAATGTGTATAAAATAAGTATATGGCAATGTAGTGTCGCTTTAATGTGTTAAAATAAGTCTATGTCGATGTAGTGTCGCATTAATATGCATAACATAAGTTTATGCTGATGAAGTGTCGCATTAATGTGCATAAAATAAGTTTATGGCGATGTAGTGTCGCTTTAATATGTATAAATTAAGTCTATGGCGATGTAGTGTCGCTTTAATGTGTATAAAATAAGTTTATGGCGATGTAGTGTCGCACTACTATGCATAAATCAAGTTTATGGCTATGTAGTGTCGCACTAATGTGCATACAATATGTTTATGGCTATGTAGTGTCGCATTAATGTGTATAAATAAGTTTATGGCGATGTAGTGACGCATTAATGTGTATATAATAAGTTCATGGCGATGTAGTGTCGCATTAATGTGTATAAATAAGTATATGGCGATGTAGTGTCGCAGTAATGTGCATAAAATAGGTTTATGGTGATGTAGTGTTGCTTTAATGTGCATAAAATAAATTTATGGCGATATAGTGTCGCTTTAATATGTATAAAATAAGTTTATGGCGATGTAATGACGCTTTAATGTGTATACAATATGTTTATGGCGAAGTAGTGTCGCTTTAATGTGTATAAAATAAGTTTATGGCGATGTAGTGTCGTATTAATATGCATAAAATAAGTTTATGGCGATGTAGTGTCGCTTTAATGTGAATCAAATAGGTTTATGGCGATGTAGTGTCGCATTAATATGTATAAAATAGGTATATGGCGATGTAGTGTCGCTTTAATGTGTATAAAATAAGTTTATGACGATGTAGTGTCGCTTTAATGTGTATAAAATAGGTCTATGGCGATGTAGTGTCGCATCAATGTGTATAAAATAGGTTTATGGCGATGTAGTGTCGCATTAATGTGTATAAAATAAGTTTATGGCGATGTAGTGTCGCATTAATGTGCATAAAATAAGTTTATGGCGATGTAGTGTGGCTTTAATGTGCATAAATAAGTTTATGGCGATGTAGTGTCGCTTTATTGTGTATTTAAATAGGTCAATGGCGATGTAGTGTCGCATTAATGTGTATAGAATAAGTTTATGGCGATGTAGTGTCGCATTAATGTGTATAAAATAAGTTTATGGCGATGTAGTGTCGCATTAATGTGCATAAAATAAGTCCATGGTGATGTAGAGTCGCATTAATGTGAATAAAATAAGTATATGGCAATGTAGTGTCGCTTTAATGTGTTTAAAATATGTCTATGTCGATGTAGTGTCGCATTAATATGCATAACATAAGTTTATGCTGATGAAGTGTCGCATTAATGTGTATAAAATAAGTTAATGGCGATGTAGTGTCGCTTTAATATGTATAAAATATGTCTATGGCGATGTAGTGTCGCTTTAATGTGTATAAAATAAGTTTATGGCGATGTAGTGTCGCACTAATATGCATACAATAAGTTTATGGCGATGTAGTGTCGCACTAATGTGCATACAATATGTTTATGGCTATGTAGTGTCGCATTAATATGTATAAATAAGTTTATGGCGATGTAGTGACGCATTAATGTGTATATAATAAGTTTATGGCGATGTAGTGTCGCATTAATGTGTATATAATAAGTTCATGGCGATGTAGTGTCGCATTAATGTGTATAAATAAGTTTATGGCGATGTAGTGTCGCAGTAATGTGCATAAAATAGGTTTATGGTGATGTAGTGTTGCTTTAATGTGCATAAAATAAATTTATGGCGATGTAGTGTCGCTTTAATATGTATAAAATAAGTTTATGGCGATGTAGTGTCGCTTTAATGTGTATAAAATAGGTTTATGGCGATGTAGTGTCGCTTTAATGTGTATAAAATAAGTTTATGGCGATGTAGTGTCGCATTAATGTGTATAAAATAAGTTTATGGCGATGTAGTGTCGCTTTAATGTGTATAAAATAGGTTTATGGCGATGTAGTGTCGCATTAATGTGTATAAAATAGGTCTATGGCGATGTAGTGTCGCATGAATGTGCATACAATAGGATTATGGCGATGTAGTGTCGCTTTAATGTGCATAAAATAGGTTTATGGCGATGTAGTGTCGCATTAATATGTATAAAATAGGTATATGGCGATGTAGTGTCGCTTTAATGTGTATAAAATAAGTTTATGGCGATGTAGTGTCGCTTTAATGTGTATAAAATAGGTTTATGGCGATGTAGTGTCGCATTAATGTGTATAAAATAAGTTTATGGCGATGTAGTGTCGCATTAATGTGCATAAAATAAGTTTATGGCGATGTAGTGTGGCTTTAATGTGCATAAATAAGTTTATGGCGATGTAGTGACGCATTAATGTGTATATAATAAGTTTATGGCGATGTAGTGTCGCATTAATGTGTATATAATAAGTTCATGGCGATGTAGTATCGCATTAATGTGTATAAATAAGTCTATGGCGATGTAGTGTCGCAGTAATGTGCATAAAATAGGTTTATGGTGATGTAGTGTTGCTTTAATGTGCATAAAATAAATTTATGGCGATGTAGTGTTGCTTTAATATGTATAAAATAAGTTTATGGCGATGTAATGTCGCTTTAATGTGTATAAAATAAGTTTATGGCGATGTAGTGTCGTATTAATATGCATAAAATAAGTTTATGGCGATGTAGTGTCGCTTTAATGTGAATAAAATAGGTTTATGGCGATGTAGTGTCGCATTAATGTGTATAAAATAGGTCTATGGCGATGTAGTGTCGCATGAATGTGCATACAATAAGTTGATGGCGATGTAGTGTCGCATTAATGTGTATAAAATAGGTTTATGGTGATGGAGAGTAGCATTAATGTGTATATAATAGGTTTATGGCGATGTAGTGTCGCATTAATGTGTATAAAATAGGTTTATGGCGATGTAGTGTCGCATTAATGTGCATAATATAAGTTTTTGGCGATGAAGTGTCGCATTAATGTGCATAAAATAAGTTTATGGTGATGTAGAGTCACATTAATGTGTATAAATAAGTTTATGGCAATGTAGTGTCGCTTTAATGTGTTTAAAATAAGTCTATAACGATGTAGTGTCGCATTAATATGCATAACATAAGTTTATGCTGATGAAGTGTCGCATTAATGTGTATAAAATAAGTCTATGGCGATGTAGTGTCGCATTAATGTGCATAAAATAAGTTTATGGTGGTGTAGAGTCGCATTAATGTGTATAAAATAAGTTTATGGCGATGTAGTGTCGCTTTAATGTGTATAAAATAAGTTTATGGCGTTGTAGTGTCGCATTAATTTGCATCAAATAGGTTTATGGCGATGTAGTTTCGCTTTAATGTGTATATAATAGGTTTATGGCGATGTAGTTTCGCATTAATGTGCATAAATAAGTTTATGGCAATGTAGTGTCGCTTTAATGTGTATAAAATAGGTTTATGGCGATGTAGTGTCGCTTTCATGTGTATTTAAATAGGTCAATGGCGATGTAGTGTCGCATTAATGTGTATAAAATAAGTTTATGGTGATGTAGAGTCGCATTAATGTGTATAAAATAAGATTATGGCGATGTAGTGTCGTTTAAATATGCATAAAATAAATCTATGGCGATGTAGTGTCGATTTAATGTGTATAAAATTAGTTTATGGCGATGTAGTGTCGCTTTAATGTGCATAAAATAGGTTTATGGCGATGTAGTGTTGCATTAATGTGCATAAAATAAGTTTATGGCGATGTAGTGTCGTTTTAATGTGCATAAAATAGGTTTATGGCGATGTAGTGTCGCATTAATGTGCATAAAATAAGTTTATGGCGATGTAGTGTGCATTAATGTGCAATAAGTTTATGGCGATGTAGTGTCGCTATAATGTGTATAAAATAAGTTTAAGGCGATGTAGTGTCGCATTAATGTGCATAAAATAGGTTTATGGCGATGTAGTGTCGCATTAATGTGAATAAAATTGGTTTATGGCGATGTAGTGTCGCATTAATGTGTATAAACTAAGTTTATGGCGATGTAGTGTCGCTATTATGTGTATAAAATAAGTTTAAGGCGATGTAGTGTCGCATTAATGTGCATAAAATAAGTTTATGGCGATGTAGTGTCGCTTTAATGTGTATAAAATAGGTTTGTGGTGATGGAGAGTCGCATTAATGTGTATAAAATAGGTTTATGGCGATGTAGTGTCGCATTAATGTGTATAAAATAGGTTTATGGCGATGTAGTGTCGCATTAATGTGTATACAATAAGTTTATGGCAATGTAGTGTCGCATTAATGTGTATAAAATAGGTTTATGGCGATGTAGTGTCGCATTAATGTGTATAAAATAAGTTTATGGCGATGTAGTGTCGCATTAATGTGTATAAATAAGTTTATGGCGATGTAGTGTCGCATTAATGTGAATATAATAGTTTATGGCGATGTAGTGTCGCATTAATGTGTATAAAATAGGTCTATGGTGATGTAGTGTCGCATTAATGTGTATACAATAAGTTTATGGCGATGTAGTGTCGCATTAATGTGTATAAAATAGGTTTATGGCGGTGTAGGATCGCATTAATGTGTATAAAATAAGTTTATGGCGATGTATTATCGCTTTAATGTGTATAAAATAGGTTTATGGCGATGTAGTGTCGCATTAATGTGTATACAATAAGTTTATGGCAATGTAGTGTCGCTTTAATATGTATAAAATAAGTTTATGGCGATGTAGTGTCGCTTTAATGTGCATAAAATAAGTCTATGACGATGTAGTGTCGCATTAATGTGCATAAAATAAGTTTATGGCGATGTAGTGTCGCTTTAATGTGTATAAAATCAGTTTATGGCGATGTAGTGTCGCTTTAATGTGTATAAAATAGGTATATGGCGATGTAGTGTCGCATCAATGTGTATAAAATAGGTTTATGGCGACGTTGTGTCGCTTTAATGTGCATACAATACGTTTATGGCGATGTAGTGTCGCATTAATGTGTATAAAATAGGTTTATGGCGATATAGTGTCGCTTTAATGTGCATAAAATAGGTTTATGGCGATGTAGTGTCGCATTAATATGTATAAAATAGGTATATGGCGATGTAGTGTCGCATTAATGTGTATACAATAAGTTTATGGCGATGTAGTGTCGCATTAATGTGTATAAAATAGGTTTATGGTGATGGAGAGTAGCATTAATGTGTATATAATAGGTTTATGGCGATGTAGTGTCGCATTAATGTGTATAAAATAGGTTTATGGCGATGTAGTGTCGCATTAATGTGCATAATATAAGTTTTTGGCGATGAAGTGTCGCATTAATGTGCATAAAATAAGTTTATGGTGATGTAGAGTCACATTAATGTGTATAAAATAAGTTTATGGCAATGTAGTGTCGCTTTAATGTGTTTAAAATAAGTCTATGACGATGTAGTGTCGCATTAATATGCATAACATAAGTTTATGCTGATGAAGTGTCGCATTAATGTGTATAAAATAAGTCTATGGCGATGTAGTGTCGCATTAATGTGCATAAAATAAGTTTATGGTGGTGTAGAGTCGCATTAATGTGTATAAAATAAGTTTATGGCGATGTAGTGTCGCTTTAATGTGTATAAAATAAGTTTATGGCGTTGTAGTGTCGCATTAATGTGCATCAAATAGGTTTATGGCGATGTAGTTTCGCTTTAATGTGTATATAATAGGTTTATGGCGATGTAGTTTCGCATTAATGTGCATAAATAAGTTTATGGCGATGTAGTGTCGCTTTCATGTGTATTTAAATAGGTCAATGGCGATGTAGTGTCGCATTAATGTGTATAAAATAAGTTTATGGTGATGTAGAGTCGCATTAATGTGTATAAAATAAGATTATGGCGATGTAGTGTCGTTTAAATATGCATAAAATAAATCTATGGCGATGTAGTGTCGATTTAATGTGTATAAAATTAGTTTATGGCGATGTAGTGTCGCTTTAATGTGCATAAAATAGGTTTATGGCGATGTAGTGTTGCATTAATGTGCATAAAATAAGTTTATGGCGATGTAGTGTCGTTTTAATGTGCATAAAATAGGTTTATGGCGATGTAGTGTCGCATTAATGTGCATAAAATAAGTTTATGGCGATGTAGTGTCGCATTAATGTGCATAAATAAGTTTATGGCGATGTAGTGTCGCTTTAATGTGTATAAAATAAGTTTAAGGCGATGTAGTGTCGCATTAATGTGTATAAAATAAGTTTATGGCGATGTAGTGTCGCTTTAATGTGTATAAAATAGGTTTGTGGTGATGTAGAGTCGCATTAATGTGTATAAAATAGGTTTATGGCGATGTAGTGTCGCATTAATGTGTATAAAATAGGTTTATGGCGATGTAGTGTCGCATTAATGTGTATAAAATAAGTTTATGGCAATGTAGTGTCGCATTAATGTGTATAAAATAGGTTTATGGCGATGTAGTGTCGCATTAATGTGTATAAAATAAGTTTATGGCGATGTAGTGTCGCATTAATGTGTATAAATAAGTTTATGGCGATGTAGTGTCGCATTAATGTGAATATAATAGTTTATGGCGATGTAGTGTCGCATTAATGTGTATAAAATAGGTCTATGGCGATGTAGTGTCGCATTAATGTGTATACAATAAGTTTATGGCGATGTAGTGTCGCATTAATGTGTATAAAATAGGTTTATGGCGGTGTAGGATCGCATTAATGTGTATAAATAAGTTTATGGCGATGGTTCGCTTTAATGTGTATAAAATAGGTTTATGGCGATGTAGTGTCGCATTAATGTGTATACAATAAGTTTATGGCGATGTAGTGTCGCTTTAATATGTATAAAATAAGTTTATGGCGATGTAGTGTCGCTTAATGTGCATAAAATAAGTTTATGGCGATGTAGTGTCGCATTAATGTGCATAAAATAAGTTTATGGCGATGTAGTGTCGCTTTAATGTGTATAAAATCAGTTTATGGCGATGTAGTGTCGCTTTAATGTGTATAAAATAGGTATATGGCGATGTAGTGTCGCATCAATGTGTATAAAATAGGTTTATGGCGACGTTGTGTCGCTTTAATGTGCATACAATACGTTTATGGCGATGTAGTGTCGCATTAATGTGTATAAAATAGGTTTATGGCGATATAGTGTCGCTTTAATGTGCATAAAATAGGTTTATGGCGATGTAGTGTCGCATTAATATGTATAAAATAGGTATATGGCGATGTAGTGTCGCATTAATGTGTATACCATAAGTTTATGGAGATGTAGTGTCGCATTAATGTGCATAAAATAAGTTTATGGCGATGTAGTGTCGCTTTAATGTGTATACAATAAATTTATGGCGATGTAGTGTCGCTTTAATGTGTATTTAAATAGGTCAATGGCGATGTAGTGTCACATTAATGTGTATAATATAAGTTTATGGCGATGAGGTGTCGCATTAATGTGCATAAAATAAGTTTATGGTGATGTAGAGTCACATTAATGTTTATAAAATAAGTGTATGGCAATGTAGTGTCGCTTTAATATGCATAAAATAAGTTTATGGCGATGTAGTGTCGCACTAATGTGCATACAATATGTTTATGCTATGTAGTGTCGCATTAATGTGTATAAATAAGTTTATGGCGATGTAGTGACGCATTAATGTGTATATAATAAGTGTATGGCGATGTAGTTTCGCATTAATGTGCATAAATAAGTTTATGGCAATGTAGTGTCGCTTTAATGTGTATAAAATAGGTTTATGGCGATGTAGTGTCGCATTAATGTGTATAAATAAGTCTATGGCGATGTAGTGTCGCAGTAATACGCATAAAATAGCTTTATGGTGATGTAGTGTTGCTTTAATGTGCATAAAATAAATTTATGGCGATGTAGTGTCGCTTTAATATGTATAAAATAAGTTTATGGCGATGTAATGTCGCTTTAATGTGTATACAATATGTTTATGGCGATGTAGTGTCGCTTTAATGTGTATAAAATAAGTTTATGGCGATGTAGTCTTGTATTAATATGCATAAAATAAGTTTATGGCGATGTAGTGTCGCTTTAATGTGAATAAAATAGGTTTATGGCGATGTAGTGTCGCATTAATGTGAATAAAATAGGTCTATGGCGATGTAGTGTCGCATGAATGTGCATACAATACGTTTATGGCGATGTAGTGTCGCATTAATGTGTATAAAATAGGTTTATGGCGATATAGTGTCGCTTTAATGTGCATAAAATAGGTTTATGGCGATGTAGTGTCGCATTAATATGCATAACATAAGTTTATGCTGATGAAGTGTCGCATTAATGTGTATAAAATAAGTTTATGGCGATGTAGTGTCGCTTTAATATGTATAAGTAAAGTCTATGGCGATGTAGTGTCGCTTTAATGTGTATAAAATAAGTTTATGGCGATGTAGTGTCGCACTAATATGCATAAAATAAGTGTATGGCTATGTAGTGTCGCACTAATGTGCATACAATATGTTTATGGCTATGTAGTGTCGCATTAATGTGTATAAATAAGTTTATGGCGATGTAGTGACGCATTAATGTGTATATAATAAGTTCATGGCGATGTAATGTCGCATTAATGTGTATAAATAAGTATATGGCCATGTAGTGTCGCAGTAATGTGCATAAAATAGGTTTATGGTGATGTAATGTTGCTTTAATGTGCATAAAATAAATTTATGGCGATGTAGTGTCGCTTTAATATGTATAAAATAAGTTTATGGCGATGTAATGACGCTTTAATGTGTATTCAATATGTTTATGGCGATGTAGTGTCGCTTTAATGTGTATAAAATAAGTTTATGGCGATGTAGTCTCGTATTAATATGCATAAAATAAGTTTATGGCGATGTAGTGTCGCTTTAATGTGAATCAAATAGGTTTATGGCGATGTAGTGTCGCATTAATGTTTATAAAATAGGTCTATGGCGATGTAGTGTCGCATGAATGTGCATACAATAAGTTTATGGCGATGTAGTGTCGCATTAATGTGTATAAAATAGGTTTATGGCGATGTAGTGTCGCTTTAATGTGCATACAATAGGTTTATGGCGATGTAGTGTCGCATTAATATGTATAAAATAGGTATATGGCGATGTAGTGTCGCTTTAATGTGTATAAAATAAGTTTATGGCGATGTAGTGTCGCTTTAATGTGTATAAAATAGGTCTATGGCGATGTAGTGTCGCATTAATGTGTATAAAATAGGTTTATGGCGATGTAGTGTCGCATTAATGTGTATAAAATAAGTTTATGGCGATGTAGTGTTGCATTAATGTGCATAAAATAAGTTTATGGCGATGTAGTGTCGCTTTAATGTGCATAAATAAGTTTATGGCGATGTAGTGTCGCTTTAATGTGTATTTAAATAGGTCAATGGCGATGTAGTGTCGCATTAATGTGTATAAAATAAGTTTATGGCGATGTAGTGTCGCATTAATGTGCATAAAATAAGTCCATGGTGATGTAGAGTCGCATTAATGTGTATAAAATAAGTATATGGCAATGTAGTGTCGCTTTAATGTGTTTAAAATAAGTCTATGTCGATGTAGTGTCGCATTAATATGCATAACATAAGTTTATGCTGATGAAGTGTCGCATTAATGTGTATAAAATAGGTTTATGGCGATGTAGTGTCGCTTTAATATGTATAAATTAAGTATATGGCGATGTAGTGTCGCTTTAATGTGTATAAAATAAGTTTATGGCGATGTAGTGTCGCACTAATATGCATAAATAAGTTTATGGCGTTGTAGTGTCGCATATGCATAAATATGTTTATGGTGTATGTAGTGTCGCATTAATATGCATTAATGTGTATAAAATAGGTTTATGGCGATGTAGTGTCGCATTAATGTGTACAAAATAGGTCTATGGCGATGTAGTGTCGCATGAATGTGCATACAATAGGATTATGGCGATGTAGTGTCGCTTTAATGTGCATAAAATAGGTTTATGGCGATGTAGTGTCGCATTAATATATATAAAATAGGTATATGGCGATGTAGTGTCGCTTTAATGTGTATAAAATAAGTTTATGGCGATGTAGTGTCGCTTTAATGTGTATAAAATAGGTTTATGGCGATGTAGTGTCGCATTAATGTGTACAAAATAGGTCTATGGCGATGTAGTGTCGCATGAATGTGCATACAATAGGATTATGGCGATGTAGTGTCGCTTTAATGTGCATAAAATAGGTTTATGGCGATGTAGTGTCGCATTAATATATATAAAATAGGTATATGGCGATGTAGTGTCGCTTTAATGTGTATAAAATAAGTTTATGGCGATGTAGTGTCGCTTTAATGTGTATAAAATAGGTTTATGGCGATGTAGTGTCGCATTAATGTGTATAAAATAAGTTTATGGCGATGTAGTGTCGCATTAATGTGCATAAAATAAGTTTATGGCGATGTAGTGTGGCTTTAATGTGCATAAATAAGTTTATGGCGATGTAGTGACGCATTAATGTGTATATAATAAGTTTATGGCGATGTAGTGTCGCATTAATGTGTATATAATAAGTTCATGGCGATGTAGTATCGCATTAATGTGTATAAATAAGTCTATGGCGATGTAGTGTCGCAGTAATGTGCATAAAATAGGTTTATGGTGATGTAGTGTTGCTTTAATGTGCATAAAATAAATTTATGGCGATGTAGTGTCGCTTTAGTAAGTATAAAATAAGTTTATGGCGATGTAATGTCGCTTTAATGTGAATAAAATAGGTTTATGGCGATGTAGTGTCGCATTAATGTGTATAAAATAGGTCTATGGCGATGTAGTGTCGCATGAATGTGCATACAATAAGTTTATGGCGATGTAGTGTCGCATTAATGTGTATAAAATAGGTTTATGGCGATGTAGTGTCGCTTTAATGTGTATTTAAATAGGTCAATGGCGATGTAGTGTCACATTAATGTGTATAATATAAGTTTTTGGCGATGAAGTGTCGCATTAATGTGCATAAAATAAGTTTATGGTGATGTAGAGTCACATTAATGTGTATAAAATAAGTTTATGGCAATGTAGTGTCGCTTTAATGTGTTTAAAATAAGTCTATGACGATGTAGTGTCGCATTAATATGCATAACATAAGTTTATGCTGATGAAGTGTCGCATTAATGTGTATAAAATAAGTCTATGGCGATGTAGTGTCGCATTAATGTGCATAAAATAAGTTTATGGTGGTGTAGAGTCGCATTAATGTGTATAAAATAAGTTTATGGCGATGTAGTGTCGCTTTAATGTGTATAAAATAAGTTTATGGCGTTGTAGTGTCGCATTAATTTGCATCAAATAGGTTTATGGCGATGTAGTTTCGCTTTAATGTGTATATAATAGGTTTATGGCGATGTAGTTTCGCATTAATGTGCATAAATAAGTTTATGGCGTGTATAAAATAGTTTATGGCGATGTAGTGTCGCTTTAATGTGTATTTAAATAGGTCTATGGCGATGTAGTGTCGCATTAATGTGTATAAAATATGTTTATGGTGATGTAGTGTCGCATTTATGTGTATAAAATAGGTTTATGGTGATGTAGTGTTGTTTTAATGTGCATAAAATAAATTTATGGCGATGTAGTGTCGATTTAATGTGTATAAAATTTGTTTATGGCGATGTAGTGTCGCTTTATTGTGCATAAAATAGGTTTATGGCGATGTAGTGTTGCTTTAATGTGTATAAAATAAGTTTATGGCGTTGTAGTTTCGCATTAATGTGCATAAATAGGTTTATGGCGATGTAGTGTCGCATTAATGTGAATAAAATAGGTTTATGGCGATGTAGTGTCGCATTAATGTGTATAAAATAAGTTTATGGCGATGTAGTGTCGCTATTATGTGTATAAAATAAGTTTAAGGCGATGTAGTGTCGCATTAATGTGCATAAAATAAGTTTATGGCGATGTAGTGTTGCTTTAATGTGTGTAAAATAGGTTTGTGGTGATGGAGAGTCGCATTAATGTGTATAAAATAGGTTTATGGCGATGTAGTGTCGCATTAATGTGTATAAAATAGGTTTATGGCGATGTAGTGTCGCATTAATGTGTATAAAATAGGTTTATGGCGATGTAGTGTCGCATTAATGTGTATAAAATAAGTTTATGGCGATGTAGTGTCGCATTATGTGTATAAATAAGTTTATGGCGATGTAGTGTCGCATTAATGTGAATAAAATAGTTTATGGCGATGTAGTGTCGCATTAATGTGTATAAATTAGGTCTATTGCGATGTAGTGTCGCATTAATGTGTATACAATAAGTTTATGGCGATGTAGTGTCGCATTAATGTGTATAAAATAGGTTTATGGCGATGTAGGATCGCATTAATGTGTATAAAATAAGTTTATGGCGATGTAGTGTCGCTTTAATGTGTATAAAATAAGTTTATGGCGATGTATTATCGCTTTAATGTGTATAAAATAGGTTTATGGCGATGTAGTGTCGCTTTAATATGTATAAAATAAGTTTATGGCGATGTAGTGTCGCTTTAATGTGCATAAAATAAGTCTATGACGATGTAGTGTCGCATTAATGTGCATAAAATAAGTTTATGGCGATGTAGTGTCGCTTTAATGTGTATAAAATAAGTTTATGGCGATGTAGTGTCGCTTTAATGTGTATAAAATAGGTCTATGGCGATGTAGTGTCGCATCAATGTGTATAAAATAGGTTAATGGCGACGTTGTGTCGCTTTAATGTGCATACAATACGTTTATGGCGATGTAGTGTCGCATTAATGTGTATAAAATAGGTTTATGGCGATATAGTGTCGCTTTAATGTGCATAAAATAGGTTTATGGCGATGTAGTGTCGCATTAATATGTATAAAATAGGTATATGGCGATGTAGTGTCGCATTAATGTGTATAAAATAAGTTTATGGAGATGTAGTGTCGCATTAATGTGCATAAAATAAGTTTATGGCGATGTAGTGTCGCTTTAATGTGTATACAATAAATTTATGGCGATGTAGTGTCGCTTTAATGTGTATTTAAATAGGTAAATGGCGATGTAGTGTCACATTAATGTGTATAATATAAGTTTATGGCGATGAGGTGTCGCATTAATGTGCATAAAATAAGTTTATGGTGATGTAGAGTCACATTAATGTTTATAAAATAAGTGTATGGCAATGTAGTGTCGCTTTAATATGCATAAAATAAGTTTATGGCGATGTAGTGTCGCACTAATGTGCATACAATATGTTTATGCTATGTAGTGTCGCATTAATGTGTATAAATAAGTTTATGGCGATGTAGTGACGCATTAATGTGTATATAATAAGTGTATGGCGATGTAGTTTCGCATTAATGTGCATAAATAAGTTTATGGCAATGTAGTGTCGCTTTAATGTGTATAAAATAGGTTTATGGCGATGTAGTGTCGCATTAATGTGTATAAATAAGTCTATGGCGATGTAGTGTCGCAGTAATACGCATAAAATAGCTTTATGGTGATGTAGTGTTGCTTTAATGTGCATAAAATAAATTTATGGCGATGTAGTGTCGCTTTAATATGTATAAAATAAGTTTATGGCGATGTAATGTCGCTTTAATGTGTATACAATATGTTTATGGCGATGTAGTGTCGCTTTAATGTGTATAAAATAAGTTTATGGCGATGTAGTCTTGTATTAATATGCATAAAATAAGTTTATGGCGATGTAGTGTCGCTTTAATGTGAATAAAATAGGTTTATGGCGATGTAGTGTCGCATTAATGTGAATAAAATAGGTCTATGGCGATGTAGTGTCGCATGAATGTGCATACAATACGTTTATGGCGATGTAGTGTCGCATTAATGTGTATAAAATAGGTTTATGGCGATATAGTGTCGCTTTAATGTGCATAAAATAGGTTGATCGATGTATGTCGCATTATAGCATACCATAAGTTTATGCTGAGGAAGTGTCGCTTAAATGTGTATAAAATAAGTTTATGGCGATGTAGTGTCGCTTTAATATGTATAAGTAAAGTCTATGGCGATGTAGTGTCGCTTTAATGTGTATAAAATAAGTTTATGGCGATGTAGTGTCGCACTAATATGCATAAAATAAGTGTATGGCTATGTAGTGTCGCACTAATGTGCATACAATATGTTTATGGCTATGTAGTGTCGCATTAATGTGTATAAATAAGTTTATGGCGATGTAGTGACGCATTAATGTGTATATAATAAGTTCATGGCGATGTAATGTCGCATTAATGTGTATAAATAAGTATATGGCCATGTAGTGTCGCAGTAATGTGCATAAAATAGGTTTATGGTGATGTAATGTTGCTTTAATGTGCATAAAATAAATTTATGGCGATGTAGTGTCGCTTTAATATGTATAAAATAAGTTTATGGCGATGTAATGACGCTTTAATGTGTATTCAATATGTTTATGGCGATGTAGTGTCGCTTTAATGTGTATAAAATAAGTTTATGGCGATGTAGTGTCGTATTAATGTGTATAAAATAAGTTTATGGCGATGTATTGTCGCTTTAATGTGTATAAAATAGGTTTATGGCGATGTAGTGTCGCTTTAATGTTTATAAAATAGGTTTATGGCGATGTAGTGTCGCTTTAATGTGTATAAATAGGTTTATGGCGATGTAGTGTCGCATTAATGTGTATAATATAGGTTTATGGCGATGTAGTGTCGCTTTAATGTGCATAAAATAGGTTTATGGTGATGTAGTGTCGCTTTAATGTGTTTATAATAGGTATATGGCGATGTAGTGTCGCTTTAATGTGTATAAAATAAGTTTATGGTTATGTAGTGTCGCTTTAATGTGTATAAAATAGGTCTATGGCGATGTAGTGTCGCATTAATGTGTATAAAATAGGTTTATGGTGGTGTAGTGTCGCATTAATGTGTATAAAATAAGTTTATGGCGTTGTAGTGTTGCATTAATGTGCATAAAATAAGTTTATGGCGATGTAGTGTCGCTTTAATGGGCATAAATAAGTTTATGGCGATGTAGTGTCGCTTTAATGTGTATTTAAATAGGTCAATGGCGATGTAGTGTCGCATTAATGTGTATAAAATAAGTTTATGGCGATGTAGTGTCGCATTAATGTGCATAAAATAAGTCCATGGTGATGTAGACTCGCATTAATGTGTATAAAATAAGTATATGGCAATGTAGTGTCGCTTTAATGTGTTTAAAATAAGTCTATGTCGATGTAGTGTCGCATTAATATGCATAACATAAGTTTATGCTGATGAAGTGTCGCATTAATGTGCATAAAATAAGTTTATGGCGATGTAGTGTCGCTTTAATATGTATACAATAAGTTTATGGCGATATAGTGTCGCATTAATGTGTATAAAATAAGTTTCTGGCGATGTAGTGTCGCATTAATGTGTATAAATAGGTTTATGGCGATGTAGTGTCGCTTTAATGTGCATAAAATAAGTTTATGACGATGTAGTGTCGCATTAA
>CM026394.1:52583678-52600327 GCA_014843695.1 Archivesica marissinica
TTATGGCGATGTAGTGTCGCATTAATGTGTATGAAATAGGTTTATGGCGGTGTAGTGTCGCATTAATGTGTATAAAATAAGTTTATGGCGATGTATTATCGCTTTAATGTGTATAAAATAGGTTTATGGCGATGTAGTGTCGCTTTAATGTGTATACAATAAGTTTATGGCGATGTAGTGTCGCTTTAATGTGTATAAAATAAGTTTATGGCGATGTAGTGTCGCTTTAATGTGCATAAAATAAGTTTATGGTGATGTAGTGTCGCTTTAATGTGCATAAAATAAGTTTATGGTGGTGTAGTGTCGCTTTAATGTGTATAAAATAAGTTTATGGCGTTGTAGTGTCGCATTAATGTGTATAAAATAGGTTTATGGCGATGTAGTGTCGCATTAATGTGTATAAAATAGGTTTATGGCGATGTAGTGTCGCATTAATGTGCATATAATAAGTTTATGGCGATGTAGTGTCGCATTAATGTGTATAAAATAGGTTTATGGCGATGTAGTGTCGCTTTAATGTGTATAAAATAAGTTTATGGCGATGTAGTGTCGCATTAATGTGTATAAAATAAGTTTATGGCGATGTAGTGTCGCTTTAATGTGTATAAAATAAGTTTATGGCGATGTAGTGTCGCTTTAATGTGTATAAAATAGGTCTATGGCGATGTAGTGTCGCATTAATGTGTATATAATAGGTTTATGGCGATGTAGTGTCGCATTAATGTGTATAAAATAGGTTTATGGTGATGTAGTGTTGCTTTAATGTGTATAAAATAAGTTTATGGCGATGTAGTGTCGCATTAATATGATAAAATAGTTGGGTGTGTGTGTTTGTGTTGGTTTATGGTGATGTAGTGTCGCATTAATGTGTATAAAATAAGTTTATGGCGATGTAGTGTCGCATTAATGTATAAAATAAGTTTATGGCGATGTAGTGTCGCTTTAATGTGTATAAATAGGTTTATGGCGATGTAGTGTCGCATTAATGTGCATAAATAGTTTATGGCGATGTAGTGTCGCATTAATGTGTATAAATAAGTTTATGGCGATGTAGTGTCGCATTAATGTGCATAAAATAAGTTTATGGCGATGTAGTGTCGCATTAATGTGTATAAAATAGGTTTATGGCGATGTAGTGTCGCTTAATGTGTATAAAATAGGTTTATGGCGATGTAGTGTCGCATTAATGTGTATAAAATAGGTATATGGCGATGTAGTGTCGCTTTAATGTGTATAAAATAAGTTTATGGCGATGTAGTGTCGCTTTAATGTGTATAAAATAGGTTTATGGCGATGTAGTGTCGCATTAATGTGTATAAAATAGGTCTATGGCGATGTAGTGTCGCATTAATGTGCATAAAATAGGTTTATGGCGATGTAGTGTCGCTTTAATGTGCATAAAATAGGTTTATGGCGATGTAGTGTCGCATTAATATGTATAAAATAGGTTTATGGCGATGTAGTGTCGCTTTAATGTGTATAAAATAAGTTTATGGCGATGTAGTGTCGCTTTAATGTGTATAAAATAGGTTTATGGCGATGTAGTGTCGCATTAATGTGTATAAAATAGGTCTATGGCGATGTAGTGTCGCATGAATGTGCATAAAATAGGTTTATGGCGATGTAGTGTCGCTTTAATGTGCATAAAATAGGTTTATGGCGATGTAGTGTCGCATTAATGTGTATAAAATAGGTATATGGCGATGTAGTGTCGCTTTAATGTGTATAAAATAAGTTTATGGCGATGTAGTGTCGCTTTAATGTGTATAAAATAAGTTTATGGCGATGTAGTGTCGCATTAATGTGTATAAAATAAGTTTATGGCGATGTAGTGTCGCATTAATGTGCATAAAATAAGTTTATGGCGATGTAGTGTCGCATTAATGTGCATAAATAAGTTTATGGCGATGTAGTGTCGCATTAATGTGTATATAATAAGTTTATGGCGATGTAGTGTCGCATTAATGTGTATAAATAAGTTTATGGCGATGTAGTGTCGCTTTAATGTGTATAAATAAGTTTATGGCGATGTAGTGTCGCTTTAATGTGTATAAAATAAGTTTATGGCGATGTAGTGTCGCTTTAATGTGCATAAAATAAGTTTATGGCGATGTAGTGTCGCATTAATGTGTATAAAATAATTTATGGCGATGTAGTGTCGCTTTAATGTGTATAAAATAAGTTTATGGCGATGTAGTGTCGCATTAATGTGTATAAAATAAGTTTATGGCGATGTAGTGTCGCTTTAATGTGTATAAAATAGTTTATGGCGATGTAGTGTCGCATTAATGTGCATAAAATAAGTTTATGGCGATGTAGTGTCGCTTTAATGTGCATAAATAAGTTTATGGCGATGTAGTGTCGCTTTAATGTGTATAAAATAGGTTTATGGCGATGTAGTGTCGCATTAATGTGTATAAATAAGTTTATGGCGATGTAGTGGCATTAATGTGTATATAATAGGTTTATGGTGATGTAGTGTTGCTTTAATGTGCATAAAATAATTTATGGCGATGGTGTGCTTAATATGTATAAAATAAGTTATGGCGATGTAGTGTCGCATTAATGTGTATAAAATAAGTTTATGGCGATGTAGTGTCGCATTAATGTGCATAAAATAAGTCTATGGCGATGTAGTGTCGCATTAATGTGTATAAAATAAGTTTATGGCGATGTATGTCCTAAGTGTTTAAATAGTTTGCGAGTAGTGTCGCATTAATGTGTATAAAATAGGTTTATGGCGATGTAGTGTCGCTTTAATGTGTATAAAATAAGTTTATGGCGATGTAGTGTCGCATTAATGTGTATAAAATAAGTTATGGCGATGTAGTGTCGCATTAATGTGTATAAATAGGTTTATGGCGATGTAGTGTCGCATTAATGTGTATAAAATAGGTTTATGGCGATGTAGTGTCGCATTAATGTGTATAAAATAGGTTTATAGTAATGTAGTGTCGCATTAATGTGTATAAAATAGGTCTATGGCGATGTAGTGTCGCTATAATGTGTATAAAATAGGTTTATGGCGATGTAGTGTCGCTTTAATGTGTATAAAATAGGTTTATGGCGATGTAGTGTCGCATTAATGTGTATATAATATAAGTTTATGGCGATGTAGTGTCGCATTAATGTGTATAAATAAGTGTATGGCGATGTAGTGTCGCATTAATGTGCATAAAATAGGTGTATGGTGATGTAGTGTTGCTTTAATATGCATAAAATAAATTTATGGCGATGTAGTGTCGCATTAATGTGTATAAAATAAGTTTATGGCGATGTATTATCGCTTTAATGTGTATAAAATAGGTTTATGGCGATGTAGTGTCGCTTTAATATGTATAAAATAAGTTTATGGAGATGTAGTGTCGCTTTAATATGTATAAAATAAGTTTATGGCGATGTAGTGTCGCATTAATGTGTATAAAATAAGTTTATGGCGATGTAGTGTCGCATTAATGTGCATAAAATAAGTATATGGCAATGTAGTGTCGCTTTAATGTGTATAAAATAGGTTTATGGCGATGTAGTGTCGCATTAATGTGTATAAAATAAATTTATGGCGATATAGTGTCGCATTAATGTGTATAGATAAGTTTATGGCGATGTAGTGTCGCATTAATGTGAATAAAATAGTTTATGGCGATGTAGTGTCGCATTAATGTGTATAAAATAGGTCTATTGCGATGTTGTCTCGCATTAATGTGTATACAATAAGTTTATGGCGATGTAGTCTCGCATTAATGTGTATACAATAAGTTTATGGCGATGTAGTGTCGCATTAATGTGTATAAAATAAATTTATGGCGATGTATTATCGCTTTAATGTGTATAAAATAGGTTTATGGCGATGTAGTGTCGCTTTAATATGTATAAAATAAGTTTATGGAGATGTAGTGTCGCTTTAATATGTATAAAATAAGTTTATGGCGATGTAGTGTCGCATTAATGTGTATAAAATAGGTCTATGGCGATGTAGTGTCGCATGAATGTGCATACAATAAGTTTATGGCGATGTAGTGTCGCATTAATGTGTATAAAATAGGTTTATGGCGATATAGTGTCGCTTTAATATGTATCAAATAGGTTTATGGCGATGTAGTGTCGCATTAATATTTATAAAATAGGTCTATGGCGATGTAGTGTCGCATTAATGTGTATAAAATAAGTTTATGGAGATGTAGTGTCGCATTAATGTGCATAAAATAAGTTTATGGCGATGTAGTGTCGCTTTAATGTGTATACAATAAGTTTATGGCGATGAAGTGTCGCTTTAATGTGTATTTAAATAGGTCAATGGCGATGTAGTGTCACATTAATGTGTATAATATAAGTTTATGGCGATGAAGTGTCGCATTAATGTGCATAAAATAAGTTTATGGTGATGTAGTGTCGCTTTAATGTGTTTAAAATAAGTCTATGACGATGTAGTGTCGCATTAATATGCATAACATAAGTTTATGCTTACGAAGTGTCGCATTAATGTGTATAAAATAAGTCTATGGCGATGTAGTGTCGCATTAATGTGCATAAAATAAGCTTATGGTGGTGTAGAGTCGCATTAATGTGTATAAAATAAGTTTATGGCGTTGTAGTGTCGCATTAATGTGCATAAAATAGGTTTATGGCGATGTAGTGTCGCTTTAATGTGTATATAATAGGTTTATGGCGATGTAGTTTCGCATTAATGTGCATAAATAAGTTTATGGCAATGTAGTGTCACATTAATGTGTATAAAATAAGTTTGTGGCGGTGTAGAGTCGCATTAATGTGTATAAAATAAGTTTATGGCGATGTAGTGTCGCATTAATGTGCATAAAATAAGTTTATGGCGATGTAGTGTCGCTTTAATGTGCATAAATAAGTTTATGGCGATGTAGTGTCGCTTTAATGTGTATTTAAATAGGTCAATGGCGATATAGTGTCGCATTAATGTGTATAAAATAAGTTTATGGCGATGTAGTGTCGCATTAATGTGCATAAAATAAGTCCATGGTGATGTAGAGTCGCATTAATGTGTATAAAATAAGTATATGGCAATGTAGTGTCGCTTTAATGTGTTTAAAATAAGTCTATGTCGATGTAGTGTCGCATTAATATGCATAACATAGGTTTATGCTGATGAAGTGTCGCATTAATGTGTATAAAATAGGTTAATGGCGATGTATTGTCGCTTTAATATGTATAAATTAAGTCTATGGCGATGTAGTGTCGCTTTAATGTGTATAAATAAGTTTATGGCGATGTAGTGAGGCATTAATGTGTATATAATAAGTTTATGGCGATGTAATGTCGCATTAATGTGTATATAATATGTTCATGGCGATGTAGTGTCGCATTAATGTGTATAAAATAGGTTTATGGTGATGTAGTGTCGCATGTATGTGCATAAAATAGGTTTATGGTGATGTAGTGTTGCTTTAATGTGCATAAAATAAATTTATGGCGATGTAGTGTCGCCTTAATATGTATAAAATAAGTTTATGGCGATGTAATGTCGCTTTATTGTGCATAAAATAAGTTTATGGCGATGTAGTGTCGCAATAATGTGTATAAAATAAGCTTAAGGCGATGTAGTGTCGCATTAATGTGCATAAAATAGGTTTATGGCGATGTAGTGTCGCATTAATGTGAATAAAATAGGTTTATGGCGATGTAGTGTCGCATTAATGTGTATAAAATAGGTTTATGGCGATGTAGTGTCGCATTAATGTGTATAAAATAAGTTTATGGCGATGTAGTGTCGCATTAATGTGTATAAATAAGTTTATGGCGATGTAGTGTCGCATTAATGTGAATAAAATAGTTTATGGCGATGTAGTGTCGCATTAATGTGTATAACATAGGTCTATGGCGATGTAGTGTCGCATTAATGTGTATACAATAAGTTTATGGCGATGTAATGTCGCTTTATTGTGCATAAAATAAGTTTATGGCGATGTAGTGTCGCTATAATGTGTATAAAATAAGTTTATGGCGATGTAGTGTCGCTATTATGTGTATAAAATAAGTTTAAGGCGATGTAGTGTCGCATTAATGTGCATAAAATAAGTTTATGGCGATGTAGTGTTGATTTAATGTGTATAAAATAGGTTTATGGTGATGGAGAGTCGCATTAATGAGTATAAAATAGGTTTATGGCGATGTAGTGTCGCATTAATGTGTATAAAATAGGTTTATGGCGATGTAGTGTCGCATTAATGTGTATAACATAGGTCTATTGCGATGTAATGTCGCTTTATTGTGCATAAAATAAGTTTATGGCGATGTAGTGTCGCTATAATGTGTATAAAATAAGTTTAAGGCGATGTAGTGTCGCATTAATGTGCATAAAATAGTTTATGGCGATGTAGTGTCGCATTAATGTGTATAAATAGGTTATGCGATGTAGTTCGCATTAATGTGTATATAATAGGTTTATGGTGATGTAGTGTCGCATTAATGTGCATAAAATAGGTTTATGGTGATGTAGTGTTGCTTTAATGTGTATAAAATAGGTTTATGGCGATGTAGTGTCGCTTTAATATGTATAAAATAAGTTTATGGAGATGTAGTGTCGCTTTAATATGTATAAAATAAGTTTATGGCGATGTAGTGTCGCGTTAATGTGTATAAAATAAGTTTATGGCGATGTAGTGTCGCATTAATGTGCATAAAATAAGTATATGGCAATGTAGTGTCGCTTTAATGTGTATAAAATAGGTTTATGGCGATGTAGTGTCGCATTAATGTGTATAAATAAGTTTATGGCGATGTAGTGTCGCTTTAATGTGTATAAAATAGGTTTATGGCGATGTAGTGTCGCATTAATGTGTATAAAATAGGTGTATGGCGATGTAGTGTCGCTTTAATGTGCATAAAATAAGTGTATGGCGATGTAGTGTCGCATTAATGTGCATAAAATAGGTTTATGGCGATGTAGTGACGCATTAATGTGTATACAATATGTTTATGGCGATGTAGTGTCGCTTTAATGTGTATACAATATGTTTATGGCGATGTAGTGTCGCTTTAATGTGTATAAAATAAGTTTATGGCGATGTAGTGTCGCTTTAATGTGTATAAAATAGGTTTATGGCGATGTAGTGTCGCATTAATGTGTATAAAATAAGTTTATGGCGATGTAGTGTCGCATTAATGTGTATAAAATAAGTTTATGGCGATGTATTGTCGCTTTAATGTGTATAAATAGGTTTATGGCGATGTAGTGTCGCTTTAATGTGTATAAAATAAGTTTATGGCGATGTAGTGTCGCTTTAATGTGTATAAAATAGGTGTATGGCGATGTAGTGTCGCTTTAATGTGTATAAAATAAGTTTATGACGATGTAGTGTCGTTTTAATGTGCATAAAATAAGTGTATGGCGATGTAGTGTCGCTTTAATGTGCATAAAATAAGTTTATGGCGATGTAGTGTCGCATTAATGTGTATAAAATAAGTTTATGGCGATGTAGTGTCGCATTAATGTGTATAAAATAAGTTTATGGCGATGTAGTGTCGCATGTATGTGCATAAAATAGGTTTATGGTGATGTAGTGTCGCTTTAATGTGTATAAAATAAGTTTATGGCGATGTAGTGTCGCATTAATGTGTATAAAATATGTTTATGGCGATGTAGTGTCGCTTTAATGTGCATAAAATAAGTTTATGGCGATGTAGTGTCGCTTTAATGTGTATAAAATAAGTTTATGGCGATGTAGTGTCGCATTAATGTGTATACAATAGGTTTATGGCGATGTAGTGTCGCATTAATGTGAATAAAATAGGTTTATGGCGATGTAGTGTCGCATTAATGTGTATAAAATAAGTTTATGGCGATGTAGTGTCGCATTAATGTGTATAAAATAGGTTTATGGCGATGTAGTGTCGCATTAATGTGTATAAAATAAGTTTATGGCGATGTAGTGTCGCATTAATGTGTATAAAATAAGTTTATGGCGATGTAGTGTCGCATTAATGTGTATAAAATAGGTTTATGGCGATGTAGTGTCGCATTAATGTGTATAAAATAGGTTTATGGCGATGTAGTGTCGCTTTAATGTGTATAAAATAGGTTTATGGCGATGTAGTGTCGCATTAATGTGTATAAAATAAGTTTATGGCGATGTAGTGTCGCATTAATGTGTATAAATAAGTTTATGGCGATGTAGTGTCGCATTAATGTGTATAAAATAGGTTTATGGCGATGTAGTGTCGCATTAATGTGCATAAAATAAGTTTATGGCGATGTAGTGTCGCATTAATGTGTATAAAATAAGTTTATGGCGATGTAGTGTCGCTTTATGTGTAAAATAGTTTATGCGATGTAGTGTCGCTTAATGGATAATAGTTTATGGCGATGTAGTGTCGCTTTAATGTGTATAAAATAGGTTTATGGCGATGTAGGTCGCATTAATGTGATAAATAAGTTTATGGGATGTAGTGTCGCATTAATTGATAATAATTTATGGTGAGTGTCGCATTAATGTGTATAATAAGTTTATGGCGATGTAGTGTCGCATTAATGTGTATAAAATAGGTTTATGGCGATGTAGTGTCGCATTAATGTGTATAAAATAAGTTTATGGCGATGTAGTGTCGCTTTAATGTGCATAAAATAATTTATGGCGATGTAGTGTCGCTTTAATGTGATAAAATAAGTTTATGGCGATGTAGTGTCGCATTAATGTGCATAAAATAGGTTTATGGCGATGTAGTGTCGCTTTAATGTGTATAAAATAGGTTTATGGCGATGTAGTGTCGCATTAATGTGTATTAAATAGGTCTATGGCGATGTAGTGTCGCATTAATGTGTATAAAATAGGTTTATGGTGATGTAGTGTCGCATTAATGTGTATAAATAAGTTTATGGCGATGTAGTGTCGCTTAATTGTAATGTGTATAAAATAAGTTTATGGCGATGTAGTGTCGCTTTAATGTGTATATAATAAGTTTATGGCGATGTAGTGTCGCATTAATGTGTATATAATAAGTTTATGGCGATGTAGTGTCGCATTAATGTGCATAAAATAAGTTTATGGTGATGTAGTGTCGCTTTAATGTGTATAAAATAAGTCTATGACGATGTAGTGTCGCATTAATGTGCATAAAATAAGTTTATGGTTACGAAGTGTCGCTTTAATGTGTATAAAATAAGTCTATGGCGATGTAGTGTCGCATTAATGTGCATAAAATAAGCTTATGGTGGTGTAGAGTCGCATTAATGTGTATAAAATAAGTTTATGGCGTTGTAGTGTCGCATTAATGTGCATAAAATAGGTTTATGGCGATGTAGTGTCGCTTTAATGTGTATATAATAGGTTTATGGCGATGTAGTTTCGCATTAATGTGCATAAATAAGTGTATGGCAATGTAGTGTCACATTAATGTGTATAAAATAAGTTTGTGGCGGTGTAGAGTCGCATTAATGTGTATAAAATAAGTTTATGGCGATGTAGTGTCGCATTAATGTGCATAAAATAAGTTTATGGCGATGTAGTGTCGCTTTAATGTGCATAAATAAGTTTATGGCGATGTAGTGTCGCTTTAATGTGTATTTAAATAGGTCAATGGCGATATAGTGTCGCATTAATGTGTATAAAATAAGTTTATGGCGATGTAGTGTCGCATTAATGTGCATAAAATAAGTCCATGGTGATGTAGAGTCGCATTAATGTGTATAAAATAAGTATATGGCAATGTAGTGTCGCTTTAATGTGTTTAAAATAAGTCTATGTCGATGTAGTGTCGCATTAATATGCATAACATAGGTTTATGCTGATGAAGTGTCGCATTAATGTGTATAAAATAGGTTAATGGCGATGTATTGTCGCTTTAATATGTATAAATTAAGTCTATGGCGATGTAGTGTCGCTTTAATGTGTATAAATAAGTTTATGGCGATGTAGTGAGGCATTAATGTGTATATAATAAGTTTATGGCGATGTAATGTCGCATTAATGTGTATATAATATGTTCATGGCGATGTAGTGTCGCATTAATGTGTATAAAATAGGTTTATGGTGATGTAGTGTCGCATGTATGTGCATAAAATAGGTTTATGGTGATGTAGTGTTGCTTTAATGTGCATAAAATAAATTTATGGCAATGTAGTGTCGCCTTAATATGTATAAAATAAGTTTATGGCGATGTAATGTCGCTTTATTGTGCATAAAATAAGCTTAAGGCGATGTAGTGTCGCATTAATGTGCATAAAATAGGTTTATGGCGATGTAGTGTCGCATTAATGTGAATAAAATAGGTTTATGGCGATGTAGTGTCGCATTAATGTGTATAAAATAGGTTTATGGCGATGTAGTGTCGCATTAATGTGTATAAAATAAGTTTATGGCGATGTAGTGTCGCATTAATGTGTATAAATAAGTTTATGGCGATGTAGTGTCGCATTAATGTGAATAAAATAGTTTATGGCGATGTAGTGTCGCATTAATGTGTATAACATAGGTCTATGGCGATGTAGTGTCGCATTAATGTGTATACAATAAGTTTATGGCGATGTAATGTCGCTTTATTGTGCATAAAATAAGTTTATGGCGATGTAGTGTCGCTATAATGTGTATAAAATAAGTTTATGGCGATGTAGTGTCGCTATTATGTGTATAAAATAAGTTTAAGGCGATGTAGTGTCGCATTAATGTGCATAAAATAAGTTTATGGCGATGTAGTGTTGATTTAATGTGTATAAAATAGGTTTATGGTGATGGAGAGTCGCATTAATGAGTATAAAATAGGTTTATGGCGATGTAGTGTCGCATTAATGTGTATAAAATAGGTTTATGGCGATGTAGTGTCGCATTAATGTGTATAACATAGGTCTATTGCGATGTAATGTCGCTTTATTGTGCATAAAATAAGTTTATGGCGATGTAGTGTCGCTATAATGTGTATAAAATAAGTTTAAGGCGATGTAGTGTCGCATTAATGTGCATAAAATAGTTTATGGCGATGTAGTGTCGCATTAATGTGTATATAATAGGTTTATGGTGATGTAGTGTCGCATTAATGTGCATAAAATAGGTTTATGGTGATGTAGTGTTGCTTTAATGTGTATAAAATAGGTTTATGGCGATGTAGTGTCGCTTTAATATGTATAAAATAAGTTTATGGAGATGTAGTGTCGCTTTAATATGTATAAAATAAGTTTATGGCGATGTAGTGTCGCGTTAATGTGTATAAAATAAGTTTATGGCGATGTAGTGTCGCATTAATGTGCATAAAATAAGTATATGGCAATGTAGTGTCGCTTTAATGTGTATAAAATAGGTTTATGGCGATGTAGTGTCGCATTAATGTGTATAGATAAGTTTATGGCGATGTAGTGTCGCTTTAATGTGTATAAAATAGGTTTATGGCGATGTAGTGTCGCATTAATGTGTATAAAATAGGTGTATGGCGATGTAGTGTCGCTTTAATGTGCATAAAATAAGTGTATGGCGATGTAGTGTCGCATTAATGTGCATAAAATAGGTTTATGGCGATGTAGTGACGCATTAATGTGTATACAATATGTTTATGGCGATGTAGTGTCGCTTTAATGTGTATACAATATGTTTATGGCGATGTAGTGTCGCTTTAATGTGTATAAAATAAGTTTATGGCGATGTAGTGTCGCTTTAATGTGAATAAAATAGGTTTATGGCGATGTAGTGTCGCATTAATGTGTATAAAATAAGTCTATGGCGATGTAGTGTCGCATTAATGTGTATAAAATAAATTTATGGCGATGTATTGTCGCTTTAATGTGTATACAATAGGTTTATGGCGATGTAGTGTCGCTTTAATGTGCATAAAATAAGTTTATGACGATGTAGTGTCGCTTTAATGTGTATAAAATAGGTGTATGGCGATGTAGTGTCGCTTTAATGTGCATAAAATAAGTTTATGACGATGTAGTGTCGTTTTAATGTGCATAAAATAAGTGTATGGCGATGTAGTGTCGCTTTAATGTGCATAAAATAAGTTTATGGCGATGTAGTGTCGCATTAATGTGTATAAAATAAGTTTATGGCGATGTAGTGTCGCATTAATGTGTATATAATAAGTTTATGGCGATGTAGTGTCGCTTTAATGTGCTTAAAATAAGTTTATGGCGAAGTAGTGTCGCATTAATGTGTATAAATTAAGTTTATGGCGATGTAGTGTCGCATTAATGTGTATATAATAAGTTTATGGCGATGTAGTGTCGCATTAATGTGTATAAATAAGTTTATGGCGATGTAGTGTCGCATTAATGTGCATAAATAGGTTTATGGCGATGTAGTGACGCATTAATGTGTATACAATATGTTTATGGCGATGTAGTGTCGCTTTAATGTGTATAAAATAAGTTTATGGCGATGTAGTGTCGCATTAATGTGTATAAAATAGGTATATGGCGATGTAGTGTCGCATTAATGTGTATACCATAGGTTTATGGCGATGTAGTGTCGCATTAATGTGTATAAAATAGGTTTATGGCGATGTAGTGTCGCATTAATGTGTATAAAATAGGTTTATAGTAATGTAGTGTCGCATTAATGTGTATAAAATAGGTTTATGGCGATGTAGTGTCGCTATAATGTGTATAAAATAGGTTTATGGCGATGTAGTGTCGCTTTAATGTGTATAAAATAGGTTTATGGCGATGTAGTGTCGCATTAATGTGTATATAATATAAGTTTATGGCGATGTAGTGTCGCATTAATGTGTATAAATAAGTGTATGGCGATGTAGTGTCGCATTAATGTGCATAAAATAGGTGTATGGTGATGTAGTGTTGCTTTAATATGCATAAAATAAATTTATGGCGATGTAGTGTCGCCTTAATATGTATAAAATAAGTTTATGGCGATGTAGTGTCGCTTTAGTGTGCATAAAATATGTTTATGACGATGTAGTGTCGCATTAATGGGCATAACATAGGTTTATGGCGATGTAGTGTCGCTTTAATGTGTATAAAATAGGTTTATGGCGATGTAGAGTCGCATTAATGTGCATAAATAAGTTTATGGGGATGTAGTGTCGCATTAATATGCATAACATAAATTTATGCTGCTGAAGTGTCGCATTAATGTGTATATACTAAGTTTATGGCGATGTAGTGTCGCATTAATGTGTATAAAATTGGTCTATGGCAATGTAGTGTCGCAATAATGTGTATAAAATAAGTTTATGGCGATGTAGTGTCGCTTTAATGTGCATAAAATAATTTATGGCGATGTAGTGTCGCTTTAATGTGCATAAAATAAGTTTATGACGATGTAGTGTCGCATTAATGTGCATAACATAGGTTTATGGCGATGTAGTGTCGCTTTAATGTGTATAAAATAGGTTTATGGCGATGTAGTGTCGCATTAATGTGTATTTAAATAGGTCAATGGCGATGTAGTGTCGCATTAATGTGCATAAAATAGGTTTATGGTGATGTAGAGTCGCCTTAATGTGTATAAATAAGTTTATGGGGATGTAGTGTCGCATTAATATGCATAACATAAGTTTATGCTGCTGCAATGTCGCATTAATGTGTATAAAATAAGTTTATGGCGATGTAGTGTCGCTTTAGTGTGTATATAATAAGTTTATGGTGATGTAGTGTCGCATTAATGTGTATATAATAAGTTTATGGCGATGTAGTTTCGCATTAATGTGCATAAAATAGGTTTATGGTGATGTAGAGTCGCTTTAATGTGCATAAAATAAGTTTATGGCGATGTAGTGTCGCATTAATGTGTATACAATACCTTTATGGCGATGTAGTGTCGCTTTAATGTGTATCATACATGTACCCTCACATGTTCCCTACATGTATCCTCACATTTTCCCTGCATGTATCCTCACATGTTCCCTACATGTACCCACACATGTTCCCTGCATGTACCCTCACATGTTACCTGCATGTATCCTCACATGTTCCCTACATGTACCCTCACATGTTCCCTGCATGTACCCTCACATGTTCCCTGTATGTACCCTCACATGTTCCCTGTATGTACCCTCACATGTTCCCTACATGTACCCTCACATGTTCCATACATGTACCCTCACATGTTCCCTACATGTATCCTCACATGTTCCCTACATGTATCCTCACATGTTCCCTACATGTACCCTCACATGTTTCCTGCATGTACCCTCACATGTTCCCTACATGTATCCTTACATGTTACCTGCATGTACCCTCACATGTTCCCTGCATGTACCCTCACATGTTCCCTGTATGTACCCTCAAATGTTCCCTGTATGTACCCACACATGTTCCATACATCTATCCTCACATGTTCCATACTTGTACACTCACATGTTCCCTGCATGTATCCTCACATGTTCCCTACATGTATCCTCACATGTTCCCTGCATGTATCCTCACATGTTCCCTGCATGTATCCTCACATGTTCCATACATATATCCTCACATGTTCCATACATGTATCCTCACATGTTCCCTACATATATCCTCACATGTTCCATATATGTATCCTCACATGTTCCATACATGTACCCTCACATGTTCCATACATATATCCTCACATGTTCCATACATGTATCCTCACATGTTCCCTACATGTACCCTCACATGTTCCCTACATGTACCCTCACATGTTCCATACATGTATCCTCACATGTTCCATACATGTACCCTCACATGTTCCATACATGTACCCTCACATGTTCCATACATGTACCCTCACATGTTCCCTGCATGTATCCTCACATGTTCCATACATGTACCCTCACATTTTCCCTGCATGTATCCTTACATGTTCCATATACGTATCCTTCATGTTCCATATACGTATCCTTCATGTTCCCTATACGTATCCTTCATGTTCCCTATACGTATCCTTCATGTTCCCTATACGTATCCTTCATGTTCCCTATACGTATCATTACATGTTACCTGCATGTACCCTCACATGTTCCCTACATGTATCCTCACATGTTCCATACATGTATGCTTACATGTTCCCTACATATATCCTCACATGTTCCCTACATGTATCCTCACATGTTCCATACATGTATCCTTCATGTTCCATACATGTATGCTTACATGTTCCCTACATATATCCTCACATGTTCCATACATGTATCCTCACATGTTCCATACATATATCCTCACATGTTCCAGACATGTATCCTTCATGTTCCATACATGTATGCTTACATGTTCCCTACATGTATCCTCACATGTTCCATACATGTATGCTTACATGTTCCCTACATATATCCTCACATGTTCCATACATGTATCCTCACATGTTCCATACATGTATGCTTACATGTTCCCTACATGTATCCTCACATGTTCCAGACATGTATCCTCACATGTTCCCTACATATATCCTTACATGTATCCTTCATGTTCCCTACATGTATCCTCACATGTTCCATACATGTATCCTCACATGTTCCATACATGTATCCTCACATGTTCCCTGCATGTATCCTCACATGTTCCATACATGTATCCTCACATGTTCCATACATGTACCCTCACATGTTCCCTGCATGTACCCTCATATGTTCCATACATGTACCCTCACATGTTCCCTGCATGTATCCTCACATGTTCCCTACATGTATCCTCACATGTTCCCTGCATGTATCCTCACATGTTCCATACATGTATCCTCACATGTTCCCTGCATGTTCCATACATGTATCCTCACATGTTCCCTGCATGTACCCTCACATGTTCACTGTATGTAACCTCACATGTTCCCTGTATGTACCCTCACATGTTCCATACATGTATCCTCACATGTTCCCTGCATGTACCCTCACATGTTCCCTGTATGTACCCTCACATGTTCCCTGTATGTACCCTCACATGTTCCCTACATGTACCCTCACATGTTCCCTGCATGTACCCTCACATGTTCCATACATGTATCCTCCCATGTTCCCTACATGTACCCTCACATGTTCTTACCTTTGAACATTTAGAGATGGGGTGTTCGGGTTTACAATTCTCAACTGCCATGTCCACGTGCCAGTAGTTATTTTCATCTTCTGCGAGTTTGTATGTACAACCACCATCAAAAAGGTAAGTTCTTCCGTCAAACGTTTTGTATAGATTCCTTCCAAAACTTAGACAGTGCATATGGTCATGTAAGGGCTCTTCCACTGTAAATATATTGGATTAAAATCAACCAATACGATCACAGACAGACAATTGATAAAACAATTGGGCTAAAAAAAATTAAATAATTCAAAATAAGAATTGTTTTTATTATTTCCATTTTTTTATACTTCAATAAACACTTTTTTTCCGGCACCCATTATACTATCAAAGCACTATTAGGTCTGTCTGTGATCACACTGCAGTTATATTCATCAAATTTATAAAATATAGATAAACTGAAGATATATATAGATATATGAACTTAAACTCTGAGAGAAGGGGACAAACAACACACAAATGAGCACATATTACACAACTGGGGTAGGCCTACACAACACACAAAAGTGTCACTTACAAGCATCGATAATTCAAACAATGTAAAGAATCCATCATGGCTGTTGAAACTATTTAATGTATGCATATTTAGTTTTGCTCGATTGCGAAAATAATATCTTACAATTATTTACATTAGTCTAATTGTTCGAGAGACCTACATCCGGTTATGGAGATACAAGAAGTAATGCGTATATTAGTGTCATTTCCATACACA
>CM026394.1:52603827-52643809 GCA_014843695.1 Archivesica marissinica
GGTGAGTCTAACGTTTTATACAGTAATTGTTACCGGTGAGTCTAACGTTTTATACAGTAATTGTTACCGGTGAGTCTAACGTTTTATACAGTAATTGTTACCGGTGAGTCTAACGTTTTATACAGTAATTGTTACCGGTGAGTCTAACGTTGTATACAGTAATTGTTACCGGTGAGTCTAACGTTGTATACAGTAATTGTTACCGGTGAGTCTAACGTTTTATACAGTAATTGTTACCGGTGAGTCTAACGTTTTATACAGATAATTGCAACATGAATGTTACTGAATATTGCCATTCGTCGTGACGAGTTCAGTGTTGTTGTTTTTATTGAAGTTTATTTAACGTCGCTACTGGTTGCCCATTTGAGCTACGGGCAGTTTACCTAACAACATATTTCCTGAGCAGGCTCCATCGGTTAACCAGTACTTGATGCACCGTAAGAAACTGCCAACTGTTTCATATAAAGAGACACAGTCTGAGAGGGGCTCGAACCCGTGGCCATCAGTGATAATAGGTTACAGTTGTATACACGTCAGTGACCGTAACCACTCGAACACGGAGGCGAACATGTGTAACGACATGCATGTGGTATAGTCAAATAACGTGACGAGCATAGCGTATGGGAGACCAGACATAGCTCGGAGTAGGGGCAGACCAATGATTCGGAATACCGTGCATACGGATATATACCGTGCATACGGATATATACCGTGCATACGGATATCATTCAGATATATACCGTAAACGGACAGTAGATCTATAAATGCATCCAGAGTACACCTTCCTGAGAGCACAATTATAAAAATGTACATCGTTTATATTGACAGCCTGGATGAATTTATCCATTTAATAAATGTCGTGTTTAGTACTATTTAATTTAGTAGTCTCATACCTGATTTTATACGGCGTGCTATTCACACAGGCACACACATGTTAACGGTAGCGTCTTTAAAAAGAACAATTATACATTTCCAGAATAAACACGTTTAGAACCTCACACGAGCTGTCTTTTGATTCTTCAAACATAATAATAAATTCCAGCTGATTTATACACTAACTTACCATGTTCTTCATCGCATGTTTTCCCACCAAATCCCGAGTAGCACTCGCACGTATCCGGTAAGATACATGTCCCGTTACCACATGGGGGATGGCATATTGCTACAATAAAGTATATACCGTTATGGCTTAGCCTAGTGCTACAACACACAATGTCAAAGTTAGTTCGTCTATCGTTCTATCGTATCTGTTTTAAAGCACTGTTAATTAAAGGCATCAAAGAGACTGTGATATGGCAACTAATAACACGACGTAGGTACACCGGATATCCGGCCATCGCTGACACAGCA
Source organism: Archivesica marissinica (assembly GCA_014843695.1). Lineage (NCBI taxonomy): Eukaryota > Metazoa > Mollusca > Bivalvia > Venerida > Vesicomyidae > Archivesica > Archivesica marissinica. Next base: position 52,605,178 of record CM026394.1, read on the forward strand.
ACACGACATAGGTACACCGGATATCCGGCCATCGCTGACACAGCAACACGACATAGGTACACCGGATATCCGGCCATCGCTGACACAGCAACACGACATAGGTACACCGGATATCCGGCCATCGCTGACACAGCAACACGACATAGGTACACCGGATATCCGGCCATCGCTGACACAGCAACACGACATAGGTACGCAAGGCCGTGCCTGAACTACTCCTCTGAGGAGCACTCGGGGTCTTCCTCCACCAATAACGCCTAGAATAATAGCTAGATAATCGCCATCTCACATAGGCTGTAGGTGCGACTTTGAACCCAAAAACAAACGTAACAAACACATCATACTGCATAGCAATCATCATACAATATGCAGACATAAACATCGATTCACAACAAGCCTGGTGAATAACTGAGATTAATGTACATAGTAGATTGTTCCACATTATTTCGTTGGTAGGCGGATATGGTAAGACAAGACATCGTTTATTACTTATTCAAGTTCCAAACGCCTACGTGTGTTGATAACTCTAGATGATTTCTAGTTTCGCTGGATCTATGCTACACATACCTGTGATACAGATGTTGCCGCCCCAATGCTACTCATACCTGTGGTACAGATGTCGCCGCCCCAATGCTACACATACCTGTGGTACAGATGTCGCCGCCCCAATGCTACACATACCTGTGGTACAGATGTCGCAGCCCCAATGCTACACATACCTGTGGTACAGATGTCGCAGCCCCAATGCTACACATACCTGTGGTACAGATGTCGCCGCCCCAATGCTACACATACCTGTGGTACAGATTTCGCCGCCCCAATGCTACACATACCTCTGGTACAGATGTCGCCGCCCCAATGCTACACATACCTGTGGTACAGATGTCGCCGCCCCAATGCTAACATACCTGTGGTACAGATTTCCGCGCCAATGCTACACATACCTGTGGTACAGATTTCGCCGCCCCAATGCTACACTACCTGTGTACAGATGTCGCCGCCCCAATGCACACATACTGTGGTAAAGATTCGCCGCCCCAATGTAAAAAATGTGGTACAGATGTCGCCGCCCCAATGCTACACATACCTGTGGTACAGATGTCGCCGCCCCAATGCACATACCTGTGGTACAGATGTCGCCGCCCAATGTAAACATACCTGTGGTACAGATGTCGCCGCCCAATGACAACATACAATGTGGTACAGTGTCGCCGCCCCATTTTACAATACCTGTGGTAAGATGTCGCCGCCCCAATGATACACATACTGTGGTACAGATGTCGCCGCCCAAGCTACAATACTGTGGGACAGAGTCGCCGCCCCAATGCTACACATACCTGTGGTACAGATGTCGCCGCCCCAATGCTACATATACCTGTGGTACAGATGTCGCCGCCCCAATGTTACACATACCTGTGGTACAGATGTCGCCGCCCCAATGCTACACATACCTGTGGTACAGATGTTGCCGCCCCAATGCTACACATACCTGTGGTACAGATGTCGCCGCCCCAATGCTACACATACCTGTGGTACAGATGTCGCCGCCCCAATGCTACACATACCTGTGGTACAGATGTCGCCGCCCCAACCACCGCAACACTCATCGGTTATATCCTCAGTATTTCTGAATGATAACAGCAACTTATTGCGCATATAAACAGTGCATAGTTCTGCATCCGGATAAAGAAAAGAATAATTGTGTTCTCCTGTCCCACATATAAGCGCATCTACTATTAATTTTAAGGGGCTATGACTTCTTTATAAAGTGCGCTGGATATTGATCGGAAATACATTAGTTTGACAATAAATAACAACAAGCACTGTGTCAATGTTTATTTTACTTTAAATAGCTTAGTTTGAAATGGTATGGTTTAATGAATGAATCGCGTGTAAATAGTCTCCATTGTGGTATGAACTACGTTGAGTGTGTTTAAAGTTCGTGGAGGCCGAAGTGCATAACTCGCGATTCATAAAATTTATTTATTATTATTATTCATACCTTAATTAGTATTTTCAATTAGAAAAAGAAATAAATATCAGTTCACTAATTAAAAGGTATTTAGTTCAAATTTGCGACTTATCGTATGGCGGGGATCTGATAATTAGATCATCCTTGGAACAGCGTAAACTGTAAGACACGCCTTTTCTCACGATTAACGCTAACTAGCACTGCGAATGCGCATGCCCGTAACATTGAGTGCACATGTCAGCTGCATATCATTAGTTGGAAACCCTCATACGAAATTAATAATAAATTAATGAATACAGAACAATATATTATTTATTGAGCGTCATATTGACAATTAGAAATAAACAGTTTATGTCAATATTTACAGAGTTATGCTATGGGTAACTTGGAGTTTCTACAAGATTGGTTGTATTTATGGTGACATTGTTGCCCTCCAAATAATGGGTCTCCTTCATTTCGCGACCAAAACAAACCCGGTCAAACAAGTTTAATTTAATCATAATTATTGTATTGTATATGTATAGTACATAAACACAATCACAATCCAGCAAGTATTACATAGATACACAAATGGGTTGTGCCACAAGCATGATATGTATAAGTTATGGTTTATTTTGTATGAAATATACTAGATTTGTGTCGAGTGATACGAAATTTAAATGAAAGATTTAATGTTTTCTAGAGAAAACAAAACACATGTAGAATAACAGACAAGTATGCTCATATTTCATCGAACAACCCCTAGACCATTGTTACCAGAGTAAAGTACATAATAACTCGCGAATCTTACTGTATAATATGTGTATCCGATTGTATGATAATTACATTATAACATGACATGTTGAAAATAGATACAGACGGATCTGTAGTCCAGTTGTTAACACGCTGGAATGGTAATCCAGGGATCGCAGTTTCGATCCCCCATCTGCCCCTAATAAAATTAACAGTCTTCAGAGATTCACATTTATGTATTAGTCGATCTAGCTTAGCACATGTCAATAACCTAGATATTCGTTCAGTCATCTGCAAGCTATGTAAATTGCAATCACATGATACCGTCAACAAGCCGCCATCTTGCTGGGCAATATGTCAGATGCTTGGGACTTCACCTATAACTATTTATAGGATGTAAAGGACAGTGCAATACGCAGCTATGCATACAGACGGATGTGTAGTCCAGTAGTTAACAGGATGGACGGATAATCCAGGGATCGCAGGTTTGATCCCCCGTCTGACCCTAATCAAATTAACAGTCTATCTAAATATGGGACTTTAAACTGAGGTCTCGTGTTGGTGCTTTAAACCGTGCACTCAAACGAACCAGAGGAAACTCTGGAATGGGTCTCTGTCTGTATCATTGCACTCTACTCCAAAATCTAAAATGACTAATCTCTTCCGGAGGCGTTGCTCATATGGACACCTGGTAGCGACGATAAATAAACGTAAAACACGCAAGCGCGTACGCACGCATGCACGCACGTACGCACGCACGCACACACACACACACATTATTCAATTTTAATGTCAATGTATGTTATGCCCTGTTATTCATGAAACTTCACAGGTAAGCTCATTACAAAGCTTATTGTTGTACATCTCATTGTACCTGTTGAAATGTCATTGATTTGGAAGATTTCAAAGATAATAATTACGTTCATTTTCAGTATTTAACACTTTTTATCTGTTTAAATAAGTAATGGTATCATTCATTGTCTTAAATCAGTATATATGTTACATTCTAAAACAAAGTGAAATTCATCCTCTGGCATATTGCAAACAATACGTTTTCTAATTATTCAACAGAACCTTCCAATTAACTTTGAGAATAATTCTTCAATTTTCAAAACTGTTTCTACGATAAGGTAATAAAAGGTGGTTTCCATCTATAAAAAACTTGTTCAAACATGATCTGGTTTAAAATAAATAAACAATTACCAAGAGCATAATCATGTCCGTACTTACCTTTCATACACACACTTAGATCGATCATGTTGGTTCTTCTGACATGACAACAAATAGTTTCCCACTTGTTTTGTGGTTAGACCTGTAAGGTTAGATTTAACTGTGTTGATGGTCCAGCCACCATTTATCATTTTGGCGACATATTGTCCACATGGTTCAGTTACAGTGTGCGTTGTCCTCTTTGATGTTTGGCACACGTGTCTGTTCAAACAAAATGATAAAATGTTATTATTTAATATAAAGTAATCATTTTACACATATTTTACAAGTATTGCGAAACAAGCTTTAACACCTTATATTAATCACTCTCGTTGGCGCTGATGAAAGCGTATAATTATGTGGTCATTCATGTGGGAGGAAATCGGAGAACCCGGAGAAAAACAACCTGTCCGATCTGGCCATCTCACATACTTCCCAGTCCGAGGATCGAACCCTGTTACATTGGTGAGAAAGCGAGCGTGCTAAGCACTACGCTAATCGGACAGCTGTGTATGACAGGAGTGTAACCGTACGCACGTCGGAAGCTGTGTATGACAGGAGTGTAACCGTACGCACGTCGGAAGCTGTGTATGACAGGAGTGTAACCGTACGCACGTCGGAAGTTGTGTATGACAGGAGTGTAACCGTACGCACGTCGGAAGCTGTGTATGACAGGAGTGTAACCGTACGCACGTCGGAAGCTGTGTATGACAGGAGTGTAACCGTACGCACGTCGGGCTGTGTATGACAGGAGTGTAACCGTACGCTCGTCGGAAGCTGTGTATGACAGGAGTGTAACCGTACGCTCGTCGGAAGCTGTGTATGACAGGAGTGTAACCGTACGCTCGTCGGAAGTTGTGTATGACAGGACTGTAACCGTACGCTCGTCGGAAGTTGTGTATGACAGGAGTGTAACCGTACGCTCGTCGGAAGTTGTGTATGACAGGAGTGTAACCGTACGCTCGTCGGAAGCTGTGTATGACAGGAGTGTAACCGTACGCTCGTCGGAAGTTGTGGTGCATGAGTAAAGGTGTGTATTAAACTATTCAGTTTCGATTAGTTTAAACTTTATTTATTTTACAACGATTGAGAGACAAGTTTTAACAACTTATATTAATCACTCTCGTTTGCGTGGATGAAAGCGTAAATGTGGTCATTCGTGTGGGAGGAAACCAGAGTACCCGGAGAAAACCCACTTGTCCGATCTGGCGACAACTGTACCATAGCACATACTTCCCGGTCTGAGGATCGAATCCGGGTTGCACTGGTGAGAAGCGAGCGCGCTAACCAGTGCGCTAATCGGACCGTTGTGTATGCCAGGAGTGTAACCGTATGTTCGTCGGAGTGTGTTTCTGGTCGTTTATCATCGCTACCGGTTACCCACATGAGCGAACCCTCTTGAGATATTAGACAGTTATGATTTTGGAGGCTAAACGTATTACAAATACGACCAGGATATTAGTCATTATAGCATAGACTAACAGGTCGAGCCTCCGATCCGTTATTACGGATTCCAACTTGACCATCTGCTGTGAAATGTCCGAACGCTACATCAGACAGTACGGCTAAATCAGATAGCCATGCTACATCAGACGGTCATGCTACATCAGACGGTCATGCTACATCAGACGGTCATGCTACATCAGACGACCATGCTACATCAGACGGTCATGCTACATCAGACGGTCATGCTACATCAGACGGTCATGCTACATCAGACGGCCATGCTACATCAGACGGTACGGCTACATCAGACGGTCATGCTACATCAGACGGCCATGCTACATCAGACGGCCATGCTACATCAGACGGCCATGCTACATCAGACGGCCATGCTACATCAGACGGCCATGCTACATCAGACGGTCATGCTACATCAGACGGTCATGCTACATCAGACGGCCATGCTACATCAGACGGTACGGTTACATCAGACGGCCATGCTACATCAGACGGTCATGCTACATCAGACGGTCATGCTACATCAGACGGTCATGCTACATCAGACGGGCATGTTACATCAGACGGCCATGCTACATCAAACGGTACGGCTATATCAGACGGCCATGCTACATCAGACGGTCATGCTACATCAGACGGTCATGCTACATCAGACGGTCATGCCACATCAGACGGCCATGCTACATCAGACGGTACGGCTACATCAGGCGGTTATGCTACATCAGACGGCCAAGCTACATCAGACGGCCATACTACATCAGACGGCCATGCTACATCAGACGGCCATGCTACATCAGACGGCCATGCTACATCAGACGGCCATGCTACATCAGACGGTCATGCTACATCAGACGGCCATGCTACATCAGACGGCCATGCTACATCAGACGGTCATCAGACTACATCAGACGGTCATGCTACATCAGACGGTCATGCTACATCAGACGGTCATGCTACATCAGACGGCCATGCTACATCAGACGGTACACATCAGACGGCCATGCTACATCAGACGGTCCATGCTACATCAGACGGTACATCAGACGGTCATGCTACATCAGACGGCCATGCTAGACGGCCATGCTACATCAGACGGTCATCAGACGGCCATGCTACATCAGACGGTACGGCTACATCAGACGGCCATGCTACATCAGACGGTCATGCTACATCAGACGGCCATACATCAGACGGTACGCTACATGCTACATCAGACGGTCATGCTACATCAGACGGTCATGCTACATCAGACGGTACGACTACATCAGACGGCCATGCTACATCAGACGGTCATGGCTACATCAGACGGCCATGCTACACCAGACGGCCATGCTACATCAGACGGTACGGCTACATCAGACGGCCATGCTACATCAGACGGTCATGCTACATCAGACGGCCATGCTACATCAGACGGTCATGCTACATCAGACGGCCATGCTACATCAGACGGCCACGCTACATCAGACGGTCATGCTACATCAGACGGCCATGCTACATCAGACGGTCATGCTACATCAGACGGCCATGCTACATCGGACGGTCATGCTACATCAGACGGTCATGCTACATCAGACGGTACGGCTACATCAGACGGCCATGCTACATCAGACGGTCATGCTACATCAGACGGCCATGCTACATCAGATGGTACGGCTACATCAGACGGCCATGCTACATCAGACGGCCATGCTACATCAGACGGTACGGCTACATCAGACGGCCATGCTACATCAGACGGTCATGCTACATCAGACGGCCATGCTACATCAGATGGTACGGCTACATCAGACGGCCATGCTACATCAGACGGTCATGCTACATCAGACGGTCATGCTACATCAGACGGTACGGCTACATCAGACGGCCATGCTACATCAGACGGTTATGCTACATCAGACGGCCATGCTACATCAGACGGTACGGCTACATCAGAGGGCCATGCTACATCAGACGGCCATGCTACATCAGACGGTACGGCTACATCAGACGGCCATGCTACATCAGACGGTCATGCTACATCAGACGGTACCGCTAAATCAGACGGTCATGCTACATCAGAGGGCCATGCTACATCAGACGGCCATGCTACACCAGACGGCCATGCTACATCAGACGGTCATGCTACATCAGACAGTCATGCTACATCAGACGGCCATGCTACATCAAACGGTACGGCTACATCAGACGGCCATGCTACATCAGACGGTCATGCTACATCAGACGGTCATGCTACATCAGACGGCCATGCTACATCAGACGGTCATGCTACATCAGACGGCCATGCTACATCAGACGGTCATGCTACATCAGACGGCCATGCTACATCAGACGGTCATGCTACATCAGACGGCCATGCTACATCAGACGGTATGGCTACATCAGACGGCCATGCTACATCAGACGGTCATGCTACATCAGACGGTCATGCTACATCAGACGGTACAGCTACATCAGACGGCCATGCTACATCAGACGGTCATGCTACATCAGACGGTCATACTACATCAGACGGTCATGCTACATCAGAATGTCATGCTACATCAGACGGCCATGCTACATCAGATGGTCATGCTACATCAGACGGCCATGCTACATCAGACAGTAGGGCTACATCAGATGGCCATGCTACATCAGACGGCCATGCTACATCAGACGGTACGGCTACATCAGACGGCCATACTACATCAGACGGTCATGCTACATCAGACGGTACCGCTAAATCAGACGGTCATGCTAAATCAGACGGCCATGCTACATCAGACGGTACGGCTACATCAGACGGCCATGCTACATCAGACGGCCATGCTACATCAGACGGCCATGCTACACCAGACGGCCATGCTACATCAGACGGCCATGCTACATCAGACGGCCATGCTACACCAGACGGCTATGCTACATCAGACGGCCATGCTACATCAGACGGTCATGCTACATCAGACGGCTATGCTACATCAGACGGCCATGCTACATCAGACTGCCATGCTACATCAGACGGCCATGCTACATCAGACGGTACGGCTACATCAGACGGCCATGCTACATCAGACGGTCATGCTACATCAGACGGCCATGCTACATCAGACGGTACGGCTACATCAGACGGCCATGCTACATCAGACGGCCATGCTACATCAGACGGTACGGCTACATCAGACGGCCATGCTACATCAGACGGTCATGCTACATCAGACGGTACCGCTAAATCAGACGGTCATGCTAAATCAGACGGCCATACTACATCAGACGGTACGGCTACATCAGACGGCCATGCTACATCAGACGGCCATGCTACATCAGACGGCCATGCTACACCAGATGGCCATGCTACATCAGACGGTCGTGCTACATCAGACGGCCATGCTACACCAGACGGCCATGCTACATCAGACGGCCATGCTACAGCAGACGGTCATGCTACATCAGACGGCCATGCTACATCAGACGGCCATGCTACATCAGACGGCCATGCTACATCAGACGGCCATGCTACATCAGACGGTACGGCTACATCAGACGGTCATGCTACATCAGACTGCCATGCTACATCAGACGGCCATGCTACATCAGACGGTACGGCTACATCAGACGGCCATGCTACATCAGACGGTCATGCTACATCAGATGGTACCGCTAAATCAGACGGTCATGCTACATCAGACGGCCATGCTACATCAGATGGCCATGCTACATCAGATGGCCATGCTACATCAGATGGCCATGCTACATCAGACGGCCATGCTACATCAGACGGCCATGCTATATCAGACGGTCATGCTACATCAGACGGCCATGCTACATCAGACGGTCATGTTACATCAGACGGTCATGTTACATCAGACGGTCATGCTACATCAGATGGCCATACTACATCAGACGGTCATGTTACATCAGACGGTCATGCTACATCAGACGGTCATGCTACATCAGACGGTACGGCTAAATCAGATGGCCATGCTACATCAGACGGTCATGCTACATCAGACTGCCATGCTACATCAGACGGTACCGCTACATCAGACGGTCATGTTACATCAGACGGTCATGCTACATCAGACGATCATGCTACATCAGACGGTACGGCTACATCAGATGGCCATGCTACATCAGATGGTCATGCTACATCAGACGGTCATGCTACATCAGACGGTCATGCTACATCAGACGGTACGGCTAAATCTGATGGCCATGCTACATCAGACGGTCATGCTACATCAGACGGTCATGCTACATCTGATGGCCATGCTACATCAGACGGTACGGCTAAATCAGATGGCCATGCTACATCAGACGGTCATGCTACATCAGACGGTCATACTACATCAGACGGTCATGCTACATCAGACGGCCATGCTACATCAGACGGCCATGCTACATCAGACGGCCATGCTACATCAGACGATCATGCTACATCAGATGGCCATGCTACATCATACGGTACGGCTATATCAGACGGCCATGCTACATCAGACGGTCATGCTACATCAGACGGTCATGCTACATCAGATGGCCATGCTACATCAGACGACCATGCTACATCAGACGGTACGGCTAAATCAGACGGCCATGCTACATCAGACGGTCATGCTACATCAGACTGTCATGCTACATCAGATGGCCATGCTACCTCAGACGGTACGGCTAAATCAGACGGCCATGCTACATCAGACGGTCATGCTACATCAGACGGTCATGCTACATCAGACGGTCATGCTACATCAGATGGTCATGTTACATCAGACGGTCATGCTACATCAGATGGCCATGCTACATCAGATGGCCATGCTATATCAGACGGTACGGCTACATCAGACGGTCATGCCACATCAGACGGCCATGCTACATCAGACGGCCATGCTATATCAGATGGCCATGCTACATCAGATGGTCATGTTACATCAGACAGCCATGCTACATCAAATGGCCATGCTACATCAGACGGCCATGCTACATCAGATGGCCATGCTACATCAGACGGCCATGCTACATCAGACGGCCATGCTACATCAGACGGTCATGCTATATCAGACGGTCATGCTACATCAGACGGTCATGCTACATCAGACGGTCATTCTACATCAGACGGCCATGCTACATCAGACGGTCATGCTACATCAGATGGCCATGCTACATCAGACGGTCATGCTACATCTGATGACCATGCTACATCAGACGGCCATGCTACATCAGACGGCCATGCTACATCAGATGGCCATGCTACATCAAATGGCCATGCTACATCAGACGGCCATGCTATATCAGATGGCCATGCTACATCAGATGGTCATGCTACATCAGACGGCCATGCTACATCAGATGGCCATGCTACATCAGACGGCCATGCTACATCAGATGGCCATGCTACATCAGACGGCCATGCTACATCAGACGGCCATGCTACATCAGATGGCCATGCTACATCAGATGGTCTTGTTACATCAGACGGCCATGATACATCAGACGGTCATGCTACATCAGACGGTCATGTTACATCAGACGGTCATGCTACATCAGACGGTCATGCTACATCAGACGTTACGGCTAAATCAGACGGCCATGCTACATCAGTCGGCCATGCTACATCAGACGGTCATGCTACATCAGACGGCCATGCTACATCAGACGGTCATGCTACATCAGACGGTAACACAGCATCAGACTGTCACACAACATAAGATGGTCATGCTACATCAGACGGTCATGCTACATCAGACGGTCACGTGCTACATCAGACGTCACGCGCTACATCAGGCGGTCATGCTACATCAGACGGTCACGCGTTACATCAGATGCTCATGTTACATCAGACGGGCACGCGCTACATCAGACGGTCATGCTACATCAGACAATCACGCGCTACATCAGACTGTCATGCTACACCAGACGGTCACGCACTACATCAGACGGTCACGCGCTACATCAGACGGTCACGCTACATCAGACGGTCATGCTACATCAGACACATCAGACGGTCATGCTACATCAGACGGTCATGCTACATCAGACGGCCATGCTACATCAGATGGTCATGCTACATCAGACGGTCATGCTGCATCAGACGTTCATGCTACATCAGACGGCCATGCTACATCAGACGGTCATGCTACATCAGACGGTCACGCTACATCAGACGTTCATGCTACATCAGACAACCATGCTACATCAGACGGTCATGCTACATCAGACGGTACGGCTAAATCAGATGGTCATGCTACATCAGGCGGTCATGCTACATCAGACGGTCATGCTACATCAGACGGTCATGCTACATCAGACGGTCATGCTACATCAGACGTTCATGCTACATCAGACGGTCATGCTACATCAGACGGTCACGCTACATCAGATGGTCATGCTATATCAGACGGCCATGCGCTACATCAGACGGTCACGCTACATCAGATGGTCATGCTACATCAGACGGTCATGCGCTACATCAGATGGTCACGCGCTACATCAGATGGTCACGCGCTACATCAGACGATCACGCGCTACATCAGGCGATCATGCTACATCAGATAGTCACGCGCTACATCAGACGGTCACGCACTACATCAGGCTGTCATGCTATTTCAGACGGTCATGTTACATCAGACGGTCATGCTACATCAGACGGGCATGTTACATCAGACGGTCATGCTACATCAGACGGTCATGCTACATCAGACGGTCGTGCGCTACATCAGACGGTCACGCTACATCAGATGGTCATGCTACATCAGACGGTCATGCGCTACATCAGATGGTCACGCGCTACATCAGATGGTCACGCGCTACATCAGACGATCACGCGCTACATCAGGCGATCATGCTACATCAGATGGTCACGCGCTACATCAGACGGTCACGCACTACATCAGGCTGTCATGCTATATCAGACGGTCATGTTACATCAGACGGTCATGCTACATCAGACGGGCATGTTACATCAGACGGTCATGCTACATCAGACGGTCATGCTACATCAGACGGCCATGCTACATCAGACGGTCACACTACATCAGACGGTCATGCTACATCAGACGGCCATGCTACATCAGATGGTCACGCGCTACATCAGACAGTCACGCACTACATCAGGCGGTCATGCTACATCAGACGGTCATGTTACATCAGACGGTCATGTTACATCAGACGGTCATGTTACATCAGACGGTCATGCTACATCAGACGGTCATGTTACATCAGACGGCCATGCTACATCAGACGGCCATGCTACATCAGACGGTCATGTTACATCAGACGGTCATGTTACATCAGACGGCCATGCTACATCAGACGGTCATGCTACATCAGACGGCCATGTTACATCAGACGGCCATGCTACATCAGACGGCCATGCTACATCAGGCGGTCATGCTACATCAGACGGTCATGTTAAATCAGATGGCCATGGTACATCAGACGGTCATGTTACATCAGACGGTCATGCTACATCAGACGGTCATGCTACATCAGATGGTCATGCTACATCAGACGGTCACGCACTACATTAGGCGGTCATGCTACATCAGACGGTCATGTTACATCAGACGGTCACACTACATCAGATGGTCATGCTACATCAGACGGTCATGCTACATCAGACGATCACGCGCTACATCAGAGGGTCATGCTACATCAGACGGTCACGCGCTACATCAGACGGTCACGCGCTACATCAGGCGGTCATGCTACATCAGACGGTCATGTTACATCAGACGGTCACACTACATCAGACGGTCATGCTACATCAGACGGCCATGTTACATCAGACGGCCATGCTACATCAGACGGCCATGCTACATCAGGCGGTCATGCTACATCAGACGGTCATGTTAAATCAGATGGCCATGGTACATCAGACGGTCATGTTACATCAGACGGTCATGCTACATCAGACGGTCATGCTACATCAGATGGTCATGCTACATCAGACGGTCACACTACATCAGACGGTCATGCTACATCAGACGGCCATGTTACATCAGACGGCCATGCTACATCAGACGGCCATGCTACATCAGGCGGTCATGCTACATCAGACGGTCATGTTAAATCAGATGGCCATGGTACATCAGACGGTCATGTTACATCAGACGGTCATGCTACATCAGACGGTCATGCTACATCAGATGGTCATGCTACATCAGACGGTCACGCACTACATTAGGCGGTCATGCTACATCAGACGGTCATGTTACATCAGACGGTCACACTACATCAGATGGTCATGCTACATCAGACGGTCATGCTACATCAGACGATCACGCGCTACATCAGAGGGTCATGCTACATCAGACGGTCACGCGCTACATCAGACGGTCACGCGCTACATCAGGCGGTCATGCTACATCAGACGGTCACGCGTTACATCAGATGCTCATGTTACATCAGACGGGCACGCGCTATATCAGACGGTCATGCTACATCAGACAATTACGCGCTACATCAGACTGTCATGCTACACCAGACGGTCACGCGCTACATCAGACGGTCACGCGCTACATCAGACGGTCATGCCACATCAGACGGGCATGCGCTACATCAGACGGTCATGCTACATCAGACGGTCGCGCTACACCAGACAGTCTCGCTACGCTGGAGGGAGGGAATAATTAATTATGTTGTCCTTGCTTAGTGCAACTTGTTGCAGCGATGCTGGTATTATGTGTATTTTGCTTTACGGTATGCTCGTTTCCTTTTTCGAATATTGATTTTTGTTGTGTTATTTATCCAAGGTGGTACATTGCTATCAAGTTCAAATTGATAGCCTGTTCGTTCCTATTACATGTACATTTTGTATATACAATAAGGGAGTCAATTTATTTATAGAGACTTCAATTTCAAGAGTTTATGCATTTATAATTTAGAAATATTGTTCGTTATAATTATGCACATCAAATACTTCATATCTTTACACAGATAATTACTGCCATTCACTACTAGATAGTTATTATGCAACATCTATATTACTCGTATGTGCAATATGATGACAGGAGATTAGTGTCAAGCAGTATAAACATTAATTGTGTGTTCTGTTGAATATGTGGATAATAATAAACGTGCCATGGGCATTCTGGGTCCATGAAGATTCAAAATTCACCCATTGGCTGCACAACCTGCTGCACATATGGGCGTTTCAAAATTCACCCATTGGCTACCCAATCTGGTTACGTGTGCGTTCGAATCCAGCACTAGCTAATATATACCCCGATATGCTGGCTGCATTACGCACAGACGGATCTGTAGTCCAGTGGTAACACGCTGGACTGGTAATCCAGGGATCACAGGTTCGATCCCCCGTCTGACCCTAATAATATTAACAGTCTTTCAGATGGGACATTAAACCGAGGTCTCATGTCGGTGCTTTACACCGTGCACGTAAAAGAATCAGAGGAGACTCTGGAATGGGTCTCTGTCTGTATCATTGCACTATCCTCCAAAATCTAAAATGACTGATCTCTTCAGGAGGCGTCGCTCATATGGGTAACCGGTAGCGACGATAAATAAACGTAAAACACACACTGCATTACGCTAATCCAGAATCTGAACCAGGTTAAATCAATAAGAATTAAACTGTTCGTAAAATTTAAATTGTGAATTGGATCTTTTAATTATAGGTATGAGTCTCTAATATTCTTTTATTCTCTTTAATAAGCATTGGCGTCGCACTATACTGTATGATTTTATGATAGCTGACTTAAATATTAATTGTATTGCAATCTGGTCTTCTCAGCATATAGTTGCATGAAACCGCACACAACTGTCTATGTTAATTTAACCGAGACCGGCGAATAATAACTAGAATATTCACACATAATGAATATACTGACCAAGAAATAATACGTGTGTAGTTGACATTAGGTAAGTTCCGTCATTGCAAAATAGATGTTTCTTAAGTCTAGTGTAATTCATATGGCTCACTTACGATTGTGTGTTGAATAGCACGTGCAATGGTTTCTAAGGCATTTATGAGATGTTGGCAAAATGGATTCTTTAATGATTTCCACAATCCATGCTATAAACCATTCAACACGAGTTATCGCGTCTAGAATATATTGGACTTCCCGTCAGCCACTTTATCAAGGTACTATTAAGCTACCGTTTCAATAGTTCTAATAAACAATTTTCTAAATACGACATGCATCGTATATCCGCAATTAGCGTAACACAGTGAAACAAAAACAGCTACTCATGAAAGTGGTGACTTGAAGACAATGTGATCGTATCATTGTTAATCCATTGTATGTATCTGTATTCTAAGCAGGCAAAATTGCTGAATATATAGGTGTTAAATATGCCGTATTATTACAAATAAAAGCGCTGCAGTATCGTTTTACAAATTCATGAATCGAATTATATGATTACATATTTGTACACGTGTCATCTTGAATATACGAGATAATCTATTGGACATGTTGAACTAATTCATTGTATATTGATATACACCGCATATAGGGGGTTGCATTTATCTGTTATTGGGGTAAAGTTGGTTTAAAGTACCTTTGGTATGTTTGTTTAGACCCCGGGTCGTGCGATAATCCAAGACTTCCGCGGTCGTGCGATTTTGTGTGAAGCATGAGACAAGTCACCATATGTTAAATATGTATGCCGACCTGGTTATGTTTGCAGGCCAGCTTACACATGAAACACATAATGCTTGCCCGTTCAAATCCGATCTATTCTGTCTCATTTTGAAGCAATTTTCCTTGCGCTTGTGTCTGGTTTATGCCTCAGGTTTCCACGAATCTGTTAATTTGACTATGTTTAAGCTTGTACCGTCGAGGAATCGTAATCCGACGATGAATGTTGTGCTTATAAGTATGTGAAATGTAGCACATTGTCTACATTTATGCCAAGTGGTATTGTTTAATTCGGTTGAGAACATATTGTAAATCGTAAAAGATAATTTCTCTTTGACAAGTTTTGGAACCAGGGATCCCATCTTTAACATTGCATTCTGGTAGATTTATTGATACGTCATAGTTAGAGAATGCACATCGTATAACCTTGAACTATGAAGAGAGCAATAACCTTTGAACCGGTAAATGTATTACCGTATTAAGTTTAATAGTAGGACATTTAATATTGCTTGTATGTCAGTTTTTTGGTATCCGCCATTTTTGTTCCATCGCTAGTGTGGCGTGTGGAACGTTCGACCAATTTTGGGTCGCTACCAATTTTGTGTCGGGTCGACCATATTATGGTAATCCGACCAGCGTGGGGTATATAAACGACCAAGTTTGGGTCGGAGAGTCATTATGAGTTTAGCTTTCGTTCGGGAGGGACATATATTATTTTAGGACCGGGATTATCATTATTTTATTATTTCAACAAGAGAGAACGGCACTTTAACTTTAGCGATTTTAGACTTATTTGGGATCACACTCTGCTGTAATTTATTCAAAGTAATTATTAGAATTATTGGGGGTTTTATCAAAGTACTCTAGATTTGAGTAGCGTCTAAACGGGCGGATAGCTAGTACTGTGTCGTACTGAATACGAGTGGTTGTAACAGCATATAAGTATAGTACTTAATGTACCGTGTTACTGTTTTATTGCGTCGTTAGTGTCGTATCATCTCTCGCGTAGAACCGTCGGAGGTCTTGGCGTAGAGTAGAGTACGGTTTCTCATCGTGTTATTATATGTGTTTCGAGAGTAAACTCATCGTTAAACTTAACCATCATAGTACATTCTCTTTTTACCCCCGCACATATATACATCACGTATATATAGTGAAATCAACGCATTGTAGTACCGTAATATCTGCAAGAAGAGCACTAGCTAGAGAAGTGCCCCCGTGCCGAGTAGGGAGCACGTGAACACTCTACACACGCTACCACGACAGCCCTTACTCACTGGAACGCAACAATATTATTGTACATATTCATATTATTTTACCTAGTCGTTATATAGGCCTACATAGAAATGCATTGTCTACAAAGGCTATTTGTTGCTAACTGTTCCGTCACATTTAATGCATCAATGTGACCAACATTATACATTATGTACTATGAGAATGTTTTATCTTTTTACGAATGGTTAACATTGGAATAATTCAATAGCATGTTAAAGAAATTGTACGACTCGATAATTCCCGCATGCGATAGTATGATATGGAATTAATGCGGACATATCGTACGTTCTTTGTAAGCAGGTTTTATCTTCCGTAATATATATTTACATATACGGGTGTGATACCTGTGCATGCTATACCCGAATTGTTATGACTCATCATATACGTGTTTATTGTGTGATTAGGCTGTCGTTATGCACCAGAATCTAAACCAGGTTAAATAAATAAGAATTAAACTTTTCGTAAAATTTAAATTGTGAATTGGATCTTTTAATTATAGCCCGACCCGCCCCGATACCTCACAACAAGCGAGTTCCCCAACTGACATACACATACATTTCTACTACACAAAGAACGATAGACCCAACCCAACGACAAATAACCCGGGTCGACAGCATATGTATTCATTCGAATGTCCTTGTTTGGAATACGTTGCTTTGAAGCAGTTGTAATCGCTAAGTTATATCTCGAACGTGTACGTCAACATTTCCATTTGTCAGTTTTCTCCAATTAACTTATTCAAGATAGTCCCCTTGGTCGTACTTCCAAATGGTACGAATAAAGCTGATAGAAATTTGGATTGTTTAATATTAATAATTATATACGCCAAACACAGGATCTTATATGTTGAGGTTCGCCGTCACAGGCTAAAATGGCCCAGGAGCATCAAATCAATGGCAGGCGAGGGATGTTCTGTAAAGTGTGTTGGTTCGTCTATCAGTGCACAGGGTCATGGTGTCGGCATGATGATTATACATTCCGGAATGTAGCTTCAGAAAGAATATTTAAGTTAAAGTCCCGCCTATATATAACTATATCAGAAATTCCAGAGTAACAAGCTAGACCAATCTTCATGTAGGGAGTGATAAATGGTACCCGGGTTGGGTGGAACACAATCTTCATGTAGAGAGGGATAAATGGTACCCGGGTTGGGTGGACCACAATCTTCATGTAGGGAGGGATAAATGGTACCCGGGTTGGGTGAACCACAATCTTCATGTAGGGATAAATGGTACCCGGGTTGGGTGGAACACAATCTTCATGTAGGGATAAATGGTACCCGGGTTGGGTGAACCACAATCTTCATGTAGGGATAAATGGTACCCGGGTTGGGTGGAACACAATCTTCATGTAGAGAGGGATAAATGGTACCCGGGTTGGGTGGACCACAATCTTCATGTAGGGAGGGATAAATGGTACCCGGGTTGGGTGAACCACAATCTTCATGTAGGGATAAATGGTACCCGGGTTGGGTGGAACACAATCTTCATGTAGGGATAAATGGTACCCGGGTTGGGTGAACCACAATCTTCATGTAGGGATAAATGGTACCCGGGTTGGGTGGACCACAATCTTCATGTAGGGATAATGGTACCGGGTTGGGTGGAACACAATCTTCATGTAGGGATAAATGGTACCCGGGTTGTGTGAACCACAATCTTCATGTAGGGATAAATGGTACCCGGGTTGGGTGGACCACAATATTCATGTAGAGAGGGATAAATGGTACCCGGGTTGGGTGAACCACAATCTTCATGTAGAGAGGGATAAATGGTACCCGGGTTGGGTGGACCACAATCTTCATGTAGAGAGGGATAAATGGTACCCGGGTTGGGTGGACCACAATCTTCATGTAGGGATAAATGGTACCCGGGTTGGGTGAACCACAATCTTCATGTAGAGAGGGATAAATGGTACCCGGGTTGGGTGGACCACAATCTTCATGTAGAGAGGGATAAATGGTACCCGGGTTGGGTGAACCACAATCTTCATGTAGAGAGGGATAAATGGTACCCGGGTTGGGTGGACCACAATCTTCATGTAGAGAGGGATAAATGGTACCCGGGTTGGGTGGACCACAATCTTCATGTAGGGAGGGATAAATGGTACCCGGGTTGGGTGGACCACAATCTTCATGTAGAGAGGGATAAATGGTACCCGGGTTGGGTGAACCACAATCTTCATGTAGGGAGGGATAAATGGTACCCGGGTTGGGTGAATCACAATCTTCATGTAGGGATAAATGGTACCCGGGTTGGGTGGAACACAATCTTCATGTAGGGATAAATGGTACCCGGGTTGGGTGAACCACAATCTTCATGTAGGGATAAATGGTACCCGGGTTGGGTGGAACACAATCTTCATGTAGGGATAAATGGTACCCGGGTTGGGTGGACCACAATCTTCATGTAGGGATAAATGGTACCCGGGTTGGGTGAACCACAATCTTCATGTAGGGATAAATGGTACCCGGGTTGGGTGGAACACAATCTTCATGTAGGGATAAATGGTACCCGGGTTGGGTGGACCACATATATTACCAAAGAGAACGCTTCTGTTAGTGGTCAGTTTGAGTTCTATCCATATGCACTCAACACCCTAATTAGGAAATGGGGCACAAATGGGTGTCCCAGGGTACCCAATCATTCCTGTAACCACGAAGTGATTGCCCCCAGGGTACCCTGTAATTCCTGTAACCATGGAGTGATTGTTCCAGGGTACCCATTCATTCCTATAACCACGAAGTGATTGTTCCAGGGTACCCAGTCATTCCTGTAACCACGAAGTGATTGTTCCATGGTACCCAATCATTCCTGTAACAACGAAGTGATTGTCCCAGGGTACCCAGTCATTCCTGTAACCACGAAGTGATTGTCCCAGGGTACTCATTCATTCCTATAACCACGAAGTGATTGTCCCAGGGCACCCAGTCATTCCTGTAACCACGAAGTGATTGTCACAGGGTACCCAATCATTCCTGTAACCACGAAGTGATTGTCACAGGGCACCCAGTCATTCCTGTAACCACGAAGTGATTGTCACAGGGCACCCAGTCATTCCTGTAACCACGGAGTGATTGTTCCAGGGTACCCAGTCATTCCTGTAACCACGGAGTGATTGTCCCAGGGCACCCATTCATTCCTGTAACCACGGAGTGATTGTTCCAGAACCACGATGTGATTGTTCCAGGGTACCCAATCATTCCTGTAACAACGAAGTGATTGTCCCAGGGTACCCAGTCATTCCTGTAAACACGGAGTGATTGTCCCAGGGCACCCATTCATTCCTGTAACCACGGAGTGATTGTTCCAGAACCAAAAAGTGATTGTTCCATGGTACCCAGTCATTCCTGTAACCACGAAGTGATTGTTCCAGGGTACTCAGTCATTCCTGTAACCACGAAGTGATTGTTCCAGGGTACCCAGTCATTCCTGTAACCACGAAGTGATTGTCCCAGGGTACTCAGTCATTCCTGTAACCACGAAGTGATTGTTCCAGGGTACCCAATCATTCCTGTAACCACGAAGTGATTGTCCCAGGGTACCCAGTCATTCCTGTAACCACGAAGTGATTGTTCCAGGGTACTCAGTCATTCCTGTAACCACGAAGTGATTGTTCCAGGGTACCCAGTCATTCCTGTAACCACGAAGTGATTGTCCCAGGGTACTCAGTCATTCCTGTAACCACGAAGTGATTGTTCCAGGGTACCCAATCATTCCTATAACCACGAAGAGATTGTCCCAGGGTACCCAGTCATTCCTGTAACAACGAAATGATTGTCCCAGGGTACTCATTCATTCCTATAACCACGAAGTGATTGTCCCAGGGCACCCAGTCATTCCAGTAACCACGAAGTGATTGTTCCAGGGTACCCAATCATTCCTGTAACAACGAAGTGATTGTTCCAGGGTACCCAATCATTCCTGTAACAACGAAGTGATTGTCCCAGGGTACTCAGTCATTCCTATAACCACGAAGTGATTGTCCCAGGGCACCCAGTCATTCATGTAACCACGGAGTGATTGTTCCAGGGTACCCAGTCATTCATGTAACCACGACGGGATTGTTCCATGGTACCCAGTCATTCCTGTAACCACGAACTGATTGTCCCAGGGTACTCAGTCATTCCTGTAACCACGAAATGATTGTTCCAGGGTACCAAATCATTCCTGTAACCACGGAGTGATTGTCCCAGGGTAACCAGTCATTCCTGTAACCACGAAGTGATTGTTCCAGGGTACCCAGTCATTCCTATAACCACGGAGTGATTGTCCCAGGGTAACCAGTCATTCCTGTAACCACGAAGTGATTGTCCCAGGGTAACCAGTCATTCCTATAACCACGAAGTGATTGTCCCAGGGTAACCAGTCATTCCTGTAACCAGGAAGTGATTGTTCCAGGGTACCCAGTCATTCCTATAACCACGGAGTGATTGTCCCAGGGTACCCAGTCATTCCTGTAACCACTGAGTGATTGTTCCAGGGTACCCAGTCATTCCTGTAACCACTGAGTGATTGTTCCAGGGTACCCAATCATTCCTATAACCACGACGTGATTGTCCCAGGGTACCCAGTCATTCCTGTAACCACTGAGTGATTGTTCCAGGGTACCCAGTCATTCCTATAACCACGGAGTGATTGTTCCAGGGTACCCAATCATTCCTGTAACCACGAAGTGATTGTCCCAGGGTACTCAATCATTCCTGTAACCACTGAGTGATTGTTCCAGGATACCCAATCATTCCTGTAACCACGAAGTGATTGTCCCAGGGCACCCAGTCATTCCTGTAACCACGAAGTGATTGTCCCAGGGTACCCAGTCATTCCTGTAACAGCGAAATGATTGTCCCAGGGTACTCATTGATTCCTATTACCACGAAGTGATTGTCCCAGGGCACCCAGTCATTCCTGTAACCACGGAGTGATTGTTCCATGGTACCCAGTCATTCCTGTAACCACGAAGTGATTGTCCCAGGGTACTCAGTCATTCCTGTAACCACGAAGTGATTGTTCCAGGGTACCCAGTCATTCCTATAACCACGGAGTGATTGTTCCAGGGTACTCAATCATTCCTATAACCACGAAGTGATTGTCACAGGGTACTCAGTCATTCCTGTAACCACGGAGTGATAGTTCCAGGGTACCCAGTCATTCCAGTAACCACTGAGTGATTGTTCCAGGGTACCCAGTCATTCCTGTAACCACTGAGTGATTGTTCCAGGGTACCCAGTCATTCCTGTAACCACTGAGTGATTGTTCCAGGGTACCCAGTCATTCCTGTAACCAATGAGTGATTGTTCCAGGGAACCCAGTCATTCCTGTAACCACGACGTGATTGTCACAGGGTACCCAATCATTCCTGTAACCACGAAGTGATTGTTCCAGGGTACCCAGTCATTCCTATAACCACGAAGTGATTGTCCCAGGGTACCCAGTCATTCCTGTAACCACGGAGTGATTGTCCCAGGGTACCCAGTCATTCCTATAACCACGAAGTGATTGTCCCAGGGTACCCAGTCATTCCTGTAACCACGAAGAGATTGTTCCAGGGTACCCAATCATTCCTGTAACTACAAATTGATTGTCCCAGGGTACCCAGTCACTCCTGTAACCACGAAGTGATTGTCCCAGGGCACCCAGTCATTCCTGTAACCATGGAGTGATTGTTGCAGGGTACCCAGTCATTCCTGTAACCACGACGTGATTGTTCCATGGTACCAGTCATTCCTGTAACCACGAAGTGATTGTCCCAGGGTACTCAGTCATTCCTGTAACCACGAAGTGATTGTTCCAGGGTATCCAATCATTCCTGTAACCACGGAGTGATTGTTCCAGGGTACCCAGTCATTCATGTAACCACGAACTGATTGTCCCAGGGTACTCAGTCATTCCTGTAACCACGAAATGATTGTTCCAGGGTACCAAATCATTCCTGTAACCACGGAGTGATTGTCCCAGGGTAACCAGTCATTCCTGTAACCACGAAGTGATTGTTCCAGGGTACCCAGTCATTCCTATAACCACGGAGTGATTGTCCCAGGGTAACCAGTCATTCCTGTAACCACGAAGTGATTGTCCCAGGGTAACCAGTCATTCCTATAACCACGAAGTGATTGTCCCAGGGTAACCAGTCATTCCTGTAACCAGGAAGTGATTGTTCCAGGGTACCCAGTCATTCCTATAACCACGGAGTGATTGTCCCAGGGTAACCAGTCATTCCTATAACCACGGAGTGATTGTCCCAGGGTACCCAGTCATTCCTGTAACCACTGAGTGATTGTTCCAGGGTACCCAGTCATTCCTGTAACCACTGAGTGATTGTTCCAGGGTACCCAATCATTCCTATAACCACGACGTGATTGTCCCAGGGTACCCAGTCATTCCTGTAACCACTGAGTGATTGTTCCAGGGTACCCAGTCATTCCTATAACCACTGAGTGATTGTTCCAGGGTACCCAATCATTCCTATAACCACGACGTGATTGTCCCAGGGTACCCAGTCATTCCTGTAACCACTGAGTGATTGTTCCAGGGTACCCAGTCATTCCTATAACCACGGAGTGATTGTTCCAGGGTACCCAATCATTCCTGTAACCACGAAGTGATTGTCCCAGGGTACTCAATCATTCCTGTAACCACTGAGTGATTGTTCCAGGATACCCAGTCATTCCTGTAACAGCGAAATGATTGTCCCAGGGTACTCATTGATTCCTATTACCACGAAGTGATTGTCCCAGGGCACCCAGTCATTCCTGTAACCACGGAGTGATTGTTCCATGGTACCCAGTCATTCCTATAACCACGAAGTGATTGTTCCATGGTACCCAGTCATTCCTGTAACCACGAAGTGATTGTTCCATGGTACCCAGTCATTCCTGTAACCACGAAGTGATTGTCCCAGGGTACTCAGTCATTCCTGTAACCACGAAGTGATTGTTCCAGGGTACCCAGTCATTCCTATAACCACGGAGTGATTGTTCCAGGGTACTCAATCATTCCTATAACCACGAAGTGATTGTCACAGGGTACTCAGTCATTCCTGTAACCACGGAGTGATAGTTCCAGGGTACCCAGTCATTCCAGTAACCACTGAGTGATTGTTCCAGGGTACCCAGTCATTCCTGTAACCACTGAGTGATTGTTCCAGGGTACCCAGTCATTCCTGTAACCACTGAGTGATTGTTCCAGGGTACCCAGTCATTCCTGTAACCAATGAGTGATTGTTCCAGGGAACCCAGTCATTCCTGTAACCACGACGTGATTGTCACAGGGTACCCAATCATTCCTGTAACCACGGAGTGATTGTCCCAGGGTACCCAGTCATTCCTGTAATCACGGAGTGATTGTCCCAGGGTACCCTGTCATTCCTGTAACCACGAAGTGATTGTTCCAGGGTACCCAATCATTCCTGTAACCACGATGTGATTGTTCCAGGGTACCCAGTCATTCATATAACCACGAAGTGATTGTTCCAGGGTACCCAGTCATTCCTGTAACCACGCAGTGATTGTCCCAGGGTACCCAGTCATTCCTGTAACCACGAAGTGATTGTTCCAGGGTACCCAATCATTCCTGTAACCAGGAGGTGATTGTTCCAGGGTACCCAGTCATTCCTATAACCACGGAGTGATTGTTCCAGGGTACTCAGTCATTCCTATAACCACGGAGTGATTGTCCCAGGGTACCCAGTCATTCCTGTAACCACGAAGTGATTGTCCCAGGGTACCCAGTCATTCCTGTAACCACGAAGTGATTGATCCAGGGTACCCAATCATTCCTGTAACCACGAAGTGATTGATCCAGGGTACCCAATCATTCCTGTAACCACGAAGTGATTGTTCCAGGGTACCCAGTCATTCCTGTAACCACGAAGTGATTGTTCCAGGGTACCCAGTCATTCCTATAACCACGAAGTGATTGTCCCAGGGTACCCAGTCATTCCTGTAACCACGAAGTGATTGTTCCAGGGTACCCAATCATTCCTGTAACTACAAATTGATTGTCCCAGGGTACCCAGTCACTCCTGTAACCACGAAGTGATTGTCCCAGGGCACCCAGTCATTCCTGTAACCATGGAGTGATTGTTGCAGGGTACCCAGTCATTCCTGTAACCACGACGTGATTGTTCCATGGTACCAGTCATTCCTGTAACCACGAAGTGATTGTCCCAGGGTACTCAGTCATTCCTGTAACCACGAAGTGATTGTTCCAGGGTATCCAATCATTCCTGTAACCACGGAGTGATTGTCCCAGGGTAACCAGTCATTCCTTTAACCACGAAGTGATTGTTCCAGGGTACCCAATCATTCCTATAACCACGGAGTGATTGTTCCAGGGTACCCAATCATTCCTATAACCACGAAGTGATTGTTCCAGGGTACCCAGTCATTCCTGTAACCACTGAGTGATTGTTCCAGGGTACCCAGTCATTCCTGTAACCACGAAGTGATTGTCACATGGTACCCAATCATTCCTGTAACCACGGAGTGATTGTCCCAAGGTACAACAGTCATTCCTGTAACCACGGAATGATTGTCCCAGGGTACCCAGTCATTCCTGTAACCACGAAGTGATTGTCCCAGGGTACCCAGTCATTCCTGTAACCACGAAGTGATTGTCACAGGGTACCCAATCATTCCTGTAACCACGAAGTGATTGTTCCAGGGTAACCAGTCATTCCTATAACCACGGAGTGATTGTTCCAGCAGGGTACTCAGTCATTCCTATAACCACGGAGTGATTGTCCCAGGGTACCCAGTCATTCCTGTAACCACGAAGTGATTGTTCCAGGGTACCCAGTCATTCCTATAACCACGGAGTGATTGTTCCAGCAGGGTACTCAGTCATTCCTATAACCACGGAGTGATTGTCCCAGGGTACCCAGTCATTCATGTAACCACGAAGTGATTGTCCCAGGGTACCCAGTCATTCCTGTAACCACGAAGTGATTGTTCCAGGGTACCCAATCATTCATGTAACCACGAAGTGATTGTTCCAGGGTACCCAGTCATTCCTGTAACCACGAAGTGATTGTTCCAGGGTACCCAATCATTCCTGTAACCACTGATTGATTGTTCCAGGGTACCCAGTCATTCCTGTAATCACGAAGTGATTGTCCCAGGGCACCCAGTCATTCCTGTAACCACGAAGTGATTGTCCCAGTGTACCCAGTCATTCCTGTAACAACGAAATGATTGTCCCAGGGTACTCATTGATTCCTATTACCATGATGTGATTGTCCCAGGGTACTCAGTCATTCCCATAACCACGAAGTGATTGTCCCAGGGCACCCAGTCATTCCTGTAACCACGGAGTGATTGTTCCAGGGTACCCTGTCATTCCTGTAACCACGAAGTGATTATTCCATAGTACCCAGTCATTCCTGTAACCACGAAGTGATTGTCCCAGGGTACTCAGTCATTCCTGTAACCACGAAGTGATTGTTCCAGGGTACCCAGTCATTCCTTTAACCATGGAGTGATTGTTCCAGGGTACCCAACCATTCCTATAACCACGAAGTGATTGTTCCAGGGTACCCAGTCATTCCTATAACCACGAAGTGATTGTCACAGGGTACCCAGTCATTCCTATAACCACGGAGTGATTGTTCCAGGGTACCCAATCATTCCTGCAACCACGGAGTGATTGTTCCAGGGTACCCAGTCATTCCTATGACCACGAAGTGATTGTTCCAGGGTACCCAATCATTCCTGTAACCACGAAGTGATTGTTCCAGGGTACCCAATCATTCCTGTAACCACGAAGTGAATGTTCCAGGGTACCCAGTCATTCCTGTAACCACGAAGTGATTGTTCCATGGTACCCATTCACTCCTGTAACCACGAAGTGATTGTTCCATGGTACCCAGTCATTCCTGTAACCACGAAGTGATTGTTCCAGGGTACCCAATCATTCCTGTAACCACGAAGTGATTGTCCCAGGGTACCCAGTCATTCCTATAACCACGAAGTGGTTGTCCCAGTGTACCCAGTCATTCCTGTAACCACGAAGTGAATGTTCCAGGGTACCCAATCATACCTGTGACTACAAAGTGATTGTCCCAGGGTACCCAGTCACTCCTGTAACCACGAAGTGATTGTTCCATGGTACCCAGTCATTCCTGTAACCACGAAGTGATTGTTCCAGGGTACCCAATCATTCCTGTAACCACGAAGTGATTGTTCCAGGGTACCCAATCATTCCTGTAACCACTAAGTGATTGTTCCAGTGTACCCAATCATTCATGTAACCACGAAGTGATTGTCCCAGGGTACCCAGTCATTCCTGTAACCACTGAGTGATTGTTCCAGGGTACCCAGTCATTCCTGTAACCACGGAGTGATTGTCCCAGTGTACCCAGTCATTCCTGTAACCACGAAGTGATTGTTCCAGGGTACCCAGTCATTCCTGTAACCACGAAGTGATTGTTCCAGGGTACCCAGTCATTCCTATAGCCACGGAGTGATTGTTCCAGGGTACCCAATCATTCCTGTAACCACGAAGTGATTGTTCCAGAACCACGAAGTGATTGTCCCAGGGTACCCAGTCATTCCTATAACCACGAAGTGATTGTCCCAGGGTACCCAGTCATTCCTATAACCACGAAGTGATTGTTCCAGGGTACCCAGTCATTCCTATAACCACGAAGTGATTGTTCCAGGGTACCCAGTCATTCCTATAACCACGAAGTGATTGTTCCTGGGTACCCAGTCATTCCTATAACCACGGAGTGATTGTTCCTGGGTACCCAGTCATTCCTATAACCACGGAGTGATTGTTCCAGGGTACCCAGTCATTCCTGTAACCACGGAGTGATTGTTCCAGGGTACCCAGTCATTCCTGTAACCACGGAGTGATTGTTCAAGGGTGCTCAGTCATTCCTATAACCACGAAGTGATTGTTCCAGGGTACTCAGTCATTCCTATAACCACGGAGTGATTGTTCCAGGGTACCCAATCATTACTGTAACCACGAAGTGATATATTTTGATGTCCACACGTAGCTCAGAAATACTGGAGAATGGCACACAAGCAACCAGGCATGCTGTATACATGGCATTAACATTATAGAGCACTGAATAAACGATATGTACGTTACTGACGCCATCTTAGAGTTTTTGAAGACGATTAGGTTTCAAATGCCTTATACTGGTATACGCAATCGATTCCTTAACGTACACTAGAACCTCTCCATGTATATCATTGCGTTCAGGTGTGGTGTGGAAATAGGAAAAAACTCGCTACATTCCTCCTGTGTTACTTACTTTCAGTAAATGCTAATATGTCACAATTAATGTACCTATTGATTTGTATTAGAAGGTCCTGTTAGAAGTAAAATCGCACTGTTACTGTGCACTGTTACTGTGTCTTTTATCTGTATGGACAGGTTACATCTTAAATTAGATCATCGGCAAGGTTTCAACTTAGTCATAGAGACCTGCTAGTTAGTGGGTTACATGCATAATTTATAATTATGTCAACGAAAGCGACAAGGGGAGCATGATAAACATATAATTGTATGACTGGTGTAAGAATAAATGCCTTGGCAGATTCAATATTGTATGATATGTGCTCTTGAATACAGCGCTTCTGCCGACAAATACCGTACTCAAATTCAGTATTCCCCCGGTAGTACCAACGTGTGTCTAGTAACGTTCGCTACCGCTAGGATTATTTATTAACTAAGTCTTTCCCGGAACCTAAGTCGAACGCTCGCAATAGGTATATTGACTTGTCGTAGACATTATATTTTGTTGCGACAACAAATGTTTCTGATAGCCATAAACATAAAATAATTGAATATCATATGTTTTTGAAACATTATTATACAACAAAGGTGAAAAAGCAAGAATGTCTCAAATATTATGTATTCCTATATAACAGAGCCCTCCTAGGACAACACAAACGAGAAACAAGTTACTCACCTATCAGGTTCTGTTGCTGCCAAGGGAAGAAGAAACAGTAAATAATGCCATATAGGAGCCATGTTCGTCCCTATTCGGGCCTGTGCAGACGCCTCGGCGGTTTCGTTTCCTTAGTAAGTTATTTTCGAATTTACGAAAATATACTATCAAATAAAACGTGTTTTTCTGTCCTCTTTAATTTCAACTTCTGCGTCGAAGTTTGAGCAACGAGTTTTATAGTAAAAATGTTCTCAATCCGGAGATCTCGGTCTCGTTTCAAACGCCGCAATAATTCCGAACGCTCATTGGCCGAACGTGTGACAAATGTCTCCACACAATGTTCTGATTGTGCACTAGACAATTGACGCCTCCGTATAGTATAGTTTCTCATATTACTGAGATGTTATCATGACTATTTGTGAAATATGATAAATGGCTATATTGACCATTCAATTGCGTCGTTCTACCCGATCTATACCTCCTGTTGCACCATATACGTGAAACACTGATACTTAAAACGTGCGTGATTGTCATGTAAACGTCGATTTTAAAGAGGCAATGACCAATTGAACAATCAATGGCAAAACTTCTGCCTATGTAATTAATATATATGCATGTTTCAGTGAATAGTTTTATGTAGGCCTACGTCTCTTTCTCGTACGTTAGAGGAAACTTAAAAATGCTAGTCATATAAGAGAGGCTAGGCGTCTAATTACCACAGACGGATATGTAGTCCAGTGGCAACACGCTGGACTGGTAATCCAGGGATCGCAGGTTCGATCCCCCGTCTGACCCTAATAAAATTAACAGTCTTTCAGATGGGACTTTAAACAGAGGTCTCGTGCACGTAAAAGGAGCAGAGGAGACTCTGGAATGGGTCTCTGTCTGTATCATTGCACTATCCTTCAACACTCTAAAATGTCTAATCTCTTCAGGAGGCGTCGCTCATATAGGCAACCGGTAGCGACGATAAATAAACGTAAAAACAAGCAAACTAGTTACCACAGTCGATTCAAACCACACGACAACATCTGAATTTCTAAGAAATATATAATTATATATATATATATACGTTAAAGCTATGTAAGCATTGCTAGCCAAGCTAATGTTGTGCAATGCATTAAATCGCATTTGTTTTATACAGCCAGGGGCCAGAATATGCACTAATCGATGTGCGAAGAGCCGAGTGGGGACAGGTGCTGGATGAGGTGTCCCCCTCCTGCTATGGGGATTAGGTGGGGCTCACCCAGAACATTTTTGAAATATTAAAATTCAAATGGTGCATTCTGATGATATTTCTATAACATATGAACACTGCTTTCATTAAGTTGAATGTTGCTATGTAACAGATTATGTTTTAAATTCTAGATATCCGTAGGTGTTTTTAGCGTATATTTTATAATTCTGTAATGCCCAGGCACGTAACACTATGAACCATATATATTAATTGAACAAGTAGTTACTTTAACAAAGATATACATTTATAAGACTATACCCGTGGACATTGTAGATGTTGAACTGTTGAACTGTTGAACGATGTAAGTAGAATATTTATGTTTGGGTATAATTCCCTTTTGGCATTGTAGTATCCCTAACTTGAGGTTCATCTGTGAAAAAAATTAAAAGAAGCTAATTTCAACTAATTTGGGTAGGTATGGGTATGGACAACTACCAAATAAAAGTAAGGAGGGTTAGGGTTTGGGGAAACTTTTTTATTGAATGTCAAAGGTCATTGACCTCTACCTAAATCATATACAATTGTATTTCAGCAACATAATATGGTATCATGGTGTCAAAATGCACAGGATTACGAGAGAAGATGACATAGAATAATTACTGACCCATGGAACCAATTCCTGACCTCCGAAAATTAGGTCAAAGGTCAAAAATAGACGTCTTATCACTAACATATATCAAATATCATATTGGTAACAGTAACAGAATTTACCAAGATACAAACTAAATATGAAATGGATTCGTCACCACCAAAATACGAGGTTAATGGTCAAAATAAGCAGGGGGGGGGGTGTAAAGTTCATTAGTGTCAAATAGTTTGTGCATGTAAAGTATGAGTATGTGAATTTATAATCAACAATTTGCAGAATACTACTCACAACTTAGAACTTACAGTATCCATAGACAACAACAAATTAATAATACTCAGTCTGTTTCCTCTTCATCGCTACCAATTTGTTCTTCTGCATCTATGCTATCTGTTCCATTATCGCAATGCCCACAGCACACTCCACATGCAGATACACACGATATGCGAGCTTTCGTGCAGCTGCATATCATTGTTTGACATTGCCTCTCCCCTTCCTTTCAGAAGGTTGTCTGGCGCGATACCAAGCGATAGCATTTTTAGTCTGAATTTTCTGTTGGAATCTAACTCCCATCCTCTTCCTTTGAGATCAAGAATAGAGGTGTCAAGATGCTTCCACACCACAACTTGAAGATGGACACGAAGGGAATGTTGAGCTGTTGCATCTTCCGTTGGTGAGGATCGATTTTGCCCTTGGCTGCTTGCTTCTTGAACTTCATGTAGCGAGACTGGTCTAGGGGAGTATCCCCACAGCCATATGTGATCTGCATTGCGTGGCTTTTAATCCAGCTGTTCGAATTATGGAGTCGGTTGAAGTGGGACATGTGAAGGCAGTAATGACAGGAAATCTGCATTTGTAGAGAGCAGTGTCGTTTCCAGACCAGCCATACTTAAAGAGGAACTCTTTTTGTCTCCGATGCGTATACTACAGATGTCGTACAGACCACCATATTCTGCTTGTAAATACAAATTAGTACGGTGGATAGGCCTATAATAGCAGAGCAATATCAAAAATATCCGTGTCCTGGGCGACAACAACAACTGGGGATTTAACACTAGAGACCAGGTCCATTGCAGACCTAACAATCAGCGTGTCACCATCATATTTTGCTTGGCGTACAGTGATATTGTGGTCTGCAGATATCATCATGATTAAGGCTCTCGTTGCTTGGCGTACAGTGATATTGTGGTCTGCAGATATCATCATGATTAAGGCTCTCGTTGCTTGGCGTACAGTGATATTGTGGTCTGCAGATCTCATCATGATTAAGGCTCTCGTTGCTTGGCGTACAGTGATATTGTGGTCTGCAGATATCATCATGATTAAGGCTCTCGTTGCTTGGCGTACAGTGATATTGTGGTCTGCAGATATCATCATGATTAAGGCTCTCGTTGCTTGGCGTACAGTGATATTGTGGTCTGCAGATATCATCATGATTAAGGCTCTCGTTGCTTGGCGTACAGTGATATTGTGGTCTGCAGATATCATCATGATTGAGGCTCTCGTTGCACATTCTTCCTCTTGTTAAGCCTTGTTATGCTATGTGTTGTTGCTGAAATATATTGTTAGTGACTTAGGCAGGGGACAATGACCTTTGACCTCTAATAAAAAAATATCCCCGACCCCTATGCCCCCTTACTTTGTTTTGGAAGTTGTCCATACCCATACCCACCAAAATCAGTTGAAACTAGCTTCTTTTAAATGTGTTCACAGATTGGCTAATATATTGCTAATTTAGGGTTACTATGGTTTTACTTCTAAAATGTGTCTTGCTCTCCATCGACGTATTTCACATCAAACTCTGTGACGTTCTGTGCAGGTAGATCTGATTGGGAGGTGTTGTAGATGGAACGGATCTTGTCATCAGTAAGGTGGGCTATGTGTGCTGGTATCGATTAATCACGTACTTAGCATTTAATCGATCTCCTACCTGACGAAGTATATCAGATTATTCCGTTGGTCAACAAACGGAAAGAACATCATTACATGCTACGCTTCCAGTAATCGGAGATAGTATCAGCCGGACCATTCTGGCGATGTTGTTGCCTTCTTGCGTTATGTGTCCCTGATCGTGAGAGATTCACGTCCACCGCTTCTGCCATCGCGATGTCCAGCCGTCGGGACAGGCGTTATAATTGGAAACATTTGTTTAAAATTGTTTGAGTTAGGTACGAAATCTAGCATTATTTCAATAAGATTACATGTATATGTTATTCATCAATGTTAACGTAAATGTTTAAAAAGTATGGATTCCCTGCAACACTTGGATAATACTGAATTTCATAGAGAATACAATTGTTTGATTGTAAATTATTTTGAATATTGACAGTCTGTTTGAACAGCAATGTACGTGACCGTAATCGATTGGATGTGTTATCTCTGTCATGTTGATATTCCTAATAGACTGCACTAGCTAATGTTGGTAAAACGTGTTGCCAAACCCAGTTGCTTCTCGATTGTATTCTTATAGTGTTCAAGTATAAGCATAGCATAACAGTTGTATTACTTTCCTTATATAGTTATCATGTTTATATTTGTAATCAACAAGCAATAACTATGATTAAACTAAATAGACTGACAACTACAGCTTGTATAATAAATGACAATAACTACAAACTCACATACACATAGGCTTAATTAATATCTATATTAAAATATCCACCACGTGTTACCATTGCTTTGATTTCAATACATGTCAATATGTGTATGCCCGCAATAATGATCCATGATGCATCTCGCATTGCAAGGAGATCCAATAGCCGCATGGAGTTGATTTTCCAGGAAGATATCTAGTTATGAACAGCTTGACGTACAAACAAAGTCATATCTACAGATCTATGTTTATAGCTTAGATTGTGCTGTATGGGCGAAACGGAACCTTTATGGTACATGACAGTTGTAATTGGAAAATATACCTGAAATTTAACAAGAACATTTATTAATAAGTGTTGCGTATCTTATATATTGCTATGATATATACAAGCCAATTTAATGATTCATTTACGCTATAACATATGACAAATCATTAAATAAACAACCTTACTATCCGGCCATGACATATTACCAATTTGTATATATTGGTTTCATGTGAGTTAGTCCAAATATTTAGACTTGAAAAATGTTAAACCTCAATTACGCGTAGCATATTGTATATTCTAAAAAGTCGTTTTTATAAATTAAAATTGTTAATAAGATGAACACACATACCGTTGTTTGAATTATGCACAGTCTATATCATCTCTTGACACAATACTATACATGAAATCAATGTTTAAGTTTCATGGCAGAGTTTCGCCATTCCAAATCGGCCATTTTGAATATTAAATTTTGATTATTGCGAAAAACAAAAATAGAACTTGAAATAGACGAAAATGTTTACAAGATTTATCTCCGTGCCATTACGGTGAACCAAATAAGATTTCGTTTAATATCCAATTGTTCATACCCATGTTCAAATGTACTAAATAATAAATCATTCGGATTTCTTTTGTGAAGACTGCGCAGAAAAAATGGGAGAATTTCACCTGTCGACTTCAAACAGCTAAATGACATGCACAACGGTAATACAATATATTTTTAATGTTCTTAATATCTATATTTAGGATTATTCTTAACACCAATGCACACATTTATAACCGATCATGTCCGAAAAGCTTCTAATTATTGGTCAGAAATCCCGCCATCGGATCAGGGCGGAAAGTGCTATGCGAAAATGAGCTTTAACGATAAGACCTCGAAATAACAGAAGAAATTGTTTTTATGTAGAGGTCTTATTTATAGGACTATGTGTGTGCCAGCGTACATAGCTCGTACCTTCATGTATACATGATAGTATAGTCAGAGTGATAACTCCAGTTTTCCATAAGAATTGTTCACTTCTGGATAGAAGCAACAAACTTACCATGGCAATAGATGAATACCAGAAGATTATTTTAAGATCGAGACCCATGTCTGAAATTCAAGATGGACGCCGTTTTTCAAGATGGCCGCCAATATGGCTGCTGCAGGTAAGAAAATCCTGTTCATATCAATTTATTTTAACATATACATTGTATTGAATTTGTTTTGTGAAAGAATAATAAATATAATTATTTCTGTTAATAGTATACAATGACACTGGCATAAAACATTCAATCACAGTGGTGGATCCAGTGGCAGTTGAAATTCAATAGGTGCCAGCCCTAAATTGTGGCAAACTGTTTTGTTTCAGGAAAATATTACAGACAATCACTGAATGTTGGATTGTCCCCATGCAGTTTCAAATGCAACATCTTTAACTGGCACTTGGCCTCCTGGTTACATTGCCACCCCTCTTAACATGAAAACCTGGATCCGCCACTGAAATGTGCCTTAATGTCAGGTTATTAATAGTATACCGTGATCACCTCGTATCTTTGATTATTCAGGTGGCTGGAGCGTGTTAGTGACATGAACGATACAGATAATGGCGTCAGTTTGAACCTGTCCTGGTCAGCTTTCCATGCAGAGCAGATATTCAGTTACTTGACACTGACTCGCCCGTTGACATAAGTACATTGTTACCTCTCTTTCCTGAGCAAACCAAATCGGTAACAATGATTCGTCATTCAATGGATATCATGGAGAAGATTATTATTTATTTGAATACCAGTCATCGCCTGTGATCAGCCTCTATATGCTGTTGCTAATGAGATTCTATGGTCATGGCCAACATATTTGGAGAGAATCGATTTGTAGTTATGTTTGGTGGCCTTCATACTGAGTTGGCCGCACCGAACAGCACAGCACGTTCCCGTTTCATTCTGAGACGTAAGCAGTATATTGCATACATTGAGCATAGTATCAATGCCTCAGAAGGAAGGTCCTGTGATGTCTTTCGAACGTTGGTGTCAACAGAGACAGGATGATAGTCCACAATTTCAGTTTTGGTCATTGATATTGAAGTTTGAGCAATTAATACTCATATTCATTAGATATTTGAGAAGGGAATTTTAATCTGTATATTGATGCACTCGGGGCATTGGTTCCATGGTTGCGTTAGACTACACACATGATGCCCGATGAATAACCAGAACAAGCCTCCCTGAAATTGCACGTGAATTTGAAAACGGCCTTTTTGTGATCTGCAAATCAAGTCATCACTGTTCGGCCATACCACTCGATCAAGCTCATGTACAAAAAAACAACAACTGAAGGGTGATGATGGAGCAATTAGACTGACGAAAGATCCCACATAACTCCGCTGAATGCTGTGTGGTCCTGATGTTGCTCGGGTTATCCAAGAATTTGAAGATTCTCAAGAGAACAATAAGGGCAAGAAGAACACAAGCCTAAACCATCATGAACAAACAAAGAGTACCCAGAGTAACATTAAGCAACATGTTAATGAGTTGTACTCAGTAATATAGGACATGGATAGCTTTATGAAGAGCTCCTTGTTATGGACACGCATGCCATAGTGGACAAGAAAGTCGGCGAAGCTTTTAAGAATATAGAAACACTCGGTAAGGCTAAGTATGACACATTCATACGTGAACGACTTGAGACAAGAGAAAAGCCAATCATTGCTCCAATCGAGCAAAATAGATTTACATTGTTCAGTAGACCTCCAGTAAAAGAGAAAACTATGGAGAAGCAGCATATTTACTCCTTATTACTCCAAGAGAACTTGCTCCTTATTTTCTCAGTGGTACGTTTCATGCCAAATCAGAAAAGATGACGAGTTTTTCTCTCATGAAAATAGTACATATCCCCTCCGGCACTGTCTCACTTTGGAGAACTGTGCTTTAGTAAGAAGTCAGAGCTCATGGACTGTCTTGAACAACACTGTGCTTCACAGAGTGAAATGCCTGAAGTAGATGCACTCTTGCTTGATGGAGCAGCTGTAATTAATCAGCTGTGATTAATATACTGAAACCACAAGACATTCAAGGAGTATTTTGCCTCATATAGAGCGCCAACTACAATCTGTAACATGCCTTGATCTCGTGTGGGATGTGTATATTCCAAGCAGCTTGAAGTCAGCCACAAGAAGAAAACGCGGGGCTGGAACAAGACGGCGAGTGAAGGCAGATACACAAATTCCGTGTAATTGGGATCCTTCGTCAGACATGATGATAATAAGAGTTATTTCAATATTTGGCCGATGAATGCTCCAAACTGCAGCGTGCTGATGGGAAATGTGTCATTTCACCCACAGGTTGTGAAATAGTTGCAACGGAAAACACAATTCATATTACTCCAAGTTCACACGAGGCAGCCGACACACGACTTCTTGTACATGCCTCACATGTTGGGAAGCAAGGAATAAGGAAACCGATAATACGCACGGTAGACACAGATGTTGTAATTGCTGAAATATACACACTTGCAAATAGAAGAGCTATGGGTAGCATTTGGAAGCGGAATGTCCTTGAGATACATTCCTATCCATGAACTGATATTAATTCTGGGACAAGATATATCGGAAGCTTTACCAGCCTTCCATGCATTTACTGGGTGTGATCAGACATCCTCCTTTGGTGGTTAGGATAAGAGAAAAGCATTGTCGACATTGGCAACCTACAAAAATGCCGCACAAGCCTTTAAGCGTCTAGGAAACATGCCCTCTGAAAATGACATTGCCCAAATAATGTCAGTATTAGAGCGCTATGTTATACTCCTCTATGATCGTTCAAGCTCCACAGAAAACTTGAATGAAGCACGAAAGATCTCTTGACAAGGAAAGGACGCTCTATTGATCCGATTCCTCCAACATCAGCTGCACTTCTCCAACATACACATCGTGTAGCTTATCAGACTGTTCCATACCCAGAGTTGCCTTCGCCAAGCGAATGAGGCTGGATAAAGGAAGCAGATGAAACATCACCATGGGGACCACTATGGAGAAATCGTCCACAGGCATCAGATTCATGCTCTGAACAGTTGACATGTGGATGTAAAATTGAAAAAGGCTGTACATAATCTGAACTCCATCGGTGTGCATTGGAACACAGAATCACCACAACAGCATGCAATGTGTTAATTCAACGGATGGTACTTACAAAATCAGAAACCATGCTTCCGTTGGGGGTACATTATGTCTCTTGACTAAACATTATAGAATTATTGACAACAATTGCATCTAAAACTGTACTTCCAGTGGATTTCAACTGTCACTTCATTGCTGCAATTAAATGGAAATGTTATTTCTGTCATTCAATAGTGTTCATCTGATCAAATGTTTCATTATTGTAGCTTTAAATTCAGTTGTTTTCCTTTGAAAATCATACAGGGCATTTAAATCGTACAATTATTTTGTTTTGGTGGCCACTTTGACCGCTATTTTGAATTTTGGCCGCCATCTTGAATTTTGGAAGTGGGTCTCGATCTTAAAATAATCTTCTGGTATTTACTTATTACCCTGATAAGTTTGTTGCTTCTATCCAGAAGTGAACAATTGTTATGTATATCACTCTAACTAGTAGGTATGTGTTTATGTTTGCATTTAAAGTGTTGTACTGAATGTGGATACCGACAGTAAATACAATTTAATTTGGTGTCTGTTTAACATTTTACAAAGCTAAAGCATTCCAAAAAGCTGAATGGCAAGTATGCTAACGGCTATTCACAAAGTATGTGTGTGTGTTTTACGTTTATTTATCGTGTGGGCGTCGTCGTCGAACGTATGCGTGTTATACATCTACATAATACTTAGTGCAGAGACTAATTGA
>CM026394.1:52645828-52681264 GCA_014843695.1 Archivesica marissinica
TAGCTGGAGTCGCCTTCCACGACCAATAATAGCTGGAGTCGCCTTCCACGACCAATAATAGCTGGAGTCGCCTTCCAAACCCAATAATAGCTGGAGTCGCCTTCCACGACCAATAATAGCTGGAGTCGCCTTCCAAACCCAATAATAGCTGGAGTCACCTTCCATGACCAATAATAGCTGGAGTCGCCTTCCAAACCCAATAATAGCTGGAGTCGCCTTCCAAATCCAATAATAGCTGGAGTCACCTTCCAATCCCAATAATAGCTGGAGTTGCCTTCCAATCCCAATAATAGCTGGAGTCACCTTCCATGACCAATAATAGCTGGAGTCGCCTTCCACGCCCAATAATAGCTGGAGTCGCCTTCCATGACCAATAATAGCTGGAGTCGCCTTCCACGACCAATAATACTGGAGTCGCCTTCCACGACCAATAATAGCTGGAGTCGCCTTCCACGACCAATAATAACTGGAGTCGCCTTCCACGACCAATAATAGCTGGAGTCGCCTTCCACGACCAATAATAGCTGGAGTCGCCTTCCACGACCAATAATAGCTGGAGTCGCCTTCCACACCCAATAATAGCTGGAGTCGCCTTCCAAACCCAATAATAGCTGGAGTCGTCTTCCAAACCCAATAATAGCTGGAGTCGCCTTCCAAACCCAATAATAGCTGGAGTCGCCTTCCACGACCAATTATAGCTGGAGTCGCCTTCCACGACCAATAATAGCTGGAGTCACCTTCCAAACCAAATAATAGCTGGAGTCGCCTTCCACGACCAATAATAGCTGGAGTCGCCTTCCAAACCCAATAATAGCTGGAGTCGCCTTCCACGACCAATAATAGCTGAAGTCGTCTTCCACGACCAATACTGGAGTCGCCTTCCAAACCCAATAATAGCTGGAGTCGCATTCCAAACCCAATAATAGCTGGAGTCGCCTTCCACGACCAATAATAGCTGGAGTCGCCTTCCAAACCCAATAATAGCTGGAGTCGCCTTCCACGACCAATAATAGCTGGAGTCGCCTTCCACGACCAATAATAGCTGGAGTCACCTTCCAAACCCAATAATAGCTGTAGTCGCCTTCCACGACCAATAATAGCTGGAGTCGCCTTCCAAACCCAATAATAGCTGGAGTCGCCTTCCAAACCCAATAATAGCTGGAGTCGCCTTCCACGACCAATAATAGCTGGAGTCGCCTTCCACGACCAATAATAACTGGAGTCGCCTTCCACGACCAATAATAGCTGGAGTCGCCTTCCACGACCAATAATAGCTGGAGTCGCCTTCCAAACCCAATAATAGCTGGAGTCGCCTTCCAAACCCAATAGCTGGAGTCGCCTTCCAAACCCAATAATAGCTGGAGTTGCCTTCCAAACCCAATAATATCTGGAGTCGCCTTCCACGACCAATAATAGCTGGAGTCGCCTTCCTTGACCAATAATAGCTGGAGTCGCCTTCCAAACCTAATAATAGCTGGAGTCGCCTTCTAAACCCAATAATAGCTGGAGTCGCCTTCCACGACCAATAATAGCTGGAGTCACCTTCCAAACCCAATAATAGCTGGAGTCGCCTTCCACGACCAATAATAGCTGGAGTCGCCTTCCACGACCAATAATAGCTGGAGTCACCTTCCAAACCCAATAATAGCTGGAGTCGCCTTCCACGACCAATAATAGCTGGAGTCGCCTTCCAAACCCAATAATAGCTGGAGTCGCCTTCCACGACCAATAATAGCTGGAGTCGCCTTCCAAACCCAATAATAGCTGGAGTCGCCTTCCAAACCCAATAATAGCTGGAGTCACCTTCCAAACCCAATAATAGCTGGAGTCGCCTTCCAATCCCAATAATAGCTGGAGTCGCCTTCCAAGACCAATAATAGCTGGAGTCGCCTTCCACGACCAATAATAGCTGGAGTCGCCTTCCACGACCAATAATAGCTGGAGTCGCCTTCCACGACCAATAATAGCTGGAGTCGCCTTCCACGACCAATAATAGCTGGAGTCGCCTTCCACGACCAATAATAGCTGGAGTCGCCTTCCACGACCAATAATAGCTGGAGTCGCCTTCCACGCCCAATAATAGCTGGAGTCGCCTTCCACGGCCAATAATAGCTGGAGTCGCCTTCCAAACCCAATAATAGCTGGAGTCGCCTTCCAAACCCAATAATAGCTGGAGTCGCCTTCCACGACCAATAATAGCTGGAGTCACCTTCCAAACCCAATAATAGCTGGAGTCGCCTTCCACAACCATAGCTGGAGTCGCCTTCCAAACCCATAATAGCTGGAGTCGCCTTCCAAACCCAATAATAGCTGGAGTCGCCTTCCACGACCAATAATAGCTGGAGTCGCCTTCCAAACCCAATAATAGCTGGAGTCGCCTTCCACGACCAATAATAGCTGGAGTCGCCTTCCAAACCCAATAATAGCTGGAGTCGCCTTCCCGACCAATAATAGCTGGAGTCGCCTTCCAAACCAATAATAGCTGGAGTCGCCTTCCAACCCATAATAGCTGGAGTCGCCTTCCAGACCATAATAGCTGGAGTCGCCTTCCACGACCAATAATAGCTGGAGTCGCCTTCCACGACCAATAATAGCTGGAGTCGCCTTCCAAACCCAATAATAGCTGGAGTCGCCTTCCACGACCAATAATAGCTGGAGTCGCCTTCCAAACCCAATAATAGCTGGAGTCGCCTTCCACGACCAATAATAGCTGGAGTCGCCTTCCACGACCAATAATAGCTGGAGTCGCCTTCCACGACCAATAATAGCTGGAGTCGCCTTCCAAATCCAATAATAGCTGGAGTCACCTTCCAAACCCAATAATAGCTGGAGTTGCCTTCCAATCCCAATAATAGCTGGAGTCGCCTTCCATGACCAATAATAGCTGGAGTCGCCTTCCACGCCCAATAATAGCTGGAGTCGCCTTCCAAGACCAATAATAGCTGGAGTCGCCTTCCACGACCAATAATAGCTGGAGTCGCCTTCCACAACCAATAATAGCTGGAGTCGCCTTCCACGACCAATAATAGCTGGAGTCGCCTTCCACGACCAATAATAGCTGGAGTCGCCTTCCACGCCCAATAATAGCTGGAGTCGCCTTCCACGACCAATAATAGCTGGAGTCGCCTTCCAAACCCAATAATAGCTGGAGTCGCCTTCCAACCAATAATAACTGGAGTCGCCTTCCAACCCAATACTGGAGTCGCCTTCCCGACCAATTATAGCTGGAGTCGCCTTCCACACCAAATAGCTGGAGTCACCTTCCAACCAAATAATAGCTGGAGTCGCCTTCCACGACCAATAATAGCTGGAGTCGCCTTCCAAACCCAATAATAGCTGGAGTCGCCTTCCACGACCAATAATAGCTGGAGTCGCCTTCCACGACCAATACTGGAGTCGCCTTCCAAACCCAATAATAGCTGGAGTCGCCTTCCAAACCCAATAATAGCTGGAGTCGCCTTCCACGACCAATAATAGCTGGAGTCGCCTTCCAAACCCAATAATAGCTGGAGTCGCCTTCCACGACCAATAATAGCTGGAGTCGCCTTCCACGACCAATAATAGCTGGAGTCACCTTCCAAACCCAATAATAGCTGGAGTCGCCTTCCACGACCAATAATAGCTGGAGTCGCCTTCCAAACCCAATAATAGCTGGAGTCGCCTTCCAAACCCAATAATAGCTGGAGTCACCTTCCAAACCCAATAATAGCTGGAGTCGCCTTCCAAGCCCAATAATAGCTGGAGTCGCCTTCCACGACCAATAATAGCTGGAGTCGCCTTCCACGACCAATAATAGCTGGAGTCGCCTTCCACGACCAATAATAACTGGAGTCGCCTTCCACGGCCAATAATAGCTGGAGTCGTCTTCCACGGCCAATAATATCTGGAGTCGTCTTCCACGGCCAATAATAGCTGGCGTCGCCTTCCAAACCCAATAATAGCTGGAGTCGCCTTCCAAACCCAATAATAGCTGGAGTCGCCTTCCACGACCAATAATAGCTGGAGTCACCTTCCAAACCCAATAATAGCTGGAGTCGCCTTCCACAACCAATAATAGCTGGAGTCGCCTTCCAAACCCAATAATAGCTGGAGTCGCCTTCCAAACCCAATAATAGCTGGAGTCGCCTTCCACGACCAATAATAGCTGGAGTCGCCTTCCACGACCAATAATAGCTGGAGTCGCCTTCCAAACCCAATAATAGCTGGAGTCGCCTCCACGACCAATAATAGCTGGAGTCCCTCAACGCCTTCCACGCCAATAATAGCTGGAGTCACCTTCCAAACCCAATAATAGCTGGAGTCGCCTTCCAAACCCAATAATAGCTGGAGTCGCCTTCCACGACCAATAATAGCTGGAGTCGCCTTCCACGACCAATAATAGCTGGAGTCGCCTTCCACGACCAATAATAGCTGGAGTCACCTTCCAAACCCAATAATAGCTGGAGTCGCCTTCCACGACCAATAATAGCTGGAGTCGCCTTCCACGACCAATAATAGCTGGAGTCGCCTTCCACGACCAATAATAGCTGGAGTCGCCTTCCACGACCAATAATAGCTGGAGTCGCCTTCCACGACCAATAATAGCTGGAGTCGCCTTCCAAACCCAATAATAGCTGGAGTCGCCTTCCAAACCCAATAGCTGGAGTCGCCTTCCAACCCAATAATAGCTGGAGTCGCCTTCCAAACCCAATAATAGCTGGAGTCGCCTTCCACGACCAATAATAGCTGGAGTCGCCTTGACCAATAAGCTGGAGTCGCCTTCCACACCATAATAGCTGGAGTCGCCTTCCAAAACCAATAATAGCTGGAGTCGCCTTCCACGACCAATAATAGCTGGAGTCACCTTCCAAACCCAATAATAGCTGGAGTCGCCTTCCACGACCAATAATAGCTGGAGTCGCCTTCCACGACCAATAATAGCTGGAGTCGCCTTCCACGACCAATAATAGCTGGAGTCGCCTTCCACGACCAATAATAGCTGGAGTCGCCTTCCACGACCAATAATAGCTGGAGTCGCCTTCCAAACCCAATAATAGCTGGAGTCGCCTTCCAAACCCAATAATAGCTGGAGTCGCCTTCCAAACCCAATAATAGCTGGAGTCGCCTTCCAAACCAATAATAGCTGGAGTCGCCTTCCACGACCAATAATAGCTGGAGTCGCCTTCCCGACCATAATAGCTGGAGTCGCCTTCCACGACCAATAATAGCTGAGTCGCCTTCCAAACCCAATAATAGCTGGAGTCGCCTTCCAAACCCAATAATAGCTGGAGTCGCCTTCCACGACCAATAATAGCTGGAGTCGCCTTCCAAACCCAATAATAGCTGGAGTCGCCTTCCAAACCCAATAATAGCTGGAGTCGCCTTCCACGACCAATAATAGCTGGAGTCGCCTTCCACGACCAATAATAGCTGGAGTCGCCTTCCACGACCAATAATAGCTGGAGTCGCCTTCCACGACCAATAATAGCTGGAGTCGCCTTCCACGACCAATAATAGCTGGAGTCGCCTTCCAAACCCAATAATAGCTGGAGTCGCCTTCCAAACCCAATAATAGCTGGAGTCGCCTTCCAAGCCCAATAATATCTGGAGTCGTCTTCCACGACCAATAATAGCTGGAGTCGCCTTCCAAACCCAATAATAGCTGGAGTCGCCTTCCAAACCCAATAATAGCTGGAGTCGTCTTCCAAACCCAATAATAGCTGGAGTCGCCTTCCAAACCCAATAATAGCTGGAGTCGCCTTCCACGACCAATAATAGCTGGAGTCGCCTTCCATGACCAATAATAGCTGGAGTCGCCTTCCACAACCAATAATAGCTGGAGTCACCTTCCAAACCCAATAATAGCTGGAGTCGCCTTCCACGACCAATAATAGCTGGAGTCGCCTTCCAAACCCAATAATAGCTGGAGTCGCCTTCCACGACCAATAATAGCTGGAGTCGCCTTCCAAACCCAATAATAGCTGGAGTCGCCTTCCAAACCCAATAGCTGGAGTCGCCTTCCAAACCCAATAATAGCTGGAGTTGCCTTCCAAACCCAATAATATCTGGAGTCGCCTTCCACGACCAATAATAGCTGGAGTCG
Organism: Archivesica marissinica; assembly: GCA_014843695.1. NCBI lineage: Eukaryota > Metazoa > Mollusca > Bivalvia > Venerida > Vesicomyidae > Archivesica > Archivesica marissinica. Next base: position 52,651,911 of record CM026394.1, read on the forward strand.
CCTTCCTTGACCAATAATAGCTGGAGTCGCCTTCCAAACCTAATAATAGCTGGAGTCGCCTTCTAAACCCAATAATAGCTGGAGTCGCCTTCCACGACCAATAATAGCTGGAGTCACCTTCCAAACACAATAATAGCTGGAGTCGCCTTCCACGACCAATAATAGCTGGAGTCGCCTTCCAAACCCAATAATAGCTGGAGTCGCCTTCCAAACCCAATAATAGCTGGAGTTGCCTTCCACGACCAATAATAGCTGGAGTTGCCTTCCACGACCAATAATAGCTGGAGTCGCCTTCCAAACCCAATAATAGCTGGAGTCGCCTTCCACGACCAATAATAGCTGGAGTCGCCTTCCAAACCCAATAATAGCTGGAGTCACCTTCCATGACCAATAATAGCTGGAGTCGCCTTCCAAACCCAATAATAGCTGGAGTCGCCTTCCAAATCCAATAATAGCTGGAGTCACCTTCCAATCCCAATAATAGCTGGAGTTGCCTTCCAATCCCAATAATAGCTGGAGTCACCTTCCATGACCAATAATAGCTGGAGTCGCCTTCCACGCCCAATAATAGCTGGAGTCGCCTTCCATGACCAATAATAGCTGGAGTCGCCTTCCACGACCAATAATAACTGGAGTCGCCTTCCACGACCAATAATAGCTGGAGTCGCCTTCCACGACCAATAATAACTGGAGTCGCCTTCCACGACCAATAATAGCTGGAGTCGCCTTCCACGACCAATAATAGCTGGAGTCGCCTTCCACGACCAATAATAGCTGGAGTCGCCTTCCACACCCAATAATAGCTGGAGTCGCCTTCCAAACCCAATAATAGCTGGAGTCGTCTTCCAAACCCAATAATAGCTGGAGTCGCATTCCAAACCCAATAATAGCTGGAGTCGCCTTCCACGACCAATTATAGCTGGAGTCGCCTTCCACGACCAATAATAGCTGGAGTCACCTTCCAAACCAAATAATAGCTGGAGTCGCCTTCCACGACCAATAATAGCTGGAGTCGCCTTCCAAACCCAATAATAGCTGGAGTCGCCTTCCACGACCAATAATAGCTGAAGTCGTCTTCCACGACCAATACTGGAGTCGCCTTCCAAACCCAATAATAGCTGGAGTCGCATTCCAAACCCAATAATAGCTGGAGTCGCCTTCCACGACCAATAATAGCTGGAGTCGCCTTCCAAACCCAATAATAGCTGGAGTCGCCTTCCACGACCAATAATAGCTGGAGTCGCCTTCCACGACCAATAATAGCTGGAGTCACCTTCCAAACCCAATAATAGCTGTAGTCGCCTTCCACGACCAATAATAGCTGGAGTCGCCTTCCAAACCCAATAATAGCTGGAGTCGCCTTCCAAACCCAATAATAGCTGGAGTCGCCTTCCACGACCAATAATAGCTGGAGTCGCCTTCCACGACCAATAATAACTGGAGTCGCCTTCCACGACCAATAATAGCTGGAGTCGCCTTCCACGACCAATAATAGCTGGAGTCGCCTTCCAAACCCAATAATAGCTGGAGTCGCCTTCCAAACCCAATAGCTGGAGTCGCCTTCCAAACCCAATAATAGCTGGAGTTGCCTTCCAAACCCAATAATATCTGGAGTCGCCTTCCACGACCAATAATAGCTGGAGTCGCCTTCCTTGACCAATAATAGCTGGAGTCGCCTTCCAAACCTAATAATAGCTGGAGTCGCCTTCTAAACCCAATAATAGCTGGAGTCGCCTTCCACGACCAATAATAGCTGGAGTCACCTTCCAAACCCAATAATAGCTGGAGTCGCCTTCCACGACCAATAATAGCTGGAGTCGCCTTCCACGACCAATAATAGCTGGAGTCACCTTCCAAACCCAATAATAGCTGGAGTCGCCTTCCACGACCAATAATAGCTGGAGTCGCCTTCCAAACCCAATAATAGCTGGAGTCGCCTTCCATGACCAATAATAGCTGGAGTCGCCTTCCAAACCCAATAATAGCTGGAGTCGCCTTCCAAATCCAATAATAGCTGGAGTCACCTTCCAAACCCAATAATAGCTGGAGTCGCCTTCCAATCCCAATAATAGCTGGAGTCGCCTTCCATGACCAATAATAGCTGGAGTCGCCTTCCACGACCAATAATAGCTGGAGTCGCCTTCCACGACCAATAATAGCTGGAGTCGCCTTCCACGACCAATAATAGCTGGAGTCGCCTTCCACGACCAATAATAGCTGGAGTCGCCTTCCACGACCAATAATAGCTGGAGTCGCCTTCCACGGCCAATAATAGCTGGAGTCGCCTTCCACGGCCAATAATATCTGGAGTCGTCTTCCACGGCCAATAATAGCTGGAGTCGCCTTCCAAACCCAATAATAGCTGGAGTCGCCTTCCAAACCCAATAATAGCTGGAGTCGCCTTCCACGACCAATAATAGCTGGAGTCGCCTTCCAAACCCAATAATAGCTGGAGTCGCCTTCCACAACCAATAATAGCTGGAGTCGCCTTCCAAACCCAATAATAGCTGGAGTCGCCTTCCACGACCAATAATAGCTGGAGTCGCCTTCCACGACCAATAATAGCTGGAGTCGCCTTCCAAACCCAATAATAGCTGGAGTCGCCTTCCACGACCAATAATAGCTGGAGTCGCCTTCCAAACCCAATAATAGCTGGAGTCGCCTTCCACGACCAATAATAGCTGGAGTCGCCTTCCAAAACCAATAATAGCTGGAGTCGCCTTCCAAACCCAATAATAGCTGGAGTCGCCTTCCACGACCAATAATAGCTGGAGTCGCCTTCCACGACCAATAATAGCTGGAGTCGCCTTCCACGACCAATAATAGCTGGAGTCGCCTTCCAAACCCAATAATAGCTGGAGTCGCCTTCCACGACCAATAATAGCTGGAGTCGCCTTCCACGACCAATAATAGCTGGAGTCGCCTTCCACGACCAATAATAGCTGGAGTCGCCTTCCACGACCAATAATAGCTGGAGTCGCCTTCCACGACCAATAATAGCTGGAGTCGCCTTCCAAACCCAATAATAGCTGGAGTCGCCTTCCAAACCCAATAATAGCTGGAGTCGCCTTCCAATCCCAATAATAGCTGGAGTCGCCTTCCATGACCAATAATAGCTGGAGTCGCCTTCCACGACCAATAATAGCTGGAGTCGCCTTCCAAACCCAATAATAGCTGGAGTCGCCTTCCACGACCAATAATAGCTGGAGTCGCCTTCCACGACCAATAATAGCTGGAGTCGCCTTCCACGACCAATAATAGCTGGAGTCGCCTTCCACGACCAATAATAGCTGGAGTCGCCTTCCACGACCAATAATAGCTGGAGTCGCCTTCCACGCCCAATAATAGCTGGAGTCGCCTTCCACGACCAATAATAGCTGGAGTCGCCTTCCAAACCCAATAATAGCTGGAGTCGCCTTCCAAACCCAATAATAGCTGGAGTCGCCTTCCAAACCCAATAATAGCTGGAGTCGCCTTCCACGACCAATTATAGCTGGAGTCGCCTTCCACGACCAATAATAGCTGGAGTCACCTTCCAAACCAAATAATAGCTGGAGTCGCCTTCCACGACCAATAATAGCTGGAGTCGCCTTCCAAACCCAATAATAGCTGGAGTCGCCTTCCACGACCAATAATAGCTGAAGTCGTCTTCCACGACCAATACTGGAGTCGCCTTCCAAACCCAATAATAGCTGGAGTCGCATTCCAAACCCAATAATAGCTGGAGTCGCCTTCCACGACCAATAATAGCTGGAGTCGCCTTCCAAACCCAATAATAGCTGGAGTCGCCTTCCACGACCAATAATAGCTGGAGTCGCCTTCCACGACCAATAATAGCTGGAGTCACCTTCCAAACCCAATAATAGCTGTAGTCGCCTTCCACGACCAATAATAGCTGGAGTCGCCTTCCAAACCCAATAATAGCTGGAGTCGCCTTCCACGACCAATAATAGCTGGAGTCACCTTCCAAACCCAATAATAGCTGGAGTCACCTTCCAAACCCAGTAATAGCTGGAGTTGCCTTCCAATCCCAATAATAGCTGGAGTCGCCTTCCATGACCAATAATAGCTGGAGTCGCCTTCCACGCCCAATAATAGCTGGAGTCGCCTTCCACGACCAATAATAGCTGGAGTCGCCTTCCACGGCCAATAATAGCTGGAGTCGCCTTCCACGGCCAATAATATCTGGAGTCGTCTTCCACGGCCAATAATAGCTGGAGTCGCCTTCCAAACCCAATAATAGCTGGAGTCGCCTTCCAAACCCAATAATAGCTGGAGTCGCCTTCCACGACCAATAATAGCTGGAGTCACCTTCCAAACCCAATAATAGCTGGAGTCGCCTTCCACAACCAATAATAGCTGGAGTCGCCTTCCAAACCCAATAATAGCTGGAGTCGCCTTCCAAACCCAATAATAGCTGGAGTCGCCTTCCACGACCAATAATAGCTGGAGTCGCCTTCCACGACCAATAATAGCTGGAGTCACCTTCCAAACCCAATAATAGCTGGAGTCGCCTTCCACGACCAATAATAGCTGGAGTCGCCTTCCAAACCCAATAATAGCTGGAGTCGCCTTCCACGACCAATAATAGCTGGAGTCGCCTTCCAAACCCAATAATAGCTGGAGTCGCCTTCCAAACCCAATAATAGCTGGAGTCGCCTTCCACGACCAATAATAGCTGGAGTCGCCTTCCACGACCAATAATAGCTGGAGTCGCCTTCCACGACCAATAATAGCTGGAGTCGCCTTCCAAACCCAATAATAGCTGGAGTCGCCTTCCACGACCAATAATAGCTGGAGTCGCCTTCCACGACCAATAATAGCTGGAGTCGCCTTCCACGACCAATAATAGCTGGAGTCGCCTTCCACGACCAATAATAGCTGGAGTCGCCTTCCACGACCAATAATAGCTGGAGTCGCCTTCCAAACCCAATAATAGCTGGAGTCGCCTTCCAAACCCAATAGCTGGAGTCGCCTTCCAAACCCAATAATAGCTGGAGTCGCCTTCCAAACCCAATAATAGCTGGAGTCGCCTTCCACGACCAATAATAGCTGGAGTCGCCTTCCACGACCAATAATAGCTGGAGTCGCCTTCCACGACCAATAATAGCTGGAGTCACCTTCCAAACCCAATAATAGCTGGAGTCGCCTTCCACGACCAATAATAGCTGGAGTCGCCTTCCAAACCCAATAATAGCTGGAGTCGCCTTCCACGACCAATAATAGCTGGAGTCGCCTTCCAAACCCAATAATAGCTGGAGTCGCCTTCCAAACCCAATAATAGCTGGAGTCGCCTTCCACGACCAATAATAGCTGGAGTCGCCTTCCACGACCAATAATAGCTGGAGTCGCCTTCCACGACCAATAATAGCTGGAGTCACCTTCCAAACCCAATAATAGCTGGAGTCGCCTTCCACGACCAATAATAGCTGGAGTCGCCTTCCAAACCCAATAATAGCTGGAGTCGCCTTCCACGACCAATAATAGCTGGAGTCGCCTTCCAAACCCAATAATAGCTGGAGTCGCCTTCCAAACCCAATAATAGCTGGAGTCGCCTTCCACGACCAATAATAGCTGGAGTCGCCTTCCAAACCCAATAATAGCTGGAGTCGCCTTCCAAACCCAATAATAGCTGGAGTCGCCTTCCACGACCAATAATAGCTGGAGTCGCCTTCCAAACCCAATAATAGCTGGAGTCGCCTTCCACGACCAATAATAGCTGGAGTCGCCTTCCAAACCCAATAATAGCTGGAGTCGCCTTCCAAAACCAATAATAGCTGGAGTCGCCTTCCACGACCAATAATAGCTGGAGTCGCCTTCCACGACCAATAATAGCTGGAGTCGCCTTCCACGACCAATAATAGCTGGAGTCGCCTTCCAAACCCAATAATAGCTGGAGTCGCCTTCCAAACCCAATAATAGCTGGAGTCGCCTTCCAAGCCCAATAATAGCTGGAGTCGCCTTCCACGACCAATAATAGCTGGAGTCGCCTTCCAAACCCAATAATAGCTGGAGTCGCCTTCCAAACCCAATAATAGCTGGAGTCGTCTTCCAAACCCAATAATAGCTGGAGTCGCCTTCCAAACCCAATAATAGCTGGAGTCGCCTTCCACGACCAATAATAGCTGGAGTCGCCTTCCATGACCAATAATAGCTGGAGTCGCCTTCCACAACCAATAATAGCTGGAGTCACCTTCCAAACCCAATAATAGCTGGAGTCGCCTTCCACGACCAATAATAGCTGGAGTCGCCTTCCAAACCCAATAATAGCTGGAGTCGCCTTCCACGACCAATAATAGCTGGAGTCGCCTTCCAAACCCAATAATAGCTGGAGTCGCCTTCCAAACCCAATAGCTGGAGTCGCCTTCCAAACCCAATAATAGCTGGAGTCGCCTTCCAAACCCAATAATAGCTGGAGTCGCCTTCCACGACCAATAATAGCTGGAGTCGCCTTCCTTGACCAATAATAGCTGGAGTCGCCTTCCAAACCTAATAATAGCTGGAGTCGCCTTCCAAACCCAATAATAGCTGGAGTCGCCTTCCACGACCAATAATAGCTGGAGTCACCTTCCAAACCCAATAATAGCTGGAGTCGCCTTCCAAACCCAATAATAGCTGGAGTCGCCTTCCACGACCAATAATAGCTGGAGTCGCCTTCCAAACCCAATAATAGCTGGAGTCGCCTTCCACGACCAATAATAGCTGGAGTCGCCTTCCAACCATAATAGCTGGAGTCGCCTTCCACGACCAATAATAGCTGGAGTCGCCTTCCAAACCCAATAATAGCTGGAGTCGCCTTCCACGACCAATAATAGCTGGAGTCGCCTTCCAAACCCAATAATAGCTGGAGTCACCTTCCATGACCAATAATAGCTGGAGTCGCCTTCCAAACCCAATAATAGCTGGAGTCGCCTTCCAAATCCAATAATAGCTGGAGTCACCTTCCAATCCCAATAATAGCTGGAGTTGCCTTCCAATCCCAATAATAGCTGGAGTCACCTTCCATGACCAATAATAGCTGGAGTCGCCTTCCACGCCCAATAATAGCTGGAGTCGCCTTCCATGACCAATAATAGCTGGAGTCGCCTTCCACGACCAATAATAACTGGAGTCGCCTTCCACGACCAATAATAGCTGGAGTCGCCTTCCACGACCAATAATAACTGGAGTCGCCTTCCACGACCAATAATAGCTGGAGTCGCCTTCCACGACCAATAATAGCTGGAGTCGCCTTCCACGACCAATAATAGCTGGAGTCGCCTTCCACACCCAATAATAGCTGGAGTCGCCTTCCAAACCCAATAATAGCTGGAGTCGTCTTCCAAACCCAATAATAGCTGGAGTCGCCTTCCACGACCAATAATAGCTGGAGTCGCCTTCCAAACCCAATAATAGCTGGAGTCGCCTTCCACGACCAATAATAGCTGGAGTCGCCTTCCAAACCCAATAATAGCTGGAGTCGCCTTCCAAATCCAATAATAGCTGGAGTCGCCTTCCAAACCCAATAATAGCTGGAGTCGCCTTCCAATCCCAATAATAGCTGGAGTCGCCTTCCACGACCAATAATAGCTGGAGTCGCCTTCCAAACCCAATAATAGCTGGAGTCGCCTTCCAAGCCCAATAATAGCTGGAGTCGCCTTCCACGACCAATAATAGCTGGAGTCGCCTTCCAAACCCAATAATAGCTGGAGTCGCCTTCCACGACCAATAATAGCTGGAGTCGCCTTCCACGACCAATAATAGCTGGAGTCACCTTCCAAACCCAATAATAGCTGGAGTCGCCTTCCACGACCAATAATAGCTGGAGTCGCCTTCCAAAACCAATAATAGCTGGAGTCGCCTTCCAAACCCAATAATAGCTGGAGTCGCCTTCCACGACCAATAATAGCTGGAGTCGCCTTCCACGACCAATAATAACTGGAGTCGCCTTCCACGACCAATAATAGCTGGAGTCGCCTTCCACGACCAATAATAGCTGGAGTCGCCTTCCAAACCCAATAATAGCTGGAGTCGCCTTCCAAACCCAATAGCTGGAGTCGCCTTCCAAACCCAATAATAGCTGGAGTTGCCTTCCAAACCCAATAATATCTGGAGTCGCCTTCCACGACCAATAATAGCTGGAGTCGCCTTCCTTGACCAATAATAGCTGGAGTCGCCTTCCAAACCTAATAATAGCTGGAGTCGCCTTCTAAACCCAATAATAGCTGGAGTCGCCTTCCACGACCAATAATAGCTGGAGTCGCCTTCCAAACCCAATAATAGCTGGAGTCGCCTTCCAAACCCAATAATAGCTGGAGTCGCCTTCCACGACCAATAATAGCTGGAGTCGCCTTCCAAACCCAATAATAGCTGGAGTCGCCTTCCACGACCAATAATAGCTGGAGTCGCCTTCCAAACCCAATAATAGCTGGAGTCGCCTTCCATGACCAATAATAGCTGGAGTCGCCTTCCAAACCCAATAATAGCTGGAGTCGCCTTCCAAACCCAATAATAGCTGGAGTCGCCTTCCAAACCCAATAATAGCTGGAGTCGCCTTCCAAGCCCAATAATAGCTGGAGTCGCCTTCCATGACCAATAATAGCTGGAGTCGCCTTCCACGACCAATAATAGCTGGAGTCGCCTTCCACGACCAATAATAGCTGGAGTCGCCTTCCACGACCAATAATAGCTGGAGTCGCCTTCCACGACCAATAATAGCTGGAGTCGCCTTCCACGACCAATAATAGCTGGAGTCGCCTTCCAAACCCAATAATAGCTGGAGTCACCTTCCAAACCCAATAATAGCTGGAGTCGCCTTCCACGACCAATAATAGCTGGAGTCGCCTTCCAAACCCAATAATAGCTGGAGTCGCCTTCCACGACCAATAATAGCTGGAGTTGCCTTCCACGACCAATAATAGCTGGAGTCGCCATATAAACTGTTGGTGTGACTTTAAACCCCAAACATTTACTTTTCAGGGTCTGTGAACCATTTAACAGAGGGATTTGTTGTAAAAGGCGGACGAAAATGAGATATGGCTCAGTATGAGATATGAACAAATAGAACACTGCCAAGACAGGTTACGACGTTACGAGGGAGGAATGGACGACATATTTAATAAATAAACCTGAGAAAATAGATACATTCTGTGGATTGGACAATATTCGCAATGTTTATTTCCAGCTAATATTTGCTACTGAACAAAGTACAGAGAAATGTGAATATTTACTTTCATTTTCGGGAAATTACCCGGAACATTTCCTTCCCGCCATAGCTCCAAAGCTTTAGACAGTATGAGTCCCACACTGGGGTTCATTTGATTAACAAATGTGGGTGCAAGCATTTAATGATCGGACCTATATTTTATTGCTTGCTGGTCAAACGACCGTACAATTGGACAGACTGTATCAATTGTATTAATGTATATGGGCCACTTGCCCATTTAACCCTTCCAGATTTATTTATAACCTGGTTGAGATTTACCAACTTTACATACGCATTTATTATACAGTCAAACCTGAAGCAGCCAGCCAAGGCAATCACAGAAAATGGCTGCTTAGCATAGATGGTTGCTTAACAGAGGTATAGATAAAATAACATATTGGGAATCTGAAAACTGACTGTGTTATGCAGATTGACTGCTTAATACGAGTTGGCTGCTTAATACGGGTTGGCTGCTTAATAGAGATGACTACTAACAGAGGATTGACTGTATATTACTAGAACATTTGATATATGTGTTGCTATGACACCTGTCAGGTTTGTGGATTGTGTTGGTTACAGTATATAATACATGTACATTGTGTCAGGTTCGATCCCCAGTCTGACCATAATAAAATTAACAGTCTATCAGATGGGACGTTAAACCGAGGTCTCGTGTCGGTGCTTTACACCGTGCACGTAAAAGAACCAGAGGAGATTCTGGAATGGGTCTCTGTCTGTATCATGCACTATCCTCCAAAATCTAAAATAACTAATCTCTTCAGGAGGTGTCGCTCATATGGGCAACCGGTAGCGACGATAAATAAACGTAAAAACACACAGTCCATTGAGACCACCGCATGAATATTTAAATGTGGTCTTTGTAGACATGATAATATGCATTGATAATAGCTTGAATGCATTGATAGGTAATAGCTTGAATGCATTGATAATAGCTTGAATGCATTGATAATAGCTTGAATGCATTGATAATGGCTTGAATGCATTGATAATAGCTTGAATGCATTGACAATAGCTTGAATGCATTGATAATGGCTTGAGTGCATTGATAATGGTTTGAATGCATTGATAATGACTTGAGTGCATTGATAATGGTTTGAATGCATTGATAATGGCTTGAATGCATTGATAATAGCTTGAGTGCATTTATAATAGCTTGAGTGCATTGATAATGACTTGAATGCATTGCTAATGGCTTGAGTGCATTGATAATGACTTGAGTGCATTGATAATGGCTTGAGTGCATTGATAATGGCTTGAATGCATTGATAATAGCTTGAATGCATTGATAATAGCTTGAGTGCATTGATAATAGCTTGAGTGCATTGATAATGGCTTGAGTGCATTGATAATGGCTTGAGTGCATTGATAATGACTTGAGTGCATTGGTAATGACTTGAGTGCATTGATAATGGCTTGAGTGCATTGATAATGGCTTGTGTGCATTGGTAATGACTTGAGTGCATTGATAATGGCTTGAGTGCATTGGTAATGCCTTTGTTTGCACTGATAATGGCTTGACAGAAATTGAAATGGATGTCTCTATTCGGAAATAGTCTGTAACACACATTTGACTGTAGATGTTCTGTGTATGGGACTGAATACAAGATTGGACTTCTTCTGTATGGTGTTTACTGACAATTAATCCTCAGATATATTATGTAACTGGGTTGCATAGTGTGTTTTCCCCTATCATCTAGCTGTGATATATTGTAGTCAATTATTTATTTTTATGATAATACTGTTTTAAGTAATGTAGAAATCAATAATCAATGTTTGCCCTGCCCTATCCACTTTGCTTAACTGTTAAAGCTGAATTCCATGTGCACATTTTCTTTTTATTGTATGCATTCCAATGTAATAGTCAAACCTGAAAATCGAACACGATCCGCTATTAACGCCATTTACGTTGTCAACGTTCGACCGTCATTTATCATATGGTAACATTGTTTTATATTATCATATATACATGTATGATATGTATATAGGTCCATATAATTGTATGGTCCGCCTCCGTGGTCGAGTGGTTTAGGTCGCTGACTTGTATACCACTGTAACCTATCATCACTGATGGTCACGGGTTTGAGCCCCGCTCAGACCGTGTCTTATTTATATGAAAAAGTTGGCAGTTTCTTACGGAGGTTGGTGCACCCAAGTACTGGTTAACCGCTGGAGCCTGCCCAGGAAAGGTATATAACCCGAAATGGTGCTGATGCAGGCGTAAAACCCGAAATATAACATAAATATAACATATAATTGTAGGGTTTGTTTTCTACACCTGTTACCCATTAGATGATGGCATGTTGTGGTATTTGGTCACCATATTTCATGTATTACACAGGTTTCAGATGACTGCATGAGAATCGGTGTTAGTCACCTGTGTCAAGCTATATCGATCCATACATAAATTACAACACATTTAGCAGTTTATACTGTATTCAGATCTTTTTATCCAGTGTGATTCTTTAATACTGAAAATATTGAAAGGTTTCTACAAGTTTGACCCACAAAATGGCAACATCACATGGTGTTTGGTTACGCTATTGCAAACTATGTATTGACATATATTGAAAAAGATCCGTTTTTATTGAAACGTTCTTTAGAGATATTTACTGCAAATAGTATTTAATTTAATATTCATTATAAATTATATTGTAAAACCAATGTTTGTATCTTTTCTGTGCACACACGCAGTACCGTAGCCAGAGGCAAATTTCAACCGAGGCAATCTAGGGGGGTCTGTCAGTACGTTTCCCCTTAAATTTATTGGGGTATAGAAGCCATTTCCTGCGTTTTCTGATTTAATGAGTTTAGATGTATATCTATGTACTTCATCTCTCTAGCAGTCAATATTTTATACAGCAAAGGGATATTTTTTGCATTTTATTTATTTCATTTATTTATTTTTTATAAATGAGGCAGCTTCCTCGGTGTGCCTCAGTGTGGCTACGGGCCTGACAAGTGGAATCTTCTATTAATGTTTGATATTTTGTAAGTCGAGGCACAGGAACTTGAGATTTTATCCATAATGCACCAATAACCAAGCTTTAACTTATACAAATTTATTTTCTCTCGATTGTGAAACAAGTTGTTACAACTTATATTAATCACTCTCGAGAACTCATTCCTGATGGAATCCATCGCCACGAGGGAGATATAAGAGGCAACGTGGAATTTAAATGCCTTGCCTAAGGGCACAATCGTAATGGCTCCAGCGGGGCTCGAACTCCAGACCTTTCGCAGGAGCCGTTACGATTGTGCCTCTATCCTAGAACGGGTTACCCCCCCACATATATATATATAAACTAGCTTATCTTTATAGAGGTTTCATACGACAGAGGTACATGGTTCTGGGTGCCTAACGCTTGGTTATTGGAGCCTTATGGATAAACTAGTTCCTGTTGTTGAGGGGTCTTCAGATTTCGACACCACCATTGTTCTGGTGGGGCCCGATCCACCTTACAACCTTTCGGTTCTGAGGCTTAGCCCGTATCCGTGGCAAAGAAATTCTGTAATGTACTTTGTCTTGATTACATCTTTCTCCGATTACAAATGCATCTTTCAATTGTCCTCTCCTCCAACCTATGAGAAGTCGATAATGCATTGCAATATATGCATTAAATACCTACCTGAATACCTAGCTGTACACCGTGCACGTAAAAGATCCAGACGTGACTCTGGAATGGATCTGTACATAGCTGTACACCGTGCACGTAAAAGATCCAGAGGAGGCTCTGGAATGGATCTGTACATAGCTGTACACCGTGTACGTAGAAGATCCAGAGGAGACTCTGGAATGGATCTGTACATAGCTGTACACCATGCACGTAGAAGATCCAGAGGAGACTGGAATGGATCTGTACATAGCTGTACACCGTGTACGTAGAAGATCCAGAGGAGACTCTGGAATGGATCTGTACATAGCTGTACACCATGCACGTAGAAGATCCAGAGGAGACTGGAATGGATCTGTACATAGCTGTACACCGTGCACGTAGAAGATCCAGAGGAGACTCTGGAATGGATCTGTACACCATGCACGTAGAAGATCCAGAGGAGACTCTGGAATGGATCTGTACATATCTGTACACCATGCACGTAGAAGATCCAGAGGAGACTCTGGAATGGATCTGTACACCATGCACGTAGAAGATCCAGAGGAGACTCTGGAATGGATCTGTACACCGTGCACGTAAAAAATCCAGAGGAGACTCGTAAAAATCCAGAGGAGACTCTGGAATGGATCTGTATACCATGCACGTAGAAGATCCATCGATAGCTCTGGAGTGGATCTGTACACCATGCACGTAGAAGATCCAGAGGAGACTCTCGAATGGATCTGTACAAAGCTGTACACCGTGCACGTAAAAAATCAAGAGGAGACTCTGGAATGGATCTGTACACCATGCACGTAGAAGATCCAGAGGAGACTCTCGAATGGATCTGTACACCGTGCACGTAGAAGATCCAGAGGAGAATCTGAAATGGATCTGTACATATATGTACACCATGCACGTAGAAGATCCAGAGGAGGCTCTGGAATGGATCTGTACACCGTGCACGTAAAAGATCCAGAGGAGACTGGAATGGATCTGTACATAGCTGTACACTGCACGTAGAAGATCCAGAGGAGACTCTGGAATGGATCTGTACATAGCTGTACACTGTGCACGTAGAAGATCCAGAGGAGACTCTGGAATGGATCTGTACATATTGTACACCGTGCACGTAGAAGATCCAGAGGAGACTCTGGAATGGATCTGTACATATCTGTACACCATGCACGTAGAAGATCCAGAGGAGACTCTGGAATGGATCTGTACATATCTGTACACCATGCACGTAGAAGATCCAGAGGAGGCTCTGGAATGGATCTGTACACCGTGCACGTAAAAGATCCAGAGGAGACTGGAATGGATCTGTACATAGCTGTACACTGCACGTAGAAGATCCAGAGGAGACTCTGGAATGGATCTGTACATAGCTGTACACTGTGCACGTAGAAGATCCAGAGGAGACTCTGGAATGGATCTGTACATATCTGTACACCATGCACGTAGAAGATCCAGAGGAGACTCTGGAATGGATATGTACATATCTGTACACCATGCACGTAGAAGATCCAGAGGAGACTCTGGAATGGATCTGTACACCATGCACGTAGAAGATCCAGAGGAGACTCTGGAATGGATCTGTACATAGCTGTACACTGCACGTAGAAGATCCAGAGGAGACTCTGGAATGGATCTGTACACCATGCACGTAGAAGATCCAGAGGAGACTCTGGAATGGATCTGTACACCATGCACGTAGAAGATCCAGAGGAGACTCTGGAATGGATCTGTACATATCTGTACACTGTGCACGTAAAAGATCCAGAGGAGACTCTGGAATGGATCTGTACATATCTGTACACCATGCACGTAGAAGATCCAGAGGAGACTCTGGAATGGATCTGTACATATCTGTACACTGCACGTAGAAGATCCAGAGGAGGCTCTGGAATGGATCTGTACATATCTGTACACCATGCACGTAGAAGATCCAGAGGAGGCTCTGGAATGGATCTGTACACCGTGCACGTAAAAGATCCAGAGGAGACTGGAATGGATCTGTACATAGCTGTACACTGCACGTAGAAGATCCAGAGGAGACTCTGAAATGGATCTGTACACTGTGCACGTAGAAGATCCAGAGGAGACTCTGGAATGGATCTGTACATAGCTGTACACCGTGCACATAGAAGATCCAGAGGAAACTCTGGAATGGATCTGTACACCATGCACGTAGAAGATCCAGAGGAGACTCTGGAATGGATCTGTACACCGTGCACGTAAAAAATCCAGAGGAGACTCGTAAAAATCCAGAGGAGACTCTGGAATGGATCTGTATACCATGCACGTAGAAGATCCATCGATAGCTCTGGAGTGGATCTGTACACCATGCACGTAGAAGATCCAGAGGAGACTCTCGAATGGATCTGTACAAAGCTGTACACCGTGCACGTAAAAAATCAAGAGGAGACTCTGGAATGGATCTGTACACCATGCACGTAGAAGATCCAGAGGAGACTCTCGAATGGATCTGTACACCGTGCACGTAGAAGATCCAGAGGTGGCTCTGGAATGGATCTGTACACCATACACGTAGAAGATCCAGAGAAGACTCTGGAATGGATCTGTACATATATGTACACTGTGCACGTAAAAGATCCAGAGGAGACTCTGGAATGGATCTGTACACCATGCACGTAGAAGATCCAGAGGAGAATCTGAAATGGATCTGTACATATATGTACACCATGCACGTAGAAGATCCAGAGGAGGCTCTGGAATGGATCTGTACACCGTGCACGTAAAAGATCCAGAGGAGACTGGAATGGATCTGTACATAGCTGTACACTGCACGTAGAAGATCCAGAGGAGACTCTGGAATGGATCTGTACATAGCTGTACACTGTGCACGTAGAAGATCCAGAGGAGACTCTGGAATGGATCTGTACGTAGCTGTCCACCGTGCACATAGAAGATCCAGAGGAGACTCTGGAATGGATCTGTACACCATGCACGTAGAAGATCCAGAGGTGGCTCTGGAAAGGATCTGTACACCATGCACGTAGAAGATTCAGAGGAGACTCTGGAATGGATCTGTACATAGCTGTACACTGCACGTAGAAGATCCAGAGGAGACTCTGGAATGGATCTGTACATATCTTTACACCATGCACGTAGAAGATCCAGAGGAGACTCTGGAATGGATCTGTACATATCTGTACACCATGCACATAGAAGATCCAGAGGAGACTCTGGAATGGATCTGTACATATCTGTACACTATGCACGTAAAAGATCCAGAGGAGACTCTGGAATGGATCTGTACATATCTGTACACCATGCACGTAGAAGATCCAGAGAAGACTCTGGAATGGATCTGTACATATCTGTACACCGTGCACGTAAAAGATCCAGAGGAGACTCTGGAATGGATCTGTACATAGCTGTACACCATGCATGTAGAAGATCCAGAGGAGACTCTGGAATGGATCTGTACACCGTGCACGTAGAAGATTCAGAGGAGACTCTGGAATGGATATGTACACCGTGCACGTAGAAGATCGAGAGTAGACTCTGGAATGGATCTGTACACTGTGCACGTAAAAGATCCAGAGGAGACTCTGGAATGGATCTGTACACCATGCACGTAGAAGATCCAGAGGAGACTGGAATGGATCTGTACATATATGTACACCATGCACGTAGAAGATCCAGAGGAGGCTCTGGAATGGATCTGTACACTGTGCACGTAAAAGATCCAGAGGAGACTGGAATGGATCTGTACATAGCTGTACACTGCACGTAGAAGATCCAGAGGAGACTCTGGAATGGATCTGTACACCATGCACGTAGAAGATCCAGAGGTGGCTCTGGAATGGATCTGTACACCGTGCACGTAGAAGATTCAGAGGAGACTCTGGAATGGATCTGTACACCATGCACGTAGAAGATACAGAGGAGACTGGAATGGATCTGTACATATATGTACACCATGCACGTAGAAGATCCAGAGGAGGCTCTGGAATGGATCTGTACATAGCTGTACACCGTGCACATAGAAGATCCAGAGGAGACTCTGGAATGGATCTGTACACTGTGCACGTAAAAGATCCAGAGGAGACTCTGGAATGGATCTGTACACCATGCACGTAGAAGATACAGAGGAGACTGGAATGGATCTGTACATATATGTACACCATGCACGTAGAAGATCCAGAGGAGGCTCTGGAATGGATCTGTACACCGTGCACGTAAAAGATCCAGAGGAGACTGGAATGTATCTGTACATAGCTGTACACTGCACGTAGAAGATCCAGAGGAGACTCTGGAATGGATCTGTACATAGCTGTACACCGTGCACATAGAAGATCCAGAGGAGACTCTGGAATGGATCTGTACACCATGCACGTAGAAGATCCAGAGGTGGCTCTGGAATGGATCTGTACACCATGCACGTAGAAGATTCAGAGGAGACTCTGGAATGGATCTGTACATAGCTGTACACTGCACGTTGAAGATTTCAGAGGAGACTCTGGAATGGATCTGTACATATCTGTACACCATGCACGTAGAAGATCCAGAGGAGAATCTGGAATGGATCTGTACATATATGTACACCATGCACGTAGAAGATCCAGAGGAGGCTCTGGAATGGATCTGTACACCGTGCACGTAAAAGATCCAGAGGAGACTGGAATGGATCTGTACATAGCTGTACACTGCACGTAGAAGATCCAGAGGAGACTCTGGAATGGATCTGTACATAGCTGTACACTGTGCACGTAGAAGATCCAGAGATGGATCTGTACATAGCTGTACACCGTGCACATAGAAGATCCAGAGGAGACTCTGGAATGGATCTGTACACCATGCACGTAGAAGATCCAGAGGTGGCTCTGGAAAGGATCTGTACACCATTCACGTAGAAGATTCAGAGGAGACTCTGGAATGGATCTGTACATAGCTGTACACTGCACGTAGAAGATCCAGAGGAGGCTCTGGAATGGATCTGTACATATCTGTACACCATGCACGTAGAAGATCCAGAGGAGGCTCTGGAATGGATCTGTACACCGTGCACGTAAAAGATCCAGAGGAGACTGGAATGGATCTGTACATAGCTGTACACTGCACGTAGAAGATTCAGAGGAGACTCTGAAATGGATCTGTACATAGCTGTACACTGTGCACGTAGAAGATCCAGAGGAGACTCTGGAATGGATCTGTACATAGCTGTACACCGTGCACATAGAAGATCCAGAGGAGACTCTGGAATGGATCTGTACACCATGCACGTAGAAGATCCAGAGGAGACTCTGGAATGGATCTGTACACCGTGCACGTAAAAAATCCAGAGGAGACTCGTAAAAATCCAGAGGAGACTCTGGAATGGATCTGTACACCATGCACGTAGAAGATCCATCGATAGCTCTTGAGTGGATCTGTACACCATGCATGTAGAAGATCCAGAGGAGACTCTCGAATGGATCTGTACAAAGCTGTACACCGTGCACGTAAAAAATCAAGAGGAGACTCTGGAATGGATCTGTACACCATGCACGTAGAAGATCCAGAGGAGACTCTCGAATGGATCTGTACACCGTGCACGTAGAAGATCCAGAGGTGGCTCTGGAATGGATCTGTACACCATACACGTAGAAGATCCAGAGGAGACTCTGGAATGGATCTGTACACTGTGCACGTAAAAGATTCAGAGGAGACTCTGGAATGGATCTGTACACCATGCACGTAGAAGATCCAGAAGAGAATCTGGAATGGATCTGTACATATATGTACACCATGCACGTAGAAGATCCAGAGGAGGCTCTGGAATGGATCTGTACACCATGCACGTAGAAGATTCAGAGGAGACTCTGGAATGGATCTGTACATATCTTTACACCATGCACGTAGAAGATCCAGAGGAGACTCTGGAATGGATCTGTACACCATGCACGTAGAAGATCCAGAGGAGACTCTGGAATGGATCTGTACACTGTGCACGTAAAAGATCCAGAGGAGACTCTGGAATGGATCTGTACAAATCTGTACACCATGCACGTAGAAGATCCAGAGGAGACTCTGGAATGGATCTGTACATATCTGTACACCATGCACGTAGAAGATCCAGAGGAGGCTCTGGAATGGATCTGTACATATCTGTACACCATGCACGTAGAAGATCCAGAGGAGGCTCTGGAATGGATCTGTACACCGTGCACGTAAAAGATCCAGAGGAGACTGGAATGGATCTGTACATAGCTGTACACTGCACGTAGAAGATTCAGAGGAGACTCTGAAATGGATCGGTACATAGCTGTACACTGTGCACGTAGAAGATCCAGAGGAGACTCTGGAATGGATCTGTACATAGCTGTACACCGTGCACATAGAAGATCCAGAGGAGACTCTGGAATGGATCTGTACACCATGCACGTAGAAGATCCAGAGGAGACTCTGGAATGGATCTGTACACCGTGCACGTAAAAAATCCAGAGGAGACTCGTAAAAATCCAGAGGAGACTCTGGAATGGATCTGTACACCATGCACGTAGAAGATCCATCGATAGCTCTGGAGTGGATCTGTACACCATGCACGTAGAAGATCCAGAGGAGACTCTCGAATGGATCTGTACACCGTGCACGTAGAAGATCCAGAGGAGACTCTGGAATGGATCTGTACACTGTGCACGTAAAAGATTCAGAGGAGACTCTGGAATGGATCTGTACACCATGCACGTAGAAGATCCAGAGGAGAATCTGGAATGGATCTGTACATATATGTACACCATGCACGTAGAAGATCCAGAGGAGGCTCTGGAATGGATCTGTACACCGTGCACGTAAAAGATCCAGAGGAGACTGGAATGGATCTGTACATAGCTGTACACTGCACGTAGAAGATCCCGAGGAGACTCTGGAATGGATCTGTACATAGCTGTACACTGTGCACGTAGAAGATCCAGAGGAGACTCTGGAATGGATCTGTACGTAGCTGTCCACCGTGCACATAGAGGATCCAGAGGATACTCTGGAATGGATCTGTACACCATGCACGTAGAAGATCCAGAGGTGGCTCTGGAAAGGATATGTACACCATGCACGTAGAAGATTCAGAGGAGACTCTGGAATGGATCTGTACATAGCTGTACACTGCACGTAGAAGATCCAGAGGAGACTCTGGAATGGATCTGTACACCATGCACGTAGAAGATCCAGAGGAGACTCTGGAATGGATCTGTACACCATGCACGTAGAAGATCCAGAGGAGACTCTGGAATGGATCTGTACATATCTGTACACTGTGCACGTAAAAGATCCAGAGGAGACTCTGGAATGGATCTGTACATATCTGTACACCATGCACGTAGAAGATCCAGAGGAGACTCTGGAATGGATCTGTACATATCTGTACACCATGCACGTAGAAGATCCAGAGGAGGCTCTGGAATGGATCTGTACATATCTGTACACCGTGCACGTAAAAGATCCAGAGGAGACTGGAATGGATATGTACATAGCTGTACACTGCACGTAGAAGATCCAGAGGAGACTCTGAAATGGATCTGTACATAGCTGTGCACGTAGAAGATCCAGAGGAGACTCTGGAATGGATCTGTACATAGCTGTACACCGTGCACATAGAAGATCCAGAGGAGACTCTGGAATGGATCTGTACACCATGCACGTAGAAGATCCAGAGGAGACTCTGGAATGGATCTGTACACCGTGCACGTAAAAAATCCAGAGGAGACTCGTAAAAATCCAGAGGAGACTCTGGAATGGATCTGTATACCATGCACGTAGAAGATCCATCGATAGCTCTGGAGTGGATCTGTACACCATGCACGTAGAAGATCCAGAGGAGACTCTCGAATGGATCTGTACAAAGCTGTACACCGTGCACGTAAAAAATCAAGAGGAGACTCTGGAATGGATCTGTACACCATGCACGTAGAAGATCCAGAGGAGACTCTCGAATGGATCTGTACACCGTGCACGTAGAAGATCCAGAGGTGGCTCTGGAATGGATCTGTACACCATACACGTAGAAGATCCAGAGAAGACTCTGGAATGGATCTGTACATATATGTACACTGTGCACGTAAAAGATCCAGAGGAGACTCTGGAATGGATCTGTACACCATGCACGTAGAAGATCCAGAGGAGAATCTGAAATGGATCTGTACATATATGTACACCATGCACGTAGAAGATCCAGAGGAGGCTCTGGAATGGATCTGTACACCGTGCACGTAAAAGATCCAGAGGAGACTGGAATGGATCTGTACATAGCTGTACACTGCACGTAGAAGATCCAGAGGAGACTCTGGAATGGATCTGTACATAGCTGTACACTGTGCACGTAGAAGATCCAGAGGAGACTCTGGAATGGATCTGTACGTAGCTGTCCACCGTGCACATAGAAGATCCAGAGGAGACTCTGCAATGGATCTGTACACCATGCACGTAGAAGATCCAGAGGTGGCTCTGGAAAGGATCTGTACACCATGCACGTAGAAAATTCAGAGGAGACTCTGGAATGGATCTGTACATAGCTGTACACTGCACGTAGAAGATCCAGAGGAGACTCTAGAATGGATCTGTACATATCTTTACACCATGCACGTAGAAGATCCAGAGGAGAATCTGGAATGGATCTGTACATATATGTACACCATGCACGTAGAAGATCCAGAGGAGGCTCTGGAATGGATCTGTACACCGTGCACGTAAAAGATCCAGAGGAGACTGGAATGGATCTGTACATAGCTGTACACTGCACGTAGAAGATCCAGAGGAGACTCTGGAATGGATCTGTACATAGCTGTACACTGTGCACGTAGAAGATCCAGAGATGGATCTGTACATAGCTGTACACCGTGCACATAGAAGATCCAGAGGAGACTCTGGAATGGATCTGTACACCATGCACGTAGAAGATCCAGAGGTGGCTCTGGAAAGGATCTGTACACCATTCACGTAGAAGATTCAGAGGAGACTCTGGAATGGATCTGTACATAGCTGTACACTGCACGTAGAAGATCCAGAGGAGGCTCTGGAATGGATCTGTACATATCTGTACACCATGCACGTAGAAGATCCAGAGGAGGCTCTGGAATGGATCTGTACACCGTGCACGTAAAAGATCCAGAGGAGACTGGAATGGATCTGTACATAGCTGTACACTGCACGTAGAAGATTCAGAGGAGACTCTGAAATGGATCTGTACATAGCTGTACACTGTGCACGTAGAAGATCCAGAGGAGACTCTGGAATGGATCTGTACATAGCTGTACACCGTGCACATAGAAGATCCAGAGGAGACTCTGGAATGGATCTGTACACCATGCACGTAGAAGATCCAGAGGAGACTCTGGAATGGATCTGTACACCGTGCACGTAAAAAATCCAGAGGAGACTCGTAAAAATCCAGAGGAGACTCTGGAATGGATCTGTACACCATGCACGTAGAAGATCCATCGATAGCTCTTGAGTGGATCTGTACACCATGCATGTAGAAGATCCAGAGGAGACTCTCGAATGGATCTGTACAAAGCTGTACACCGTGCACGTAAAAAATCAAGAGGAGACTCTGGAATGGATCTGTACACCATGCACGTAGAAGATCCAGAGGAGACTCTCGAATGGATCTGTACACCGTGCACGTAGAAGATCCAGAGGTGGCTCTGGAATGGATCTGTACACCATACACGTAGAAGATCCAGAGGAGACTCTGGAATGGATCTGTACACTGTGCACGTAAAAGATTCAGAGGAGACTCTGGAATGGATCTGTACACCATGCACGTAGAAGATCCAGAAGAGAATCTGGAATGGATCTGTACATATATGTACACCATGCACGTAGAAGATCCAGAGGAGGCTCTGGAATGGATCTGTACACCATGCACGTAGAAGATTCAGAGGAGACTCTGGAATGGATCTGTACATATCTTTACACCATGCACGTAGAAGATCCAGAGGAGACTCTGGAATGGATCTGTACACCATGCACGTAGAAGATCCAGAGGAGACTCTGGAATGGATCTGTACACTGTGCACGTAAAAGATCCAGAGGAGACTCTGGAATGGATCTGTACAAATCTGTACACCATGCACGTAGAAGATCCAGAGGAGACTCTGGAATGGATCTGTACATATCTGTACACCATGCACGTAGAAGATCCAGAGGAGGCTCTGGAATGGATCTGTACATATCTGTACACCATGCACGTAGAAGATCCAGAGGAGGCTCTGGAATGGATCTGTACACCGTGCACGTAAAAGATCCAGAGGAGACTGGAATGGATCTGTACATAGCTGTACACTGCACGTAGAAGATCCAGAGGAGACTCTGAAATGGATCTGTACATAGCTGTACACTGTGCACGTAGAAGATCCAGAGGAGACTCTGGAATGGATCTGTACATAGCTGTACACCGTGCACATAGAAGATCCAGAGGAGACTCTGGAATGGATCTGTACACCATGCACGTAGAAGATCCAGAGGAGACTCTGGAATGGATCTGTACACCGTGCACGTAAAAAATCCAGAGGAGACTCGTAAAAATCCAGAGGAGACTCTGGAATGGATCTGTACACCATGCACGTAGAAGATCCATCGATAGCTCTGGAGTGGATCTGTACACCATGCACGTAGAAGATCCAGAGGAGACTCTCGAATGGATCTGTACACCGTGCACGTAGAAGATCCAGAGGAGACTCTGGAATGGATCTGTACACTGTGCACGTAAAAGATTCAGAGGAGACTCTGGAATGGATCTGTACACCATGCACGTAGAAGATCCAGAGGAGAATCTGGAATGGATCTGTACATATATGTACACCATGCACGTAGAAGATCCAGAGGAGGCTCTGGAATGGATCTGTACACCGTGCACGTAAAAGATCCAGAGGAGACTGGAATGGATCTGTACATAGCTGTACACTGCACGTAGAAGATCCCGAGGAGACTCTGGAATGGATCTGTACATAGCTGTACACTGTGCACGTAGAAGATCCAGAGGAGACTCTGGAATGGATCTGTACGTAGCTGTCCACCGTGCACATAGAAGATCCAGAGGAGACTCTGGAATGGATCTGTACACCATGCACGTAGAAGATCCAGAGGTGGCTCTGGAAAGGATATGTACACCATGCACGTAGAAGATTCAGAGGAGACTCTGGAATGGATCTGTACATAGCTGTACACTGCACGTAGAAGATCCAGAGGAGACTCTGGAATGGATCTGTACATATCTTTACACCATGCACGTAGAAGATCCAGAGGAGACTCTGGAATGGATCTGTACACCATGCACGTAGAAGATCCAGAGGAGACTCTGGAATGGATCTGTACATATCTGTACACTGTGCACGTAAAAGATCCAGAGGAGACTCTGGAATGGATCTGTACATATCTGTACACCATGCACGTAGAAGATCCAGAGGAGACTCTGGAATGGATCTGTACATATCTGTACACCATGCACGTAGAAGATCCAGAGGAGGCTCTGGAATGGATCTGTACATATCTGTACACCGTGCACGTAAAAGATCCAGAGGAGACTGGAATGGATCTGTACATAGCTGTACACTGCACGTAGAAGATCCAGAGGAGACTCTGAAATGGATCTGTACATAGCTGTGCACGTAGAAGATCCAGAGGAGACTCTGGAATGGATCTGTACATAGCTGTACACCGTGCACATAGAAGATCCAGAGGAGACTCTGGAATGGATCTGTACACCATGCACGTAGAAGATCCAGAGGAGACTCTGGAATGGATCTGTACACCGTGCACGTAAAAAATCCAGAGGAGACTCGTAAAAATCCAGAGGAGACTCTGGAATGGATCTGTATACCATGCACGTAGAAGATCCATCGATAGCTCTGGAGTGGATCTGTACACCATGCACGTAGAAGATCCAGAGGAGACTCTCGAATGGATCTGTACAAAGCTGTACACCGTGCACGTAAAAAATCAAGAGGAGACTCTGGAATGGATCTGTACACCATGCACGTAGAAGATCCAGAGGAGACTCTCGAATGGATCTGTACACCGTGCACGTAGAAGATCCAGAGGTGGCTCTGGAATGGATCTGTACACCATACACGTAGAAGATCCAGAGAAGACTCTGGAATGGATCTGTACATATATGTACACTGTGCACGTAAAAGATCCAGAGGAGACTCTGGAATGGATCTGTACACCATGCACGTAGAAGATCCAGAGGAGAATCTGAAATGGATCTGTACATATATGTACACCATGCACGTAGAAGATCCAGAGGAGGCTCTGGAATGGATCTGTACACCGTGCACGTAAAAGATCCAGAGGAGACTGGAATGGATCTGTACATAGCTGTACACTGCACGTAGAAGATCCAGAGGAGACTCTGGAATGGATCTGTACATAGCTGTACACTGTGCACGTAGAAGATCCAGAGGAGACTCTGGAATGGATCTGTACATAGCTGTACACCGTGCACATAGAAGATCCAGAGGAGACTCTGGAATGGATCTGTACACCATGCACGTAGAAGATCCAGAGGTGGCTCTGGAATGGATCTGTACACCATGCACGTAGAAGATCCAGAGGAGACTCTGGAATGGATCTGTACATAGCTGTACACTGCACGTAGAAGATCCAGAGGAGACTCTGGAATGGATCTGTACATATCTGTACACCATGCACGTAGAAGATCCAGAGGAGACTCTGGAATGGATCTGTACATATCTGTACACCATGCACGTAGAAGATCCAGAGGAGACTCTGGAATGGATCTGTACACCGTGCACGTAAAAGATCCAGAGGAGACTGGAATGGATCTGTACATAGCTGTACACTGCACGTAGAAGATCCAGAGGAGACTCTGGAATGGATCTGTACATAGCTGTACACCGTGCACGTAGAAGATCCAGAGGAGACTCTGGAATGGATCTGTACATAGCTGTACACCGTGCACGTAGAAGATCCAGAGGAGACTCTGGAATGGATCTGTACACCATGCACGTAGAAGATCCAGAGGAGGCTCTGGAATGGATCTGTACACCATGCACGTAGAAGATTCAGAGGAGACTCTGGAATGGATCTGTACAACTACATGCACGTAGAAGATCCAGAGGAGACTCTGGAATGGATCTGTACATATCTGTACACCATGCACGTAGAAGATCCAGAGGAGACTCTGGAATGGATCTGTACATATATGTACACCGTGCACGTAAAAGATCCAGAGGAGACTGGAATGGATCTGTACATAGCTGTCACTGCACGTAGAAGATCCAGAGGAGACTCTGGAATGGATCTGTACATATCTGTACACCGTGCACGTAAAAGATCCAGAGGAGACTCTGGAATGGATCTGACATACTGTACACCGTGCACGTAGAAGATCCAGAGGAGACTCTGGAATGGATCTGTACATACTGTACACCATGCACGTAGAAGATCCAGAGGAGACTCTGGAATGGATATGTACACCTGCACGTAAAAAATCCAGAGGAGACTCTGGAATGGATCTGTACACCATGCACGTAGAAGATCCAGAGGAGACTCTGGAATGGATCTGTACACATGCACGTAGAAGATCCAGAGGAGACTCGAATGGATCTGTACAGCTGTACACCGTGCACGTAAAAATCCAGAGGAGACTCTGGAATGGATCTGTACACCATGCACGTAGAAGATCCAGAGGAGACTCTCGAATGGATCTGTACACCGTGCACGTAGAAGATCCAGAGTGGCTCTGGAATGGATCTGTACACCATACACGTAGAAGATCCAGAGGAGACTCTGGAATGGATCTGTACACCATGCACGTAGAAGATCCAGAGGAGGCTCTGGAATGGATCTGTACACCATGCACGTAGAAGATCCAGAGGAGACTCTGGAATGGATCACAACACACACAAAACCAAAACAAATGTACATAGCTGTACACTGCACGTAGAAGATCCAGAGGAGACTCTGGAATGGATCTGTACATATCTGTACACCGTGCACGTAGAAGATCCAGAGGAGACCTGGAATGGATCTGTACATAGCTGTACACCGTGCACGTAGAAGATCAAGGAGACTCTGGAATGGATCTGTACACCATGCACGTAGAAGATCCAGAGGAGACTCTGGAATGGATCTGACAACTACACCGTGCACGTAAAAGATCCAGAGAACACTAACACACAAAACCAAACCAAGGATCTGTACACTATGCACGTAAAGATCCAAAGGTGGCTCTGGAATGGATCTGTACACCATGCACGTAGAAGATCCAGAGGAGACTCTGAAATGGATCTGTACATAGCACCTGTGCACGTAGAAGATCCAGAGGAGACTCTGGAATGGATCTGTACATAGCTGTACACCATGCACATAGAAGATCCAGAGGAGACTCTGGAATGGATCTGTACACCATGCACGTAGAAGATCCAGAGGAGACTCTGGAATGGATCTGTACACCGTGCACGTAAAAAATCCAGAGGAGACTCGAAAACCAAAACCGGAATGGATCTGTACACCATGCACGTAGAAGATCCATCGATACTCTGGAGTGGATCTGTACACCATGCACGTAGAAGATCCAGAGGAGACTCTCGAATGGATCTGTACACCGTGCACGTAGAAGATCCAGAGGAGACTCTGGAATGGATCTGTACACTATGCACGTAAAAGATCCAGAGGAGACTCTGGAATGGATCTGTACACCATGCACGTAGAAGATCCAGAGGAGACTCTGGAATGGATCTGTACATATCTGTACACCATGCACGTAGAAGATCCAGAGGAGACTCTGGAATGAATCTGTACACCGTGCACGTAGAAGATCCAGAGGAGACTGGAATGGATCTGTACATAGCTGTACACCGTGCACGTAGAAGATCCAGAGGAGACTCTGGAAAGGATCTGTACATATCTGTACACCATGCTCGTAGAAGATCCAGAGGAGACTCTGGAATGGATCTGTACATATCTGTACAGCATGCGGGTAGAAGATCCAGAGGAGACTCTGGAATGGATCTGTACACCGTGCACGTAAAACATCCAGAGGTGGCTCGGGAATGGATCTATACACCATGCACGTTGAAGATCCAGAGGAGACTCTGGAATGGATCTGTACATAGCTGTACACTGTGCACGTAGAAGATCCAGAGGAGACTCTGGAATGGATCTGTACACCGTGCACGTAAAATATCCATAGGAGACTCTGGAATAGATCTGCACACCATGCACGTAGAAGATCCAGAGGTGGCTCTGGAATGGATCTGTACACCATGCACGTAGAAGATCCAGAGGAGTCTCTGGAATGGATCTGTACATATCTGTACACAATGCACGTAGAAGATCAAGAGGAGACTGGAATGGATCTGTACATAGCTGTACACCGTGTACGTAGAAGATCCAGAGGAGACTCTGGAATGGATCTGTACATAGCTGTACAACATGCACGTAGAAGATCCATAGGAGACTGGAATCGATCTGTACCTATGTGTACACCGTGCACGTAGAAGATCCAGAGTAGACTCTGGAAAGGATATGTACACCATGCACGTAGAAGATCCAGAGGAGACTCTGGAATGGATCTGTACATATCTGTACACCGTGCACGTAAAAGATCCAGAGGAGACTCTGGAATGGATCTGTACACCATGCACGTAAAAGATCCAGAGGAGACTCTGGAATGGATCTGTACACCGTGCACGTAAAAAATCCAGAGGAGACTCGTAAAAAATCCAGAGGAGACTCTGGAATGGATCTGTACACCGTGCACGTAGAAGATCCAGAGGAGACTCTGGAATGGATCTGTACACCATGCACGTAGAAGATCCAGAGGAGACTCTGGAATGGATCTGTACATAGCTGTACACCGTGCACGTAAAAGATCCAGAGGAGACTCTGGAATGGATCTGTACACCGTGCACGTAGAAGATCCAGAGGAGACTGGAATGGATCTGTACACCGTGCACGTAGAAGATCCAGAGGAGGCTCTGGAATGGATCTGTACACCATACCGTAGAAGATCCAGAGGAGACCTGGAATGGATCTGTACATATCTGTACACCGTGCACGTAGAAGATCCAGAGGAGACTCTGGAATGGATCTGTACACCATGCACGTAGAAGATCCAGAGGTGGCTCTGGAATGGATATGTACACCATGCACGTAGAAGATCCAGAGGAGACTCTGGAATGGATCTGTACACCATGCACGTAGAAGATCCAGAGGAGACTCTGAAATGGCTGTACACCATGCAAGTAAAAGATCCAGAGGAGACTCTGGAATGGATCTGTACATAGCTGTACACCGTGCACGTAGAAGATCCAGAGGAGACTCTGGAATGGATCTGTACACCATGCACGTAGAAGATCCAGAGGAGACCTGGAATGGATCTGTACACCATGCACGTAAAAGATCCAGAGGAGACTCTGGAATGGATCTGTACACCATGCACGTAAAAGATCCAGAGGAGACTCTGGAATGGATCTGTACATATCTGTACACCGTGCACGTAAAAGATCCAGAGGAGACTCTGGAATGGATCTGTACATAGCTGTACACCTTGCACATAAAAGATCCAGAGGAGACTCTGGAAT
>CM026394.1:52682264-52744868 GCA_014843695.1 Archivesica marissinica
GCCAGCTAGTTATATAATGGTTACTGATTGCCAATATATAGGCCTATGTCCGGTTGGTGAGCCGCCAGCTAGTTAGTTATATAATGGTTACTGATTGCCTATATATAGGCCTATGTCCGGTTGGTGAGCCGCCAGCAATAGTTATATAATGGTTACTGATTGCCTATATATAGGCCTATGTCCGGTTGGTGAGCCGCCAGCTAGTTAGTTATATAATGGTTACTGATTGCCTATATATAGGCATATGTCAGGTTGGTGAGCCACCAGCTAGTTATATAATGGTTACTGATTGCCTATATATAGGCCTATGTCCGGTTGATGAGCCGCCAGCTAGTTATATAATGGTTACTGATTGCTTATATATAGGCCTATGTCCGGTTGATGAGCCACCAGCTAGTTATATAATGGTTACTGATTGCCTATATATAGGCCTATGTCCGGTTGGTGAGCCGCCAGCTAGTTAGTTATATAATGGTTACTAATTGCCTATATATATATGCCTATGTCCGGTTGGTGAGCCGCCAGCTAGTTATATAATGGTTACTGATTGCCTATATATATATGCCTATGTCCGGTTGGTGAGCCGCCAGCTAGTTATATAATGGTTACTGATTGCCTATATATAGGCCTATGTCCGGTTGGTGAGCCGCCAGCTAGTTATATAATGGTTACTGATTGCCTATATATAGGCCTATGTCCGGTTGGTGAGCCGCCAGCTTAGTTATATAATGGTTACTGATTGCCTATATATAGGCCTATGTCCGGTTGGTGAGCCGCCAGCTAGTTATATAATGGTTACTGATTGCCTATATATAGGCCTATGTCCGGTTGGGGAGCCGCCAGTTAGTTATATAATGGTTACTGATTGCCTATATATAGGCCTATGTCCGGTTGGTGAGCCGCCAGCTAGTTATATAATGGTTACTGATTGGCTATATATAGGCCTATGTCCGGTTGGTGAGCCGCCAGCTAGTTATATAATGGTTACTGATTGCCAATATATAGGCCTATGTCCGGTTGGTGAGCCGCCAGCTAGTTAGTTATATAATGGTTACTGATTGCCTATATATATGCCTATGTCCGGTTGGTGAGCCGCCAGCTAGTTAGTTATATAATAGTTACTGATTGCCTATATATAGGCCTATGTCCGGTTGGTGAGCCGCCGGCTAGTTAGTTATATAATGGTTACTAATTGCCTATATATAGGCATATGTCCGGTTGGTGAGCCACCAGCTAGTTATATAATGGTTACTGATTGCCTATATAGGCCTATGTCCGGTTGATGAGCCACACGCTAGTTATATAATGGTTATTGATTGCCTATATATAGGCCTATGTTCGGTTGATGAGCCACAAGCTAGTTATATAATGGTTACTGATTGCCTATATATATAGGCCTATGTCCGGTTGATGAGCCACCAGCTAGTTATATAATGGTTACTGATTGCCTATATATATAGGCCTATGTCCGGTTGATGAGCCGCCAGCTGGTTATATAATGGTTACTGATTGCCTATATATAGGCCTATGTCCGGTTGGTGAGCCGCCAGCTAGTTAGTTATATAATGGTTACTGATTGCCTATATATATGCCTATGTCCGGTTGGTGAGCCGCCAGCTAGTTATATAATGGTTACTGATTGCCTATATATAGGCCTATGTCCGGTTGATGAGCCACAAGCTAGTTATATGATGGTTACTGATTGCCTATATATAGGCCTATGTCCGGTTGATGAGCCACAAGCTAGTTATATAATGGTTACTGATTGCCTATATATAGGCCTATGTCCGGTTGGTGAGCCGCCAGCTAGTTATATAATGGTTACTGATTGCCTATATATAGGCCTATGTCCGGTTGGTGAGCCGCCAGCTAGTTAGTTATATAATGGTTACTGATTGCTTATATATATGCCTATGTCCGGTTGGTGAGCCGCCAGCTAGTTAGTTATATAATGGTTACTGATTGCCTATATATATAGGCCTATGTCCGGTTGGGGAGCCGCCAGTTAGTTATATACTGGTTACTGATTGCCTATATATAGGCCTATGTCCGGTTGGTGAGCCGCCAGCTAGTTATATAATGGTTACTGATTGCCTATATATAGGCCTATGTCCGGTTGGTGAGCCGCCAGCTAGTTATATAATGGTTACTGATTGCCAATATATAGGCCTATGTCCGGTTGGTGAGCCGCCAGCTAGTTAGTTATATAATGGTTACTGATTGCCTATATATAGGCCTATGTCCGGTTGGTGAGCCGCCAGCTAATTAGTTATATAATGGTTACTGATTGCCTATATATAGGCCTATGTCCGGTTGGTGAGCCGCCAGCTAGTTAGTTATATAATGGTTACTAATTGCCTATATATAGGCCTATGTCCGGTTGGTGAGCCGCCAGCTAGTTATATAATGGTTACTGATTGCCATATATATATGCCTATGTCCGGTTGGTGAGCCGCCAGCTAGTTATATAATGGTTACTGATTGCCTATATATAGGCCTATGTCCGGTTGGTGAGCCGCCAGCTAGTTATATAATGGTTACTGATTGCCTATATATAGGCCTATGTCCGGTTGGTGAGCCGCCAGCTAGTTAGTTATATAATGGTTACTAATTGCCTATATATAGGCATATGTCCGGTTGGTGAGCCACCAGCTAGTTATATAATGGTTACTGATTGCCTATATATAGGCCTATGTCCGGTTGATGAGCCACAAGCTAGTTATATAATGGTTACTGATTGCCTATATATAGGCCTATGTCCGGTTGGTGAGCCGCCAGCTAGTTAGTTATATAATGGTTACTGATTGCCTATATATAGGCCTATGTCCGGTTGGTGAGCCGCCAGCTAGTTATATAATGGTTACTGATTGCCTATATATAGGCCTATGTCCGGTTGGTGAGCCGCCAGCTAGTTATATAATGGTTACTGATTGCCTATATATAGGCCTATGTCCGGTTGATGAGCCACAAGCTAGTTATATAATGGTTACTGATTGCCTATATATAGGCCTATGTCCGGTTGATGAGCCACCAGCTAGTTATATAGTGGTTACTGATTGCCTATATATATATGCCTATGTCCGGTTGGTGAGCCGCCAGCTAGTTATATACTGGTTACTGATTGCCTATATATAGGCCTATGTCCGGTTGATGAGCCGCCAGCTAGTTATATAATGGTTACTGATTGCCTATATATAGGCCTATGTCCGGTTGGTGAGCCGCCAGCTAGTTATATAATGGTTACTGATTGCCAATATATAGGCCTATGTCCGGTTGGTGAGCCGCCAGCTAGTTATATAATGGTTACTAATTGCCTATATATATATGCCTATGTCCGTTGGTGAGCCGCCAGCTAGTTATATAATGGTTACTGATTGCCTATATATAGGCCTATGTCCGGTTGGTGAGCCGCCAGATAAAACATTGCCTATATATAGGCCTATGTCCGGTTGGTGAGCCGCCAGCTAGTTATATAATGGTTACTGATTGCCTATATATAGGCCTATGTCCGGTTGGGGAGCCGCCAGCTAGTTATATAATGGTTACTAATTGCCTATATATAGGCCTATGTCCGGTTGGTGAGCCGCCAGCTAGTTAGTTATATAATGGTTACTGATTGCCTATATATATATGCCTATGTCCAGTTGGGGAGCCGCCAGCTAGTTATATAATGGTTACTGATTGCCTATATATATATGCCTATGTCCAGTTGGGGAGCCGCCAGCTAGTTATATAATGGTTACTGATTGCCTATATATAGGCCTATGTCCGGTTGGGGAGCCGCCAATTAGATATATAATGGTTACTGATTGCCTATATAAAGGCCTATGTCCGGTTGGTGTGCCTCCAGCTAGTTATATAATGGTTACTGATTGCCTATATATATTGGCCTATGTCCAGTTGATGAGCCACAACTAGTTATATAATGGTTACTGATTGCCTATATATATAGGCCTATGTCCGGTTGATGAGCCACCAGCTAATTATATAATGGTTACTGATTGCCTATATATATATAGGCCTAGGTCCGATTGGTGAGCCGCCAGCTAGTTAGTTATATAATGGTTCCTAATTGCCTATATATATATGCCTATGTCCGGTTGTTGAGCCGCCAGCTAGTTATATACTGGTTACTGATTGCCTATATATATATATATGCCTATGTCCGGTTGGTTTGCCGCCAGCTAGTTAGTTATATAATGGTTACTGATTGCCTATATATATAGGCCTATGTCCGGTTGATGAGCCACCAGCTAGTTATATAATGGTTACTGATTGCCTATATATAGGCCTATGTCCGGTTGGTGAGCCGCCAGCTAGTTAGTTATATAATGGTTACTAATTGCCTATATATAGGCCTATGTCCGGTTGGTGAGCCACAAGCTAGTTATATAATGGTTACTGATTGCCTATATATAGGCCTATGTCCGGTTGATGAGCCACAAGCTAGTTATATAATGGTTACTGATTGCCTATATATATAGGCCTATGTCCGGTTGATGAGCCGCCAGCTAGTTATATAATGGTTACTGATTGCCTATATATAGGCCTATGTCCGGTTGGTGAGCCGCCAGCTAGTTATATAATGGTTACTGATTGCCTATATATATATGCCTATGTCCGGTTGGTGAGCCGCCAGCTAGTTATATAATGGTTACTGATTGCCATATATATATGCCTATGTCCGGTGTGAGCCGCGCTAGTTATATAATGGTTACTGATTGCCTATATATAGGCCTATGTCCGGTTGGTGAGCCGCCAGCTAGTTATATAATGGTTACTGATTATCTATATATAGGCCTATGTCCGGTTGGGGAGCCGCCAGCTAGTTATATAATGGTTACTGATTGCCTATATATAGGCCTATGTCCGGTTGGGGAGCCGCCAGTTAGTTATATAATGGTTACTGATTGCCTATATAAAGGCCTATGTCCGGTTGGTGTGCCTGTAGCTAGTTATATAAGGGTTACTGATTGCCTATATATAGGCCTATGTCCGGTTGATGAGCCACAACTATTTATATAATGGTTACTGATTGCCTATATATATAGGCCTATGTCCGGTTGATGAGCCACCAGCTAGTTATATAATGGTTACTGATTGCCTATATATATAGGCCTAGGTCCGGTTGGTGAGCCGCCAGCTAGTTAGTTATATAATGGTTACTAATTGCCTATATATATATGCCTATGTCCGGTTGGTGAGCCGCCAGCTAGTTATATACTGGTTACTGATTGCCTATATATATATGCCTATGTCCGGTTGGTGAGCCGCCAGCTAGTTATATAATGGTTACTGATTGCCTATATATAGGCCTATGTCCGGTTGATGAGCCACCAGCTAGTTATATAATGGTTACTGATTGCCTATATATATAGGCCTATGTCCGGTTGATGAGCCACCAGCTAGTTATATAATGGTTACTGATTGCCTATATATATAGGCCTATGTCCGGTTGATGAGCCACCAGCTAGTTATATAATGGTTACTGATTGCCTATATATATAGGCCTATGTCCGGTTGATGAGCCGCCAGTTAGTTATATAATGGTTACTGATTGCCTATATATATAGGCCTATGTCCGGTTGATGAGCCACCAGCTAGTTATATAATGGTTACTGATTGCCTATATATAGGCCTATGTCCGGTTGGTGAGCCGCCAGCTAGTTAGTTATATAATGGTTACTAATTGCCTATATATAGGCATATGTCCGGTTGGTGAGCCGCCAGCTAGTTAGTTATATAATGGTTACTAATTGCCTATATATAGGCCTATGTCCGGTTTATGAGCCACAAGCTAGTTATATAATGGTTACTTATTACCTATATATAGGCCTATGTCCGGTTGATGAGCCACAAGCTAGTTATATAATGGTTACTGATTGCCTATATAAAGGCCTATGTCCTGTTGGTGTGCCTCCAGCTAGTTATATAATGGTTATTGATTGCCTATATATAGGCCTATGTCCGGTTGATGAGCCACAAGCTAGTTATATAATGGTTACTGAATGCCTATATATAGGCCTATGTCCAGTTGATGAGCCACAATTAGTTATATAATGGTTACTGATTGCCTATATATATAGGCCTATGTCCGGTTGATGAGCCACCAGCTAATTATATAATGGTTACTGATTGCCTATATATATAGGCCTAGGTCCGATTGGTGAGCCGCCAGCTAGTTAGTTATATAATGGTTACTAATTGCCTATATGTATATGCCTATGTCCGGTTGGTGAGCCGCCAGCTAGTTATATACTGGTTACTGATTGCCTATATATATATGCCTATGTCCGGTTGGTTTGCCGCCAGCTAGTTAGTTATATAATGGTTACTGATTGCCTATATATATAGGCCTATGTCCGGTTGATGAGCCACCAGCTAGTTATATAATGGTTACTGATTGCCTATATATAGGCCTATGTCCGGTTGGTGAGCCGCCAGCTAGTTAGTTATATAATGGTTACTAATTGCCTATATATAGGCCTATGTCCGGTTGATGAGCCACAAGCTAGTTATATAATGGTTACTGATTGCCTATATATAGGCCTATGTCCGGTTGATGAGCCACATGCTAGTTATATAATGGTTACTGATTGCCTATATATATAGGCCTATGTCCGGTTGATGAGCCGCCAGCTAATTATATAATGGTTACTGATTGCCTATATATATAGGCCTATGTCCGGTTGGTGAGCCGCCAGCTAGTTAGTTATATAATGGTTACTAATTGCCTATATATATATGCCTATGTCCGGTTGGTGAGCCGCCAGCTAGTTATATAATGGTTACTAATTGCCTATATATATGCCTATGTCCGGTTGGTGAGCCGCCAGCTAGTTATATAATGGTTACTGATTGCCTATATATATATGCTTATGTCCGGTTGGGGAGCCGCCAGCTTGTTATATAATGGTTACTGATTGCCTATATATAGGCCTATGTCCGGTTGGTGAGCCGCCAGCTAGTTAGTTATATAATGGTTACTGATTGCCTATATATAGGCCTATGTCCGGTTGGGGAGCCGCCAGCTAGTTATATAATGGTTACTGATTGCCTATATATAGGCCTATGTCCGGTTGGGGAGCCGCCAGTTAGTTATATAATGGTTACTGATTGCCTATATAAAGGCCTAGTCCGGTTGGTGAGCCCCACTAGTTATATAATGGTTACTGATTGCCTATATATAGGCCTATGTCCGGTTGGTGAGCCGCCAGCTAGTTATATAATGGTTACTGATTGCCTATATATAGGCCTATGTCCGGTTGGTGAGCCGCCAGCTAGTTATATAATGGTTACTGATTGCCTATATATAGGCCTATGTCCGGTTGGTGAGCCGCCAGCTAGTTAGTTATATAATGGTTACTGATTGCCTATATATAGGCCTATGTCCGGTTGGTGAGCCGCCAGCTAGTTAGTTATATAATGGTTACTGATTGCCTATATATAGGCCTATGTCCGGTTGGTGAGCCGCCAGCTAGTTATATAATGGTTACTGATTGCCTATATATAGGCCTATGTCCGGTTGGTGAGCCGCCAGCTAGTTATATAATGGTTACTGATTGCCTATATATAGGCCTATGTCCGGTTGGTGAGCCACCAGCTAGTTATATAATGGTTACTGATTGCCTATATATAGGCCTATGTCCGGTTGATGAGCCACAAGCTAGTTATATAATGGTTACTGATTGCCTATATATAGGCCTATGTCCGGTTGATGAGCCACAACTAGTTATATAATGGTTACTGATTGCCTATATATATAGGCCTATGTCCGGTTGATGAGCCACCAGCTAGTTATATAATGGTTACTGATTGCCTATATATATAGGCCTATGTCCGATTGGTGAGCCGCCAGCTAGTAGTTATATAATGGTTACTAATTGCCTATATTATATGCCTATGTCCGGTTGGTGAGCCGCCAGCTAGTTATATACTGGTTACTGATTGCCATATATATATGCCTATGTCCGGTTGGTGAGCCGCCAGCTAGTTAGTTATATAATGGTTACTGATTGCCTATATATATAGGCCTATGTCCGGTTGATGAGCCACCAGCTAGTTATATAATGGTTACTGATTGCCTATATATAGGCCTATGTCCGGTTGGTGAGCCGCCAGCATAGTTATATAATGGTTACTGATTGCCTATATATAGGCCTATGTCCGGTTGATGAGCCACAAGCTAGTTATATAATGGTTACTGATTGCCTATATATAGGCCTATGTCCGGTTGATGAGCCACAAGCTAGTTATATAATGGTTACTGATTGCCATATATATAGGCCTATGTCCGGTTGATGAGCCGCCAGCTAGTTATATAATGGTTACTGATTGCCTTATATATAGGCCTATGTCCGGTTGGTGAGCCGCCAGCTAGTTAGTTATATAATGGTTACTGATTGCCTTATATATATGCCTATGTCCGGTTGGTGAGCCGCCAGCTAGTTATATAATGGTTACTGATTGCCTATATATATGCCTATGTCCGGTTGGTGAGCCGCCAGCTAGTTATATAATGGTTACTGATTGCCTATATATATATGCCTATGTCCGGTTGGGGAGCCGCCAGCTTGTTATATAATGGTTACTGATTGCCTATATATAGGCCTATGTCCGGTTGGTGAGCCGCCAGCTAGTTAGTTATATAATGGTTACTGATTGCCTATATATAGGCCTATGTCCGGTTGGGGAGCCGCCAGCTAGTTATATAATGGTTACTGATTGCCTATATATAGGCCTATGTCCGGTTGGTGAGCCGCCAGTTAGTTATATAATGGTTACTGATTGCCTATATAAAGGCCTACGTCCGGTTGGTGTGCCTCCATCTAGTTATATAATGGTTACTGATTGCCTATATATATATAGGCCTATGTCCGGTTGGTGAGCCACCAGCTAAGTTATATAATGGTTACTGATTGCCTATATATAGGCCTATGTCCGGTTGGTGAGCCGCCAGCTAGTTAGTTATATAATGGTTACTAATTGCCTATATATAGGCCTATGTCCGGTTGGTGAGCCACCAGCTAGTTAGTTATATAATGGTTACTGATTGCCTATATATATAGGCCTATGTCCGGTTGGTGAGCCACCAGCTAGTTATATAATGGTTACTGATTGCCTATATATATAGGCCTATGTCCGGTTGGTGAGCCGCCTGCTAGTTATTATATGGTTACTAATTGCCTATATATAGGCCTATGTCCGGTTGGTGAGCCGCCAGCTAGTTAGTTATATAATGGTTACTGATTGCCTATATATATAGGCCTATGTCCGGTTGGGCAGCCGCCAGCTAGTTATATAATTGTTACTAATTGCCTATATATATATGCCTATGTCCGGTTGGGGAGCCGCCAGCTAGTTATATAATGGTTACTGATCTATATATAGGCCTATGTCCGGTTGGTGAGCCGCCAGCTAGTTATATAATGGTTACTGATTGCCTATATATATATGCCTATGTCCGGTTGGTGAGCCGCCAGCTAGTTATATAATGGTTACTGATTGCCTATATATAGGCCTATGTCCGGTTGGTGAGCCGCCAGCTAGTTAGTTATATAATGGTTACTGATTGCCTATATATAGGCCTATGTCCGGTTGGGGAGCCGCCAGCTAGTTATATAATGGTTACTGATTGCCTATATATAGGCCTATGTCCGGTTGGTGAGCCACCAGCTAGTTATATAATGGTTACTGATTGCCTATATATATGCCTATGTCCGGTTGGTGAGCCGCCAGCTAGTTATATAATGGTACTGATTGCCTATATATGGCCTATGTCCGGTTGGGGAGCCGCCAGCTTGTTATATAATGGTTACTGATTGCCTATATATAGGCCTATGTCCGGTTGGTGAGCCGCCAGCTAGTTAGTTATATAATGGTTACTGATTGCCTATATATAGGCCTATGTCCGGTTGGTGAGCCGCCAGCTAGTTATATAATGGTTACTGATTGCCTATATATAGGCCTATGTCCGGTTGGGGAGCCGCCAGTTAGTTATATAATGGTTACTGATTGCCTATATAAGGCCTAGTCCGGTTGGTGAGCCCCACTAGTTATATATGGTTACTGATTGCCTATATATAGGCCTATGTCCGGTTGGTGAGCCACCAGCTAGTTATATAATGGTTACTGATTGCCTATATATAGGCCTATGTCCGGTTGGTGAGCCGCCAGCTAGTTAGTTATATAATGGTTACTGATTGCCTATATATAGGCCTATGTCCGGTTGGTGAGCCGCCAGCTAGTTATATAATGGTTACTGATTGCCTATATATATAGGCCTATGTCCGGTTGGTGAGCCGCCAGCTAGTTATTAATGGTTACTGATTGCCTATATATAGGCCTATGTCCGGTTGGTGAGCCGCCAGCTAGTTAGTTATATAATGGTTACTGATTGCCTATATATAGGCCTATGTCCGGTTGGTGAGCCACCAGCTAGTTAGTTATATAATGGTTACTGATTGCCTATATATAGGCCTATGTCCGGTTGGTGAGCCACCAGCTAGTTAGTTATATACTGGTTACTAATTGCCTATATATAGGCCTATGTCCGGTTGGTGAGCCACCAGCTAGTTAGTTATATAATGGTTACTGATTGCCTATATATATAGGCCTATGTCCGGTTGGTGAGCCGCCAGCTAGTTATATAATGGTTACTGATTGCCTATATATATATGCCTATGTCCGGTTGGGGAGCCGCCAGCTAGTTATATAATGGTTACTGATCTATATATAGGCCTATGTCCGGTTGGTGAGCCGCCAGCTAGTTATATAATGGTTACTAATTGCCTATATATATATGCCTATGTCCGGTTGGTGAGCCGCCAGCTAGTTATATAGTGGTTACTAATTGCCTATATATAGGCCTATGTCCGGTTGGTGAGCCGCCAGCTAGTTAGTTATATAATGGTTACTGATTGCCTATATATAGGCCTATGTCCGGTTGGGGAGCCACCAGCTAGTTATATAATGGTTACTGATTGCCTATATATATAGGCCTATGTCCGGTTGGTGAGCCACTAGCTAGTTATATAATGGTTATTGATTGCCTATATATAGGCCTATGTCCGGTTGGTGAGCCACCAGCTAGTTAGTTATATAATGGTTACTGATTGCCTATATATATAGGCCTATGTCCGGTTGGTGAGCCACCAGCTAGTTATATAATGGTTACTGAGTGCCTATATATATGTCCGTTTGATGAGCCACAAGCTAGTTCGATACAATTTACTGATTACCTATCAGCCTGGTTTGCAAACGAGGTGTTTCATATGTCAGACATGGCTGACCCTTTCAATAGGCGTGACACTATTATAAACACCTTATTTCACATCAAATGGCATACACGCCAGTACGAACATCATCTATTCACCCAGTAAGGAAGATATTTAATGGACTCTTTGCATAATTGTTTGGGTCGTAGAATCTAGGACAGTAGACGATCCATTACTTTCTTGATTTATAATATATGATGTATACAGTCATTAATATCGAGGCAACTTGTACTTAATCCCATTTATATTGTTTGATAGTAGGCACATGTATAAAGGTGGTTTGAATCTTATGTCGAACCATGAAACAGTATGTGTCTGGCTTGCGGTAGATCGGTGGTTCTACCTGGGTGCCCGGTGGTACCTCAACTAGTGTTCGGATGGGCGCCCGTGGTCTTCCTCATCCAGTAAAAGCTGGTGCTATGAATTTAACTCCTAAAACAAACATATGAAACTAAAGAGAAAATATTTTGACAATGTGTTTCAAACTTTGAGCCACCCTCACGTTTAATTAACGAATGTGTCCAGTCCGACTAGGTATATAAGGGAAGAATATTACACATACCGGTTATACAGACGGATCTGTAGTCCAGTGGTAACACGCTGGACTGGTAATCCATGGATCGCAGCTTCGATCCCCCGTCTGACCCTAATAAAATTAACAGTCTTTCAGATGGGACTTTAAACCGAGGTCTCGTGTCGGTGCTTTACACCGTGCACGTAAAAGAACCAGAGGAGATTCTGGAATGGGTCTCTGGTATTATTGCACTATCCTCCAAAAATCTAAAATGACTAATCTCTTCAGGAGGCGTCGCTCATATGGGCAACTGGTAGCGACGCTTTATAAACGTAAAACACATACCAGTTTGCATACCAACTTATGAACAATGTGATCATTATGTGTATGGCATGTATACTACAATGTATATTGATTTTGAATAAAATAGGATTTAAAAAAAAACGAACTAATTCCAATAAAACGTATGTATACATTCAATAATTATATACTCACACGAAAAAGAAAGTGTGCACTTGGTTAGAGGGACAATTTTATACTTATATATAGAAGCAATAAATAGGCAAATTTAGTATCAAAATGTGCTACAATGTATTGGCTACACGATGTACTTTTAATTGAAATTTGATAATTACCAGAACACTGTAAATATAAGTATATAATTTTCCCTATAACCAAGTGCACACTTTCTTTTTCGTGTGAGTATACCATAGTAAACGATACAACAATGCTCAACACATGGGTACAACCACCGACTTTCCACAAGTCATAAGGTGTTACAACGAACAACAGACGATGCTCAACACATGGGAGAACCACTGACTTTCCACAAGTCATAAGGTGTTACAAAGAACAAAAGACGATGCTCAACACATGGGTACAACAACCGACTTTCCACAAGTCATAAGGTGTTACAACGAACAAAAGACGATGCTCAACACATGGGAGAACCACCAACTTTCCACAAGTCATAAGGTGTTACAAAGAACAACAGACGATGCTCAACACATGGGTACAACATGGGTACAACCACCGACTTTCCACAAGTCATATGGTGTTACAACGAACAAAAGATGATGCTCACCACATGGGAGAACCACTGACTTTCCACAAGTCATAAGGTGTTACAACGAACAACAGACGATGCTCAACACATGGGGAGAACCACCAACTTTCCACAAGTAATAAGGTGTTAAAAGAACAAAAGACGATGCTCAACACAAGGGAGAACCACCAACTTTCCACAAGTCATAAGGTGTTACAAAGAACAAAATATGATGCTCAACACATGGGAGAACCATCAACTTTCCACAAGTCATAAGGTGTTACAACGAACAAAATATGATGCTCAACACATGGGAGAACCACCGACTTTCCACAAGTCATAAGGTGTTACAACGAACAACAGACGATGCTCAACACATGGGAGAACCACTAACTTTCCACAAGTCATAAGGTGTTACAACGAACAACAGACGATGCTCAACACATGGGAGAACCACCAGCTTTCCACAAGTCATAAGGTGCTTAAAAAAACAAAAGACGATGCTCAA
Source organism: Archivesica marissinica (assembly GCA_014843695.1). NCBI lineage: Eukaryota > Metazoa > Mollusca > Bivalvia > Venerida > Vesicomyidae > Archivesica > Archivesica marissinica. Next base: position 52,695,608 of record CM026394.1, read on the forward strand.
CACATGGGAGAACCACCAACTTTCCACAAGTCATCAGGTGTTACAAAGAACAAAAGACTATGCTCAACATATGTTTATTAAGTCAGTACTACATGGACAACTAAATATATTAAGCAGAGATAATTCCAGAGATAATTCCAGAAATGATTCGAGTTGCCAGGAAGGTATATAAGTGGCAGCATACGGTGTATATTCTCTTGCAGCAGGAATGCAAATCATACCCAATATAATATATCTACATGTCTGTATGCAGCAATATATATAAATATATACCGTAGTTTAGGGCTGGTATTTATTTACATTAATAAATAATTACAACTTCTGGCATTATCTGATTCTCTGATTCTGATTGGCCGATTCAGCTCATGTGATCGCCGTTCATAACCCAATGAATTGCAATAAATATTCTATTCTCATTAGTATTCATATTGGATTACTTTTTGTATGGTGTGACATTTGTTCTGTAATTTGTAAAATATTAGTTGTAATTATAACAATTGAATGTTCTTTTTCTCCGTTTCATCGAGGTATGAAATGTTGGGTTTTCACTGGGTAGAACCACCGACCATCCACAAGCCAGATGGATAGCTTCCTTACATGAAACAATACAACCCAGTGGAATTCTAACCTACAGTGGTCAGTAGCAAGTGAAGGAAATGATCTTAACAATTTGGTCACGGAAGCCCATATTAAAGACTTATGTTATATTTCATTCCAAGTTTATATATATATATATATTATATTTCGGGTTTTACGCCTGATTCAGCACCATTTCGGGCTATATCGCCGGTGGGCAATTTACTTAACAACACCTTTCCTGGGCAGGCTCCACCGGTTAACCAGTACTTGGGTGCACCAACCTCCGTAAGAAACTGTCAACTTTTTCATATAAATGAGACACGGCCTGAGCGGGGCTCGAACCCGTGACCATCAGTGATGATAGGTTACAGTGGTATACAAGTCAGCGACCGTAAGCACCCGACCACGTATGGCGGACCATATTAAAGAAATGGTAGATTAGTTTGTACATAATCTCATTATTCATGGAATATTGTAACAGAGTGTAAGCTATTGAAATGGAACCTGATAAATATTATCGTACGCTAATACAACATTACAATAACGTCTTGTAACACGCACTGTACGACATTTGAACATAAAAGTGAACAAATTGCCATACGCTAATATTACATTGTAATAAGTGTTCTAACACACAAATTCACGACATTGAACAGAAAAGTGTACATATTTGGCAAATTGATAATAATTTGGAATTATATCGCTTGCTAAATTAATGCGCGCGATTTCATATTTCATTATGCCGACGAGTTCAAAACAACGAATCCTGCTCATATTTCCAACACAAAATGGAATTCATCCGATAGATGTTACTCTTCTTCACTATTAAAAATGGCGAAACTCCTCGAGTACATGTATATACCTGGTCCTCGGAATTAGTCTGATTAACGCAGTGAGCAGTAAATGTCATTCACTGCAACGTATTTACACAGTTTATAAAACTCTCTCGCTCAGATTTAAAACATTTTTCCATCGATACATGTATACATCTCTCATTAAAATAAAGCGAAGTTTCTTTGTTATATTATGATATATTTCGGGTTTTACGTCTGCATCAGCACCATTTTGGGCTATATCGCCGGCGGGCAGTTTACCTAACAACACCTTTCCTGGGCAGGCTTCAGCGGTTAACCAGTACTTGGGTGCACCAACCTCCGTAAGAAACTGCCAACTTTTTCATATAAATGAGACACGGTCTGAGCGGGGCTCGAACCCGTCACGTGACCATCAGTGATGATAGGTTAGAGTGGTATACAAGTCAGCGACCGTAACCACTCGACCACGAAGGCGGACGCAGTTTGTTTGTAAAACTATAGAACATAATTATGTCAATTGTTACATGCAGGTGGTCAACCAGGAGGGGATTTTAGTAGGAACCTCTTCAGAGTATACGCAGAGTTCCCTATTGAGCAACTGCGTAATGCGAAATTCTAAGTTGATTTTTTTGTTTAAACTTTATTTTACGATTGCAAAGCAAGTTTTAACAACTTATATTAATCACTCGTGTTTGCGCGGATGAAAGCGTAAATGCGGTCATTTGTGTGTGAGGAAGAAAACCCATCTGTCCGATCTGGTGACCACCGTACCATCTCCCATACTTCCCGGTCCGAGGATCGAACCCGGGTTGCATTGGCGAGAAGCGAGCACGCTAACCACTGCGCTAATCGGAGTTGATCGACATGTAGCTAGGGAAAATAGGACTTGTCAGCTTTATTGTTTGAACTCGGCAATATGTATTTCACAATCTCTCCAGACGTGCATTAATTTCACAAGCGGTAATAGAGCGTTATAAACACACACTGCAAGACCTTCCTCTATCGTGGTGACATGAAAGCATCAGACATGGAAGTCGTCATCAAACCAGGCGCAATGCGCAAGGTTACTGCTTACAGTCGTCGTGCTAAATCGTGCGTAACATCAAAGAACAACAAATAATAACAACAGTAATGTACGAAGACACTTACAATAAGCATAGTTACTGTATATAACACTTCTTTGGTTTGCGACTAGTTTCAACAACATGCTGACACTGCTTTAACCCTTTCCCTCATAGAAGCACCTCTTGACATCATTGCCAATATGACATACATTGTCAATGTAGTAGCCAAACCAATGCTCATAATAACGGTCCGAATCTCATTTAGTTCCAGTCATTTCTATGGAGGTGGGATAGATATGGCGACTACTTATCCACTGCATGATAGCTAAATGGCTGTCGTTTGTATTGAGATATAATAGTATATTAACCTAAATCTCTATGAAGTCCCAGTAATATATATGGAGGTGGGATAGATATGGTGACTACTTATCCACTGCATGATAACTAAATTGCTGTCGTTTGTATGGAGATATAATAGTATGTTAACCTAAATCTCTATGAAGTCCCAGTAATATACACAATATATATGGCGGTGGGATAGATATGGCCTCTATTTATCCACTGCATGATAGCTAAATGGCTGTTGTTTGCATGGAGATATAATAGTATATTAACCTAAATCTCCTGTAGTCCCAGTAATATATATGGAGGTGGGATAGATATGGCGACTACTTATCCACTGCATGATAGCTAAATGGCTGTCGTTTGTATGGAGATATAATAGTATATTAACCTAAATCTCTATGAAGTCCCAGTAATATACACAATATATATGGAGGTGGGATAGATATGGCCTCTATTTATCCACTGCATGCTAGCTAAATGGCTGTTGTTTGCATGGAGATATAATAGTATATTAACCTAAATCTCCTGTAGTCCCAGTAATATATATGGAGGTGGGATAGATATGGCGACTACTTATCCACTGCATGATAGCTAAATGGCTGTCGTTTGTATGGAGATATAATAGTATATTAACCTAAATCTCTATGAAGTCCCAGTAATATATATGGAGGTGGGATAGATATGGCGACTACTTATCCACTGCATGATAACTAAATGGCTGTCGTTTGTATGGAGATATGTATATTAACCTAAATCTCTATGTAGTCCCAGTAATATATATGGAGGTGGGATAGATATGGCGACTACTTATCCACTGCATGATAACTAAATGGCTGTCGTTTGTATGGAGATATAATAGTATATTAACCTAAATCTCTATGTAGTCCCAGTAATATATATGGAGGTGGGATAGATATGGCGACTACTTATACACTGCATGATAGCTAAATGGCTGTCGTTTGTATGGAGATATAATAGTATATTAACCTAAATCTCTATGAAGTCCCAGTAATATATATGGAGGTGGGATAGATATGGCCTCTATTTATCCACTGCATGATAGCTAAATGGCTGTCATTTGTATGGAGATATAATAGTATATTAACCTAAATCTCTATGTAGTCCCAGTAATATATATGGAGGTGGGATAGATATGGCGACTACTTATACACTGCATGATAGCTAAATGGCTGTCGTTTGTATGGAGATATAATAGTATATTAACCTAAATCTCTATGAAGTCCCAGTAATATATATGGAGGTGGGATAGATATGGCCTCTATTTATCCACTGCATGATAGCTAAATGGCTGTCATTTGTATGGAGATATAATAGTATATTAACCTAAATCTCTATGTAGTCCCAGTAATATATATGGAGGTGGGATAGATATGGCGACTACTTATACACTGCATGATAGCTAAATGGCTGTCGTTTGTATGGAGATATAATAGTATATTAACCTAAATCTCTATGAAGTCCCAGTAATATATATGGAGGTGGGATAGATATGGCCTCTATTTATCCACTGCATGATAGCTAAATGGCTGTCATTTGTATGGAGATATAATAGTATATTAACCTAAATCTCTATGTAGTCCCAGTACTATCTATGGAGGCGAGATATATATGGTGACTACTTATACACTGCATGATAGCTAAATGGCTGTCGTTTGTATGGAGATATAATAGTATATTAACCTAAATCTCTATGAAGGAAAGGGTTAAATGGCGTTCGGTTGTATGGATATATAATAGTATATTAACCTAAATCTCTATGAAGGAATGGGTTAAATGGCTGTCGTTTGTATGGAGATATAATAGTATATTAACCTAAATCTCTATGAAGGAAAGGGTTAAATGGCTGTCGTTTGTATGGAGATATAATGGTATATTAACCTAAATCTCTATGAAGGAATGGGTTAAAGGCTGTCGTTTGCATGGAGATATAATAGTATATTAACCTAAATCTCTATGAAGGAAAGGGTTAAACGTAAATAAAACAGAAATAAAAAACAATAAACACCTCAGTTTGCATTAAATCAACTTGCATTGCAATTATTAACAATGCATTGTTTCTATAAACTTTATAACATATTTCATAGGTTTACGGTGTTAATACTTCTGCTATTTACGATGGCGACAAAAAAGCATCAGACTTCTATATATGGATACAAGTCGTCATCAAACGAGGCACAGTTGAGCGACGAGGCGCAGTTGAGCGACGAGGCGCAGTTGAGCAACGCTACTGCATTCATCGGTCATGCAAATGGTAGAAGGACTATACCGAGACAGGTATAAAGGGAAATATATATAATTATACGAACATGATGTTAAATCATGCCCCCCCCCTCCCCGGAAAAAACGAATTAATTAAAATCAAATACAAAATATATACGTCTTCTCCTAATGTTTTATTTGTAATATTTGTTTCTGCTTAGGAATGGAAGGATGAGGGTGAAATCGATGCATATTTACAATAAATCAACAGACGTGGTTTCATTATTCACACTTAACCCTTTCAACACCACAGACCTCTAAATAGGCTTACAAAAAGTGTAGATCCAGATGAGCCGGCTCATGACGAGCCGTCTCATCAGGATCTGCACTTTTTGCCAGTGATATGACTATTTTTAGACATAATTACCCATTTTGATAAATGAACTTGTCCAAATGTGATTTTCTGATTCATTTATTGGTTTATGAATATCATGGACCAGTCCATGTGAGTTACTTGGTGTTGAATGGGTTAAGAAATAATATTTGTCTACGGCCTACATGGTTAATTCCAACGCGTCAGAACTCGACCACATGTCTTATTCGCCAATAAAAGACAAAATATTATTCAGGATTCTAACCTGACCAAAGTATCTAAAAATAGCAAAACTAGTTGGCGTTACTTTTTAGAGTGCATAAATGACGTTACAAAACTACAAAAATGCTAGTATGTTGAAGTAACTTTTGACGTCGTTCCCTAAGCAATGTTTTATTGCAGATATAAACACAGTAAATTCCTTCTTTGCGTATATAGGTAAATTCCTTCTTTGCGTATACAGACAAAATGCCCAGTCATGTTGGAACGTGTGTGTTGTGCATGTGACGTTTGGTGATAATGTGTCGTGCATGTGACGTTTGGTGAGAATTTGTTGTGCATGTGACGTTTGGTGAGAATGTGTTGTGCATGTGACGTTTGGTGAGAATGTGTTGTGCATGTGACGTTTGGTGATAATGTGTTGTGCATGTGACGTTTGGTGATAATGTGTTGTGCATGTGACGTTTGGTGATAATGTGTTGTGCATGTGACGTTTGGTGAGAATGTGTTGTGCATGTGACGTTTGGTGATAATGTGTTGTGCATGTGACGTTTGGTGATAATGTGTCATGCATGTGACGTTTGGTGAGAATTTGTTGTGCATGTGACGTTTGGTGAGAATGTGTTGTGCATGTGACGTTTGGTGAGAATTTGTTGTGCATGTGACGTTTGGTGAGAATGTGTTGTGCATGTGACGTTTGGTGAGAATGTGTTGTGCATGTGACGTTTGGTGATAATGTGTTGTGCATGTGACGTTTGGTGAGAATGTGTTGTGCATGTGACATTTGGTGATAATGTGTTGTGCATGTGACGTTTGGTGATAATGTGTTGTGCATGTGACGTTTGGTGAGAATGTGTCGTGCATGTGACGTTTGGTGAGAATGTGTTGTGCATGTGACGTTTGGTGATAATGTGTCATGCATGTGACGTTTGGTGATAATGTGTTGTGCATGTGACGTTTGGTGATAATGTGTTGTGCATGTGACGTTTGGTGATAATGTGTTGTGCATGTGACGTTTGGTGATAATGTGTCATGCATGTGACGTTTGGTGAGAATTTGTTGTGCATGTGACGTTTGGTGAGAATTTGTTGTGCATGTGACGTTTGGTGAGAATGTGTTGTGCATGTGACGTTTGGTGAGAATGTGTTGTGCATGTGACGTTTGGTGATAATGTGTTGTGCATGTGACGTTTGGTGAGAATGTGTTATGTCTCAAAAAATAAAATCCTAAAAAATTTCAACTACATGTATCAATTTAAGAAATGCACATTTATATACCGGTAATAACATATTGCGATTGTTCACATCATTCACATTATAGTCCACAACTCTTTATATTAGGATTTGACAAAATATCATTATATTTTTTCTAAGTGATGAACTTGGAAAAATACACTGTTGTTCCTATGGCAACAGTTTCTAAATATTTACACTATTCGATATAGAAATTTAAATAACAGACATAGCTTCAATTAATAATCCGAATGTAAAGGTAGAAACGTGTGCAGTGTTAACTTAATTTAAATATTTTATTCCCATTTTTCTATTAAATTCCGAGTGTCCATTTTCGCTTGGATGCATTTGCTTGGATGCAGCCATATTTTCTGGTAACACATATCGATGTTCACAAGTTTGCTAGCGTAGCTACACCTCCGTATGTGTCCTCGTTATTTTTGTTCTTTGATAGCGGAATGTCACTATTCCTCTACGAGAGTGTCTTGTATAAGGCCCAGTTATTATTGTTGTGGCAGTGTTGAAACTCTCCATCCAGCTGTTACAAGACCAATACTGTATCCATGAATTACACAGGGAGTCTCGAGACCGATACTGTATCCATGAATTATACAGGAGTCTCAAGACCAATACTGTATCCCTTAATTACACAGGAGTCTCGAGACCAATACTGTATCCATGAATTATACAGGAGTCTCGAGACCGATACTGTATCCCTTAATTACACACGAGTTTCGAGACCGATACTGTATCCATGAATTATACAGGAGTCTCAAGACCAATACTGTATCCATGAATCACACAGGGAGTCTCGAGACCGATACTGTATCCATGAATCACACAGGGAGTCTCGAGACCGATACTGTATCCATGAATTATACAGGAGTCTCAAGACCAATACTGTATCCCTTAATTACACAGGAGTCTCGAGACCGATACTGTATCCCTAAATTACACACGAGTCTCGAGACTTATACTGTATCCCTTAATTACACACGAGTCTCGAGACCAATACTGTATCCCTTAATTACACACAAGTCTCGAGACCGATACTGTATCCCTTAATTACACACGAGTCTCGAGACCGATACTGTATCCATGAATTACACACGAGTCTCGAGACCGATACTGTATCCCTTAATTACACACGAGTCTAGAGACCGATACTGTATCCATGAATTACATAGGAGTCTCGAGACCGATACTGTATCCCTTAATTACACACGAGTCTCGAGACCGATACTGTATCCCTTAATTACACACGAGTCTCGAGACCGATACTGTATCCATGAATTACACAGGAGTCTCGAGACCGATACTGTATCCATGAATTACACAGGAGTCTCCACTCAAGCACTTATTGTCAGATTGAATCACAAACAATTTCCCACATCTTTCTGTCCACAATGATAAAACATTGAGTGAAACATTGTTTCAATTTTTACTTCATATTCAACATCCTGGATAATGTACCTCAGTAATGATGAATTACCAGCCTATGTCAATGGATTTATTATGGCAGTATATCAAATGAAGATTTAATACCATGTTCAAAACATACGCGGCTATTGAGTATAATTTATGTTTCACATCACTTACAAAATATATTAATATAATATATATTTCTATCTATGTAGAAGTGATGATAGCGCATTGGTAGGGCGTTCACTTCAGGTGCAAAAGACCAGAGTTCGAGCCCCACTCGAGCAGTTACGTTTGTGCCCTTAGGCAAGGCATTTAAATTCCACGTTGCCTGTTCTCTCTCCCTCGGGCGATGGATTCCATCAGGTCTCGAGAGTGATTAATATAAGTTGTAAGAACTTGTTTCGCAATCAAGCTAAAATAAATTTGTATAAACTATATTTCTATCATCTCCACAGATTCATGGGAAAAATATTTCTGGGCGTATTAAACACAATATTAAAAGTGTGTACATTTTTTGTTATTATTATGGAGAAAACAAGTTCCGTCTAACGGTACAGTGTAATCTTAAATTGATTTTCAAATAGTTATTATTAATGTAGCTGGACTTCAATCATTGTTTAACAGGGATCTTCCCACAGGCACAAGACACCAATGTGTTGTTTTTTGAAAACATACCGCCAAATCAAAAACTGAACGCCCAGCGAAAAAGACAACATTGCATTTCCTGCTGTTCACGATGAAACAATGCGCCATTCTGGTGTTATTTGACCGATCTCCATGAAATAAAAAGTATTTCTTGATAGAATAAGGTCTTCCGGTCGGGACCACAAGGGCATATCAGTGATCTGGTCGATTTTATCTAGTTTCTCGTCGATGTTTCTGCATGCATGTTTCATTTCCGTTGGTTGCCTTTATCAAACATTACTTACTATAGGGCAAAAAAAAATTGTGTGTCTTGTGCCTGTGGATGTTCCTTGATGTTCAAGGGGATTGTTTCCAAGAATGTACAGGAGGGTTCATTCTAGGTCAGAATTTTTGGGAGAAGTGAGAAAGCACATGATCGCTTCCTTAAATTTCTGCCAAATATTGTTAAAATGCACAGTACAACCATTAAATACATTTGAATAGGAGTGCTTTATAATGGTATCTTACTAAACACAATAATAGTATCTTACTAGACACAATTTTGTTTGAAAATCGTAAAAACCAAAATATATATATATTTTTTTTTTTTTTTTTTTTTTTATAGGGAGAAGTGACGCCCAGACGGCGAAATCAGGGTCACACATTGCCCTCTAGAATGATCCCTGATGTGTTTTAATTCTTTGAAATATGAAAGAAAAAATAAGTTGGATAAGAATAAATGACTACCGTAGTCTCCACAAGACAAAAATAATAAATATTCAACATCTTTTTTTCAAACAACACAATTTTATATAATACTAACGTGTGGTCATCTGTTGTATTTTCAAAGAATAATCTTTGGTCTATATTTCGATATTTTGCCACTACCATTTTCGCATGAAACAAATGTATTTATAATATGTAGCAACGTTGCTAGATAGGCAAATGGATAGGTAATAAATAGGCAAGGTAGGCAATTCAATCCATCATTCATTTAGAATGGGCCACGATTCATGTTTCGGTTAATGCCCTATGATTTCATCATGCTCTTGTTTGATGTTTGGTTAAACGTTAGCAATAAGATTTGCCATTGGGCAAGTTTTCATTTTCGTCAGTATTAACATTTCTCACCGGCCATTTATTATCAGTTCCAAGATTACCCATTTTTGGTCATATTTTGATTGTTATTAGCGATGGGATTTCCATTGGTCATGCCTGGTTTGTTGCCATCAATAGCGTTGCCATTGGCAACATTTAGTTTGCTGTTAATGCTAGGATTTCCGTTGGCAATATATCGTCGTTTTTCAGTGTGGTTCTCTTCACTCTCGGAATCGCTCCTAGTATCTGTAAGCTATATTAAGAGAGTAAACATACAACTATTTTTATACATTTCAAATTATACATGCATGTACATAGTACCTCGCTAATAGGAAGTTAGCTTTTATGAAAGCCTAACTTGTATCTGGCCTACAGCACATGTTTAGTACCTCGCTAATAGGAAGATAGCTTTTATGAAAGCCTAACTTGTATCTGGCCTACAGCACATGTTTAGTACCTTGCTAATAGGAAGTTAGCTTTTATGAAAGCCTAACTTGTATCTGGCCTACAGCACATGTTCAGTACCTCGCTAATAGGAAGTTAGCTTTTATGAAAGACTAACTTGTATCTGGCCTACAGCACATGTTTAGTACCTTGCTAATAGGAAGTTAGCTTTTACGAAAGACTAACTTGTATCTGGCCTACAGCACATGTTTAGTACCTCGCTAATAGGAAGTTAGTTTTTATGAAAGCCTAACTTGTGTCTGGCCTACAGCACATGTTTAGTACCTTGCTAATAGGAAGTTAGTTTTTATGAAAGCCTAACTTGTATCTGGCCTACAGCACATGTTTAGTACCTCGCTAATAGGAAGATAGCTTTTATGAAAGACTAATTTGTGTCTGGCCTACAGCACATGTTTAGTACCTTGCTAATAGGAAGTTAGCTTTTACGAAAGACTAACTTGTATCTGGCCTACAGCACATGTTTAGTACCTTGCTAATAGGAAGTTAGCTTTTACGAAAGACTAACTTGTATCTGGTCTACAGCACATGTTTAGTACCTTGCTAATAGGAAGTTAGCTTTTATGAAAGCCCAACTTGTGTCTGGCCTACAGCACATGTTTAGTACCTCGCTAATAGGAAGTTAGCTTTTATGAAAGCCTAACTTGTATCTGGCCTACAGCACATGTTTTGTACCTCGCTAATAGGAAGTTAGCTTTTACGAAAGACTAACTTGTATCTGGCCTACAGCACATGTTTAGTACCTCGCTAATAGGAAGTTAGCTTTTATGAAAGCCTAACTTGTATCTGGCCTACAGCACATGTTTAGTACCTTGCTAATAGGAAGTTAGCTTTTATGAAAGCCTAACATGTATCTGGCCTACAGCACATGTTTTGTACCTTGCTAATAGGAAGTTAGCTTTTACGAAAGACTAACTTGTATCTGGCCTACAGCACATGTTTAGTACCTAGCTAATAGGAAGATAGCTTTTATGAAAGCCTAACTTGTATCTGGCCTACAGCACATGTTTAGTACCTTGCTAATAGGAAGTTAGCTTTTACGAAAGACTAACTTGTATCTGGCCTACAGCACATGTTTAGTACCTCGCTAATAGGAAGTTAGCTTTTATGAAAGCCTAACTTGTATCTGGCCTACAGCACATGTTTAGTACCTCGCTAATAGGAAGTTAGCTTTTACGAAAGACTAACTTGTATCTGGCCTACAGCACATGTTTAGTACCTCGCTAATAGGAAGATAGCTTTTATGAAAGCCCAACTTGTGTCTGGCCTACAGCACATGTTTAGTACCTTGCTAATAGGAAGTTAGCTTTTACGAAAGACTAACTTGTATCTGGCCTACAGCACATGTTTAGTACCTCGCTAATAGGAAGTTAGCTTTTACGAAAGACTAACTTGTATCTGGCCTACAGCACATGTTTAGAACCTCGCTAATAGGAAGTTAGCGTTTATGAAAGCCCAACTTGTATCTGGCCTACAGCACATGTTTAGTACCTTGCTAATAGGAAGTTAGCTTTTACGAAAGACTAACTTGTATCTGGCCTACAGCACATGTTTAGTACCTTGCTAATAGGAAGATAGCTTTTATGAAAGCCTAGCTTGTATCTGGCCTACAGCACATGTTTAGTACCTTGCTAATAGGAAGTTAGCTTTTATGAAAGCCTAACTTGTATCTGGCCTACAGCACATGTTTAGTACCTTGCTAATAGGAAGTTAGCTCTTACGAAAGACTAACTTGTATCTGGCCTACAGCACATGTTTAGTACCTTGCTAATAGGAAGATAGCTTTTATGAAAGCCTAACTTGTATCTGGCCTACAGCACATGTTTAGTACCTTGCTAATAGGAAGTTAGCTTGTATGAAAGACTAACTTGTATCTGGCCTACAGCACATGTTTAGTACCTTGCTAATAGGAAGTTAGCTTTTATGAAAGCCTAACTTGTATCTGGCCTACAGCACATGTTTAGTACCTTGCTAATAGGAAGTTAGCTTTTACGAAAGACTAACTTGTATCTGGCCTACAGCACATGTTTAGTACCTTGCTAATAGGAAGTTAGCTTTTACGAAAGACTAACTTGTATCTGGCCTACAGCACATGTTTAGTACCTTGCTAATAGGAAGTTAGCTTTTATGAAAGCCCAACTTGTGTCTGGCCTACAACACATGTTTAGTACCTCGCTAATAGGAAGATAGCTTTTATGAAAGCCCAACTTGTGTCTGGCCTACAGCCAGTGTACGACAAATCCTATGCACGGAGCCCGCGGGCAACTGAAATATCTCGGCGGGCAACTAAGTTTGAAAAGCAGTTGCCCACCGGGCAACCCCAAAAATGCCAAAATAGTTGCCCGGAAAATCCCGTTAAATATTATAAAACAAATATTTCGCTAAGCCAAAAATGTTGACTCCGCGGTCAAGATTTCTATGCTCCGCGTATTTTAATTGATGACGTATTATGCCGGTTCCCGATTACAGAGGTATATCATATAGTGGCCGGGAAACAGTTTGTCAATGTGTACCAGCTTTTAATTGCAGTGTTTGCCGAATGCCGAGAACCAACGGTAAAACAAAAAATGGCGAGCACAACAAACTGCGAAATCCAGACCATTTCAATTACTTTTATTATTTCCGATGCTGATTTTGCGCGTTGATGGAGCATTGTGTTGTGAACTTGATGTTTATAAATTTAGTTATTTAAATTTAGGTTTAGCGCAGTTCTTTAGTGAATTTTGAATTAAATAAATGTTACTTTCGATTAGTTACGATGGATCGTTTCATTATCCGGTCAGTGGATTCACCAACACCAACGCAGTCTCCTTCGTCTTCAGAAAAACGTTCTGCATCATCATCATCATCTAATTCTAAAGTGACGAAACGCCCCAAGTTTACGGACAAGGAGTATGACAAAAATACCCGTGTTCGGAGATTCCAGGCATCATGGAAAGTAACATTTCCTTGGCTGCGATATACAGACGAAGATAATGGCAAGCCTGATAGTGCGTGTGGTGTTATGCACTGTTTCTCGTGCACAGATAACCCAAGTTTGGCCGACAAGCAGTCACCTCTTTACTGGCAGCAGGAACATGAGGGTGGACCCGCTTAAGAAGCACGAAACATCAGCTAGTCACATTAAGGCCACAGAGAAAAATACTGGACAAACACGTCAAAATCCTGGGCAACCAGATCAAAATTCCAAGTCCTTAAAAAAGTTGTCGTACACTGCCTACAGCACATGTTTAGTACCTTGCTAATAGGAAGTTAGCTTTTACGAAAGACTAACTTGTATCTGGCCTACAGCACATGTTTTGTACCTCGCTAATAGGAAGTTAGCTTTTACGAAAGACTAACTTGTATCTGGCCTACAGCACATGTTTAGTACCTCGCTAATAGGAAGTTAGCTTTTATGAAAGCCTAACTTGTATCTGGCCTACAGCACATGTTTAGTACCTTGCTAATAGGAAGTTAGCTTTTATGAAAGCCTAACATGTATCTGGCCTACAGCACATGTTTTGTACCTTGCTAATAGGAAGTTAGCTTTTACGAAAGACTAACTTGTATCTGGCCTACAGCACATGTTTAGTACCTAGCTAATAGGAAGATAGCTTTTATGAAAGCCTAAATTGTATCTGGCCTACAGCACATGTTTAGTACCTTGCTAATAGGAAGTTAGCTTTTACGAAAGACTAACTTGTATCTGGCCTACAGCACATGTTTAGTACCTCGCTAATAGGAAGTTAGCTTTTATGAAAGCCTAACTTGTATCTGGCCTACAGCACATGTTTAGTACCTCGCTAATAGGAAGTTAGCTTTTACGAAAGACTAACTTGTATCTGGCCTACAGCACATGTTTAGTACCTCGCTAATAGGAAGATAGCTTTTATGAAAGCCCAACTTGTGTCTGGCCTACAGCACATGTTTAGTACCTTGCTAATAGGAAGTTAGCTTTTACGAAAGACTAACTTGTATCTGGCCTACAGCACATGTTTAGTACCTCGCTAATAGGAAGTTAGCTTTTACGAAAGACTAACTTGTATCTGGCCTACAGCACATGTTTAGACCTCGCTAATAGGAAGTTAGCGTTTATGAAAGCCCAACTTGTATCTGGCCTACAGCACATGTTTAGTACCTTGCTAATAGGAAGTTAGCTTTTACGAAAGACTAACTTGTATCTGGCCTACAGCACATGTTTAGTACCTTGCTAATAGGAAGTTAGCTTTTATGAAAGCCTAACTTGTATCTGGCCTACAGCACATGTTTAGTACCTCGCTAATAGGAAGTTAGCTTTTATGAAAGACTAACTTGTATCTGGCCTACAGCACATGTTTAGTACCTTGCTAATAGGAAGTTAGCTTTTACGAAAGACTAACTTGTATCTGGCCTACAGCACATGTTTAGTACCTCGCTAATAGGAAGTTAGCTTTTATGAAAGCCTAACTTGTATCTGGCCTACAGCACATGTTTAGTACCTTGCTAATAGGAAGTTAGCTTTTACGAAAGACTAACTTGTATCTGGCCTACAGCACATGTTTAGTACCTCGCTAATAGGAAGATAGCTTTTATGAAAGCCTAACTTGTGTCTGGCCTACAGCACATGTTTAGTACCTTGCTAATAGGAAGTTAGCTTTTACGAAAGACTAACTTGTATCTGGCCTACAGCACATGTTTAGTACCTTGCTAATAGGAAGTTAGCTTTTACGAAAGACTAACTTGTATCTGGCCTACAGCACATGTTTAGTACCTTGCTAATAGGAAGTTAGCTTTTATGAAAGCCCAACTTGTGTCTGGCCTACAGCACATGTTTAGTACCTTGCTAATAGGAAGATAGCTTTTACGAAAGACTAACTTGTATCTGGCCTACAGCACATGTTTAGTACTGCTAATAGGAAGTTAGCTTTACGAAAGACTAACTTGTATCTGGCCTACAGCACATGTTTAGTACCTCGCTAATAGGAAGTTAGCTTTTATGAAAGCCAACTTGTATCTGGCCTACAGCACATGTTTAGTACCTTGCTAATAGGAAGTTAGCTTTTACGAAAGACTAACTTGTATCTGGCCTACAGCACATGTTTAGTACCTTGCTAATAGGAAGATAGCTTTTATGAAAGCCTAACTTGTATCTGGCCTACAGCACATGTTTAGTACCTTGCTAATAGGAAGTTAGCTTTTATGAAAGCCTAACTTGTATCTGGCCTACAGCACATGTTTAGTACCTTGCTAATAGGAAGTTAGCTTTTACGAAAGACTAACTTGTATCTGGCCTACAGCACATGTTTAGTACCTTGCTAATAGGAAGATAGCTTTTATGAAAGCCTAACTTGTATCTGGCCTACAGCACATGTTTAGTACCTTGCTAATAGGAAGTTAGCTTTTATGAAAGACTAACTTGTATCTGGCCTACAGCACATGTTTAGTACCTTGCTAATAGGAAGTTAGCTTTTATGAAAGACTAACTTGTATCTGGCCTACAGCACATGTTTAGTACCTTGCTAATAGGAAGTTAGCTTTTACGAAAGACTAACTTGTATCTGGCCTACAGCACATGTTTAGTACCTTGCTAATAGGAAGTTAGCTTTTACGAAAGACTAACTTGTATCTGGCCTACAGCACATGTTTAGTACCTCGCTAATAGGAAGATAGCTTTTATGAAAGCCCAACTTGTGTCTGGCCTACAACACATGTTTAGTACCTCGCTAATAGGAAGATAGCTTTTATGAAAGCCCAACTTGTGTCTGGCCTACAGCCAGTGTACGACAAATCCTATGCACGGAGCCCGCGGGCAACTGAAATATCTCGGCGGGCAACTAAGTTTGAAAAGCAGTTGCCCACCGGGCAACCCCAAAAATGCCAAAATAGTTGCCCGGAAAATCCCGTTAAATATTATAAAACAAATATTTCGCTAAGCCAAAAATGTTGACTCCGCGGTCAAGATTTCTATGCTCCGCGTATTTTAATTGATGACGTATTATGCCGGTTCCCGATTACAGAGGTATATCATATAGTGGCCGGGAAACAGTTTGTCAATGTGTACCAGCTTTTAATTGCAGTGTTTGCCGAATGCCGAGAACCAACGGTAAAACAAAAAATGGCGAGCACAACAAACTGCGAAATCCAGACCATTTCAATTACTTTTATTATTTCCGATGCTGATTTTGCGCGTTGATGGAGCATTGTGTTGTGAACTTGATGTTTATAAATTTAGTTATTTAAATTTAGGTTTAGCGCAGTTCTTTAGTGAATTTTGAATTAAATAAATGTTACTTTCGATTAGTTACGATGGATCGTTTCATTATCCGGTCAGTGGATTCACCAACACCAACGCAGTCTCCTTCGTCTTCAGAAAAACGTTCTGCATCATCATCATCATCTAATTCTAAAGTGACGAAACGCCCCAAGTTTACGGACAAGGAGTATGACAAAAATACCCGTGTTCGGAGATTCCAGGCATCATGGAAAGTAACATTTCCTTGGCTGCGATATACAGACGAAGATAATGGCAAGCCTGATAGTGCGTGTGGTGTTATGCACTGTTTCTCGTGCACAGATAACCCAAGTTTGGCCGACAAGCAGTCACCTCTTTACTGGCAGCAGGAACATGAGGGTGGACCCGCTTAAGAAGCACGAAACATCAGCTAGTCACATTAAGGCCACAGAGAAAAATACTGGACAAACACGTAAAAAATCCTGGGCAACCAGATCAAAATTCTGGTTGCCCAGTGGGCAACCAAGTCCTTAAAAAAGTTGTCGTACACTGCCTACAGCACATGTTTAGTACCTTGCTAATAGGAAGTTAGCTTTTACGAAAGACTAACTTGTATCTGGCCTACAGCACATGTTTTGTACCTCGCTAATAGGAAGTTAGCTTTTACGAAAGACTAACTTGTATCTGGCCTACAGCACATGTTTAGTACCTCGCTAATAGGAAGTTAGCTTTTACGAAAGACTAACTTGTATCTGGCCTACAGCACATGTTTAGTACCTCGCTAATAGGAAGTTAGCTTTTATGAAAGCCTAACTTGTATCTGGCCTACAGCACATGTTTAGTACCTTGCTGATAGGAAGTTAGCTTTTATGAAAGCCTAACATGTATCTGGCCTACAGCACATGTTTTGTACCTTGCTAATAGGAAGTTAGCTTTTACGAAAGACTAACTTGTATCTGGCCTACAGCACATGTTTAATACCTAGCTAATAGGAAGATAGCTTTTATGAAAGCCTAAATTGTATCTGGCCTACAGCACATGTTTAGTACCTTGCTAATAGGAAGTTAGCTTTTACGAAAGACTAACTTGTATCTGGCCTACAGCACATGTTTAGAACCTCGCTAATAGGAAGTTAGCGTTTATGAAAGCCCAACTTGTATCTGGCCTACAGCACATGTTTAGTACCTTGCTAATAGGAAGTTAGCTTTTACGAAAGACTAACTTGTATCTGGCCTACAGCACATGTTTAGTACCTTGCTAATAGGAAGATAGCTTTTATGAAAGCCTAGCTTGTATCTGGCCTACAGCACATGTTTAGTACCTTGCTAATAGGAAGTTAGCTTTTATGAAAGCCTAACTTGTATCTGGCCTACAGCACATGTTTAGTACCTTGCTAATAGGAAGTTAGCTTTTACGAAAGACTAACTTGTATCTGGCCTACAGCACATGTTTAGTACCTTGCTAATAGGAAGATAGCTTTTATGAAAGCCTAACTTGTATCTGGCCTACAGCACATGTTTAGTACCTTGCTAATAGGAAGTTAGCTTTTATGAAAGACTAACTTGTATCTGGCCTACAGCACATGTTTAGTACCTTGCTAATAGGAAGTTAGCTTTTATGAAAGCCTAACTTGTATCTGGCCTACAGCACATGTTTAGTACCTTGCTAATAGGAAGTTAGCTTTTACGAAAGACTAACTTGTATCTGGCCTACAGCACATGTTTAGTACCTTGCTAATAGGAAGTTAGCTTTTACGAAAGACTAACTTGTATCTGGCCTACAGCACATGTTTAGTACCTTGCTAATAGGAAGTTAGCTTTTACGAAAGACTAACTTGTATCTGGCCTACAGCACATGTTTAGTACCTCGCTAATAGGAAGATAGCTTTTATGAAAGCCCAACTTGTGTCTGGCCTACAACACATGTTTAGTACCTCGCTAATAGGAAGATAGCTTTTATGAAAGCCCAACTTGTGTCTGGCCTACAGCCAGTGTACGACAAATCCTATGCACGGAGCCCGCGGGCAACTGAAATATCTCGGCGGGCAACTAAGTTTGAAAAGCAGTTGCCCACCGGGCAACCCCAAAAATGCCAAAATAGTTGCCCGGAAAATCCCGTTAAATATTATAAAACAAATATTTCGCTAAGCCAAAAATGTTGACTCCGCGGTCAAGATTTCTATGCTCCGCGTATTTTAATTGATGACGTATTATGCCGGTTCCCGATTACAGAGGTATATCATATAGTGGCCGGGAAACAGTTTGTCAATGTGTACCAGCTTTTAATTGCAGTGTTTGCCGAATGCCGAGAACCAACGGTAAAACAAAAAATGGCGAGCACAACAAACTGCGAAATCCAGACCATTTCAATTACTTTTATTATTTCCGATGCTGATTTTGCGCGTTGATGGAGCATTGTGTTGTGAACTTGATGTTTATAAATTTAGTTATTTAAATTTAGGTTTAGCGCAGTTCTTTAGTGAATTTTGAATTAAATAAATGTTACTTTCGATTAGTTACGATGGATCGTTTCATTATCCGGTCAGTGGATTCACCAACACCAACGCAGTCTCCTTCGTCTTCAGAAAAACGTTCTGCATCATCATCATCATCTAATTCTAAAGTGACGAAACGCCCCAAGTTTACGGACAAGGAGTATGACAAAAATACCCGTGTTCGGAGATTCCAGGCATCATGGAAAGTAACATTTCCTTGGCTGCGATATACAGACGAAGATAATGGCAAGCCTGATAGTGCGTGTGGTGTTATGCACTGTTTCTCGTGCACAGATAACCCAAGTTTGGCCGACAAGCAGTCACCTCTTTACTGGCAGCAGGAACATGAGGGTGGACCCGCTTAAGAAGAACGAAACATCAGCTAGTCACATTAAGGCCACAGAGAAAAATACTGGACAAACACGTCAAAATCCTGGGCAACCAGATCAAAATTCTGGTTGCCCAGTGGGCAACCAAGTCCTTAAAAAAGTTGTCGTACACTGCCTACAGCACATGTTTAGTACCTTGCTAATAGGAAGTTAGCTTTTACGAAAGACTAACTTGTATCTGGCCTACAGCACATGTTTAGTACCTCGCTAATAGGAAGTTAGCTTTTACGAAAGACTAACTTGTATCTGGCCTACAGCACATGTTTAGTACCTTGCTAATAGGAAGTTAGCTTTTACGAAAGACTAACTTGTATCTGGCCTACAGCACATGTTTAGTACCTTGCTAATAGGAAGTTAGCTTTTACGAAAGACTAACTTGTATCTGGCCTACAGCACATGTTTAGTACCTTGCTAATAGGAAGATAGCTTTTACGAAAGACTAACTTGTATCTGGCCTACAGCACATGTTTAGTACCTTGCTAATAGGAAGTTAGCTTTTATGAAAGCCTAACTTGTATCTGGTCTACAGCACATGTTTAATATCTTGCTAATAGGAAGTTAGCTTTTATGAAAGCCTAACTTGTATCTGGCCTACAGCACATGTTTAGTACCTCGCTAATAGGAAGTTAGCTTTTACGAAAGACTAACTTGTGTCTGGCCTACAGCACATGTTTAGTACCTCGCTAATAGGAAGTTAGCTTTTACGAAAGACTAACTTGTATCTGGCCTACAGCACATGTTTAGTACCTTGCTAATAGGAAGTTAGCCTTTACGAAAGACTAACTTGTATCTGGCCTACAGCACATGTTTTGTACCTTGCTAATAGGAAGATAGCTTTTACGAAAGACTAACTTGTATCTGGCCTACAGCACATGTTTAGTACCTTGCTAATAGGAAGTTAGCTTTTATGAAAGCCTAACTTGTATCTGGTCTACAGCACATGTTTAGTACCTTGCTAATAGGAAGTTAGCTTTTATGAAAGCCTAACTTGTATCTGGCCTACAGCACATGTTTAGTACCTCGCTAATAGGAAGTTAGCTTTTACGAAAGACTAACTTGTGTCTGGCCTACAGCACATGTTTAGTACCTCGCTAATAGGAAGTTAGCTTTTACGAAAGACTAACTTGTATCTGGCCTACAGCACATGTTTAGTACCTTGCTAATAGGAAGTTAGCTTTTACGAAAGACTAACTTGTATCTGGCCTACAGCACATGTTTAGTACCTTGCTAATAGGAAGTTAGCCTTTACGAAAGACTAACTTGTATCTGGCCTACAGCACATGTTTTGTACCTTGCTAATAGGAAGATAGCTTTTACGAAAGACTAACTTGTATCTGGCCTACAGCACATGTTTAGTACCTCGCTAATAGGAAGATAGCTTTTATGAAAGCCCAACTTGTGTCTGGCCTACAGCACATGTTTAGTACCTCGCTAATAGGAAGTTAACGTTTATGAAAGCCCAACTTGTGTCTGGCCTACAGCACATGTTTAGTACCTTGCTAATAGGAAGTTAGCTTTTATGAAAGCCCAACTTGTGTCTTGCCTACAGCACATGTTTAGTACCTCGCTAATAGGAAGATAGCTTTTACGAAAGACTAACTTGTGTCTGGCCTACAGCACATGTTTAGTACCTTGTTAATAGGAAGTTAGCTTTTACGAAAGACTAACTTGTATCTGGCCTACAGCACATGTTTAGTACCTTGCTAATAGGAAGTTAGCTTTTATGAAAGCCTAACTTGTGTCTTGCCTACAACCCATGTTTAGTACCTTGCTAATACGAATAAAGGTCGCATATGAAAAACCTGTCTCTAAAGACCACCATTTTTCTCTCCCGTTGAGCCATCTTCATGCATTTTAACCCTCTATTGAGAGGCCACCTGTCAACAAAGGCCACTTTTTGACTGTTTGACTGTACATGACATTTGGAGATCTTAAATTATATGGAGAATTGACATGTCCTCATGTTAGGAGATAATGGTCCAGTGTCACGTTAAAGAACCAAAGGAGACTTTGGAAGGGGTCTCGACTCTGGAAGGGGTCTCTGTCAGCATCATTGCACTATCCTCCAAAATCTAAAATGACTATGTGTAATATCTTCAGGAGACGTCGCTCATATGGGCAACCGGTAGCGACGAAAAATAAAACGCAAATAAAACAATATATATATATATATGCCTACCTCTCCCACAGCAAACTTTTTGACAACTGTTTTGACAAGGAAATATGACCACATGAATCCGAGGGCCAGTAGGAGATACAGAAAGAAGTTGAAGAAATAATTGAAGAATATTGGCTCGCCAAACACATCTAAAATCTCAAACGTTGTGCTGTATAAAATTCTGAAATGAAAAAGTGGTTCGTTATATATAGTTCGTTAGACATCCCAGTGCATTTATGCGGTAGCGACTTTAGTTAAATTATGTTATATTTCGGGTTTTACGCCTGCATCAGCACCATTTCTGGCTATATCGCAGGCAGGCAGTTTACCTAACAACACCTTTCCTGGGCAGGCTCCATCGGTTAACCAGTACTTTGGTGCACCAACCTCCGTAAGAAACTGCCAACTTTTTCATATAAATGAGACACGGCCTGAGCGGAGCTCGAACCCGTGACCATCAGTGATGATAGGTTACAGTGGTATACAAGTCAGCGACCTTAACCACTCGACCACGGAGGCGGATGGTACAATATGTAAACTTTAATTAAATTTTACACCATTTCAATATACAGATTTATACATGTTAAAATATATTTCTTATAATGTTAAAAATATTTATTTCCTTTAAAAAGGATAAAATCAACTTCTACATTATTAAAAATATTTTTCATAGAATTTTCTATATAGTAGCGGGATCTAATCTCATTCACAGTGATACATTCAGTCAATATATGTTTGATTGTAAAATTTTCTTGGCAAGGGATACATTCTGGTGGATCCTAGCAGTTCAGAATAAAGGAATGAGCAAGACAAGAGTGTCCAATACGACATCGGGTCAAAACAACTTGTTCTTTTCTATTTGAAAATAATATAGTAGAGTTTCTTTCGTTAATCAATCTCCTTAACATTTATTTACGTATGTTTACATTAATTGGTTGAGGAGGACTCCAGGTGACCACCCGAGGAGCATCCGAGGAGAATGACGGTCACGAACAGGCACCCAGATATAACCACCGACCACCCATAAGCCAGCTGGATAGCTAATTAATATAAGTTGTTAGAACTTGTTGTAAAATAAATAAAGTTTAAACACCCGCAGTGGGATTCGAGCCTACAGTGGTAAGAAGAAATGAATGGATGATGACCGTAACCACATTACTGCTTAGTTCATCTTAATATAGACGTAGAACTCCATACGAGATATTTTAAGAGGTGAATTTAAGAGGTGAATTCCCTCGTATAGTTATAAGAGGCAATGTGGAATTTAAGTGCCTTCATTACAGGGACAATCATAACCAAGGTTGGCCGGTCGATTGGAGGGACGGTTAAAACTGCCCCGGTCAATACTCCCAAAAGTGGTCAATACTGGTCGATTGGTGGTCAATATTAAATAAAACATTATTTAATGGTTTTATATACTCTGCATTGTGCTATAATGTGTGTCACTAACTTTGGGTTGTATTGAGACTATCATTATGTGATTATTGTACTCGATAGGGTCAATACTCACGAAGTGGTTAATAATATTATACTCACAAAGTAATTACTGGTCATAACGGCTAGAGCTGGGCGCAAACTCAGGGCCTTACTGTAATAAACCTACCTCCTCAATGGTTATATTTTCGTTTCGGGTTTTTTTTACGCCTGCATCAGCACCATTTTGGGCTATATCGCCGGCGGGCAGTTTACCTAACAACACCTTTCCTGGGCAGGCTCCAGCGGTTAACCAGTACTTGGGTGCACCAACCTCCGTAAGAAATTGCCAACTTTTTCCCTCCTCAATGGTACAGATAAAGACAAACAGCTTCAAGCAGTACTTACGCATATGGAAATATGATATGCCTCGATATGACCCATGTAATCCCGAACACAGCGAATACATAATCTGTTGCTCTCTTCCACTTCATATAATGCATCATCTTTGTAAGCTACAAATGGCAAGATTGAAATAAGAGTAAAACAATACAATACAATACAATAAGTTTATTGCATAAAACAGAATACATGTTTGTAGTAATTAAAGCAGCATTACATGGTAATAAAGGATATTTTGGGTAAAATATAAATACTAATAATGTGTGTGTGTTTACAAAAATCGAAATAGTCGCTCAGAAACGATAAAATTCCAATAAATTAAAACCGTCGTATACGCGAATTTGTTTATCAACACACGAAATTTAACAC
Organism: Archivesica marissinica; assembly: GCA_014843695.1. Classification (NCBI taxonomy): domain Eukaryota; kingdom Metazoa; phylum Mollusca; class Bivalvia; order Venerida; family Vesicomyidae; genus Archivesica; species Archivesica marissinica. Next base: position 52,719,482 of record CM026394.1, read on the forward strand.
GCACAGCCGCGCATGCGTGAAACAACTGGATGTAGAAAACAACGTATATATTTTGAACATGAAATACTATCTACCTATCTTCCTCTAATGTCGAACCCCTCGCGAGAATGTAGATATGTCCCTAAAAGACTTAGGTATGAATCAACATATCAAGTAATTTAATTAAAAAAGACAACGTGGGACAAATGGGGACGATGCATTTCGAATGTAAACAAGTGCGGACGGTGCGTTCCGGTTGTAAACAAGTGCGTGACCGATCGACTCGGAAAGTCCTACTTTCGGTTTCGAGTTTGTTTTATCGCAAAAAACACTGTTTACCAAATGAACATAAGCATACAAAGTATAATGTTAGAATGTGTAGCACCATACGTAAAAATGAATTTTTCATATATCTTTTATTTAATATGATGTAATGCTGCTTTAAGTACGAACAGGCAGTGACATGGAAGTTTACAAAAGAGCACACTCACATGTTCAAATATATGTGTAAAATAGGCGTTAGTTTGTTGCTTATTCGCAACATATATATATTTGGAAAGACCAATGGTGATTTGCATGATAAAAGATTAATAAATATCTGTACAGTCGGCCAAGTATGGTAGTATCTTTTAATGAATTTCGATCTCTGGTTTGAGAAATACGTAATCTGCTAATCATGACTAAAGATGCTTTTGCAAACAACATAGAGCCCGATCAGATGCCACATAATGCAAACAGCATAGAGCCCGATCAGATGCCACAGAATGCAAACAGCATAGAGCCAGATCAGATGCCACATAATGCATACAGCATAGAGCCAGATCAGATGCCACAGAATGCAAACAGCATAGAGCCAGATCAGATGCCACAGAATGCAAACAGCATAGAACCTGATCAGATGCCACAGAATGCAAACAGCATAGAGCCCGATCAGATGCCACAGAATGCATACAGCATAGAGCCAGATCAGATGCCACAGAATGCAAACAGCATAGAGCCAGATCAGATGCCACAGAATGCAAACAGCATAGAGCCCGATCAGATGCCACAGAATGCAAACAGCATAGAGCCCGATCAGACTGCACAGAATGCAAACAACATAGAGCCAGATCAGATGCCACAGAATGCAAACAGTATAGAGCCCGATCAGATGCCACATAATGCAAACAGCATAGAGCCAGATCAGACTGCACAGAATGCAAACAGCATAGAGCCAGATCAGATGCCACAGAATGCATACAGCATAGAGCCAGATCAGATGCCACATAATGCATACAGCATAGAGCCAGATCAGATGCCACAGAATGCAAACAGCATAGAGCCAGATCAGATGCCACAGAATGCAAACAGCATAGAGCCTGATCAGATGCCACAGAATGCAAACAGCATAGAGCCCGATCAGATGCCACAGAATGCAAACAGCATAGAGCCCGATCAGATGCCACAGAATGCAAACAACATAGAGCCAGATCAGATGCCACATAATGCAAACAGCATAGAGCCCGATCAGATGCCACAGAATGCAAACAGCATAGAGCCCGATCAGACTGCACAGAATGCAAACAGCATAGAGCCCGATCAGATGCCACAGAATGCAAACAGCATAGAGCCCGATCAGATGCCACAGAATGCAAACAGCATAGAGCCAGATCAGATGCACAGAATGCAAACAGCATAGAGCCAGATCAGATGCCACAGAATGCATACAGCATAGAGCCAGATCAGATGCCACATAATGCAAACAGCATAGAGCCAGATCAGATGCCACAGAATGCAAACAGCATAGAGCCAGATCAGATGCCACAGAATGCAAACAGCATAGAGCCCGATCAGATGCCACAGAATGCAAACAGCATAGAGCCCGATCAGATGCCACAGAATGCAAACAGCATAGAGCCAGATCAGATGCCACAGAATGCAAACAGCATAGAGCCAGATCAGATGCCACAGAATGCAAACAGCATAGAGCCCGATCAGATGCCACAGAATGCAAACAGCATAGAGCCCGATCAGATGCACAGAATGCAAACAACATAGAGCCAGATCAGATGCCACAGAATGCAAACAGCATAGAGCCAGATCAGATGCCACAGAATGCAAACAGCATAGAGCCAGATCAGATGCACAGAATGCAAACAGCATAGAGCCTGATCAGATGCCACAGAATGCATACAGCATAGAGCCAGATCAGATGCCACAGAATGCATACAGCATAGAGCCAGATCAGATGCCACAGAATGCATACAGCATAGAGCCAGATCAGATGCGCAGAATGCAAACAGCATAGAGCTCAATCAGATGCCACAGAATGCAAACAGCATAGAGCCCGATCAGATGCCACAGAATGCAAACAACATAGAGCCAGATCAGATGCCACAGAATGCAAACAGCATAGAGCCAGATCAGATGCCACAGAATGCAAACAGCATAAAGCCAGATCAGATGCCACAGAATGCAAACAGCATAGAGCCTGATCAGATGCCACAGAATGCAAACAGCATAGAGCCCGATCAGATGCCACAGAATGCATACAGCATAGAGCCAGATCAGATGCCACAGAATGCAAACAGCATAGAGCCAGATCAGATGCAACAGAATGCAAACAGCATAGAGCCTGATCAGATGCCACATAATGCATACAGCATAGAGCCAGATCAGATGCCACAGAATGCATACAGCATAGAGCCAGATCAGATGCCACAGAATGCATACAGCATAGAGCCCGATCAGATGCCACAGAAGGCAAACAGCATAGAGCCCGATCAGATGCCACAGAATGCAACAGCATAGAGCCCGATCAGATGCCACAGAATGCATAGAGCCCGATCAGATGCCACAGAATGCATAGAGCCCGATCAGACTGCACAGAATGCAAACAGCATAGAGCCCGATCAGATGCCACAGAATGCAAACAGCATAGAGCCCGATCAGATGCCACAGAATGCAACAGCATAGAGCCCGATCAGATGCCACATAATACAAACAGCATAGAGCCCGATCAGACTGCACAGAATGCAAACAGCATAGAGCCCGATCAGATGCCACAGAATGCATACAGCATAGAGCCAGATCAGACTGCGCATGCGCAGAATGCAAACAGCATAGAGCTCAATCAGATGCCACAGAATGCAAACAGCATAGAGCCCGATCAGATGCCACAGAATGCAAACAACATAGAGCCAGATCAGATGCCACAGAATGCAAACAGCATAGAGCCAGATCAGATGCCACAGAATGCAAACAGCATAAAGCCAGATCAGATGCCACAGAATGCAAACAGCATAGAGCCTGATCAGATGCCACAGAATGCAAACAGCATAGAGCCCGATCAGATGCCACAGAATGCATACAGCATAGAGCCAGATCAGATGCCACAGAATGCAAACAGCATAGAGCCAGATCAGATGCCACAGAATGCAAACAGCATAGAGCCTGATCAGATGCCACAGAATGCATACAGCATAGAGCCAGATCAGATGCCACAGAATGCATACAGCATAGAGCCAGATCAGATGCCACAGAATGCATACAGCATAGAGCCAGATCAGATGCCACAGAATGCATACAGCATAGAGCCAGATCAGATGCCACAGAATGCAAACAGCAGAGAGCCAGATCAGATGTCACAGAATGCAAACAGCATAGAGCCAGATCAGATGTCACAGAATGCAAACATCATAGAGCCAGATCAGATGTCACAGAATGCAAACAGCAGAGAGCCAGATCAGATGTCACAGAATGCAAACAGCAGAGAGCCAGATCAGACTGCACAGAATGCAAAACAGCATAGAGCCAGATCAGACTGCACAGAATGCAAAACAGCATAGAGCCAGATCAGACTGCACAGAGAACGTACACAAAACGTTCCGTCTGATCGTGCTCTATGCCTTTTTGATAGTAGTACAAAATCACTTGCCTGAATAGCAAACAACATAGATCCCGATCAGACACGAATTTATGCAGTGGTTCGTGGCTAATCTAATTCTATGTTGCTCGTACATTCCTTCCAATTTATTCAGCAGGTTAAGTGTGTATTGTTATTAGCAGTTGGCAACCATTAAAGTGGTTGGCAACCATTAAAGTGGTTGACAATCATTAAAGTAAACTGCCGATAGCCAATCAAAGGATACTAATTATAAACACAACACTAGGATTCTCTTGTGGTTTGTCAAACTTGAGATTGTTTGATATGCAAGGTGTGTGTTTTACGTTTATTTATCGTCGCTACCGGTTGCCCATATGAGCGACGTCTCCTGAAGAGAATAATTATTTTAGGTTAGTGCAAGATACAGACGGAGACCCATTCCAGAATCTCCTCCGGTTCTTTTACGTGCATGGTGCATAGCACCCACATAAGAACTCAGTTTAAAGTCCATTAGGGTCAGACGGGGGATCAAACCTGGGCTGGATTACCAGTCCAACGTGTTACCAATGGACTACATATCCATCTGTATATGCAAGGTGGGGTAAGATATTTTTATTTATTGTGGATAAGGCTGTGCTATATCGTACTACCTACAGATTACAACTTTGCATTACAAATAATGCATTTCATTTTAACGAAAGTCGGTGAGATTACGATAGAAACTCCAATGTTTACACGACTATACACATTTAATCAGTAAATTACAAAATGTTAATAAACCAACCTACGCATTTAATCAGTAAATTACAAAATGTTAATAAACCAACCTGTACACATTTAATCAGTAAATTACAAAATGTTAATAAACCAACCTGTACACATTTAATCAGTAAATTACAAAATGTTAATAAACCAACCTACACATTTAATCAGTAAATTACAAAATGCTAATAAACCAACCTCTACACATTTAATCAGTAAATTACAAAATGTTAATAAACCAACCTCTACATATTTAATCAGTAAATTACAAAATGTTAATAAACCAACCTACGCATTTAATCAGTAAATTACAAAATGTTAATAAACCAACCTGTACACATTTAATCAGTAAATTACAAAATGTTAATAAACCAACCTACGCATTTAATCAGTAAATTACAAAATGTTAATAAACCAACCTGTACACATTTAATCAGTAAATTACAAAATGTTAATAAACCAACCTGTACACATTTAATCAGTAAATTACAAAATGTTAATAAACCAACCTACACATTTAATCAGTAAATTACAAAATGTTAATAAACCAACCTCTACATATTTAATCAGTAAATTACAAAATGTTAATAAACCAACCATGACACATTTAAGCAGTAAATTACAAAATGTTAATAAACCAACCATGACACATTTAATCAGTAAATTACAAAATGTTAATAAACCAACCTCGAGTAAAGGATCCGCTACGTCATGGACAATCAGTACAAGAGTTCCGATTCTTACAAAGTTGACGAGCCAGGAGAAGTTGATCAACACGATCGTGGCGACATGATGTACCAGCATCTGGTAAAAATCCTGTCAAAAAACAACATAGTTATAACAGTTCTTTTGATGAAATATGGGGTTTCTGAAAAGAAAGCTAACACTTTGATATCTATGTATGTATGTTCAATTAATGTCAAACCCCTTTCGGTGACATGGACATGTTTTCCTGGGCAGGCTTAGCCGACCTAAGTGGTTAACCAGTACTAAGCAATGTGTGTGAGGTGCCTTGCTCAATGACACTACATACGTGGCCTGACCCGAGTATCGAACCCGGGAGTTTTGGATTCCGAATCCGACGCTCAACAACTGGACCATGGACGCCACAATCTTCATAACTTCGTGAAATCTTGGACTATATCGATGAACATATAAGACAGTAAAGGTTTTAAGTTGAAGTTTTCGTTATCAGCATGAAAACACGCTAAAATCAAAAACATTACACCGTCATGTCGGTCTTTTCCGACGCCCTGTATAAACTATCAGGCGCTGGTTTCACGAAAGATTTGTGTCAAATTAATTTAATTTCTTCTTCTTCCAGGTAAAACTAACGTGTACATTATCCTAGGTCCGCCTCCGTGGTCGAGTGGTTAAGGTCGCTGACTTGTATCTGGCAGTTTCTTACGGAGGTTGGTGCACCCAAGTACTGGTTAACCGCTGGAGCCTGCCCAGGAAAGGTTTTGTTAAGTAAACTGCCAGCCGGCGATATAGCCCGAAATGGTGCTGATGCAGGCGTAAAACCCGAAATATAACATATATATATAACATAACATTATCCTAGGCATTCTGGGAAGGCTTAGCCAAACTAAGTGTTCAACAAATACTAAGGAATGTGTTTGAAGTACCCTTACTCACAGACATTATATACGTGCCATGACCGAGGATCGAACACGGCGACTTAAATTTATATTCATGTTCAAAATGAACAGCTGACACAAAACGTTATGTTATGTTATGTTATATTTCGGGTTTTACGCCTGCATCAGCACCATTTTGGGCTATATCGCCGGCGGACAGTTTACCTAACACCTTTCCTGGGCAGGCTCCAGCGGTTATGTCATATTTCGGGTTTTACGCCTGCATCAGCACCATTTCGGGCTATATCGCCGGCGGGCAGTTTACCTAACAATACCTTTCCTGGGCAGGCTCCAGCGGTTAACCAGTACTTGGGTGCACCAACCTCCGTAAGAAACTGCCAACTTTTTCATATAAATGAGACACGGTCTGAGCGGGGCTCGAACCCGTGACCATCAGTGATGATAGGTTACAGTGGTATACAAGTCAGCGACCTTAACCACTCGACCACGGAGGCAGACGTGTCATGACCGAGGATCGAACACGCCGACTTAAATTTATATTCCTGTTCAAAATGAACAAGTCATAATTTCCTGAAAGATTTCTATCATGTAAATGCACTGGTTGTAAATTGAGTTTTACAGAATTGTCTCTTTCATCTGGCTCTCTGCAAGGCAGTTTCTCGGAAACAGATATAGTCAATCTATCAATACTGTGCACAATCAGCAGTGATTATCACGACAGGTGATACTGGCAACTTATATATGAACAGCTACCATAACGAGATTGTATATGCAAAGCTGACACAAAAAGGAAAATATTTACAAGAGTTAGGTAGTATGCTGATGCATGCATGTTCCTGTTCCTGCATAGCATATACTTTCCTGCATAGCATACACCTTCCTGCATAGCATACACCTTCCTGCATAGCATACACATTCCTGCATAGCATACACCTTCCTGCATAGCATACACCTTCCTGCATAGCATACACCTTCCTGCATAGCATACACATTCCTGCATAGCATACACGTTCCTGCATAGCATATACATTCCTGCATAGCATACACATTCCTGCATAGCATACACCTTCCTGCATAGCATACACATTCCTGCATAGCATACACCTTCCTGCATAGCATACACCTTTCCTGCATAGCAACACACCCACAACACCCCAACAACACCCCAACAAACACCCAACAACACACCCAACAACACCTTCCTGCATAGCATACACATTCCTGCATAGCATACACATTCCTGCATAGCATACACATTCCTGCATAGCATCACATTCCTGCATAGCATACACCTTACTGCATAGCATACACATTCCTGCATAGCATACACCTTCCTGCATAGCATACACGTTCTTGCATAGCATATACATTCTGCATAGCATACACATTCCTGCATAGCATACACCTTCCTGCATAGCATACACCTTCCTGCATAGCATACACATTCCTGCATAGCATACACGATACACCTTCCTGCATAGCATACACATTCCTGCATAGCATGCACCTTCCTGCATACATACACATTCCTGCATAGTATACTTTCCTGCATAGCATACACATCCTGCATAGCATACACATTCCTGCATAGCATACACATTCCTGCATAGCATATACTTTCCTGCATAGCATACACATTCCTGCATAGCATACACGTTCCTGCATAGCATAAACATTCCTGCATAGCATATACTTTCCTGCATAGCATACACATTCCTGCATAGCATATACGTTCCTGCATAGCATACACATTCCTGCATAGCATGCACATTCCTGCATAGCATGTACATTCCTGCATAGTGTGCATGTTCCTGCATAGTGTGCACCATCCTGCATAGCATATACTTTCCTGCATAGCATACACATTCCTGCATAGCATACACATTCCTGCATAGCATATACTTTCCTGCATAGCATACACATTCCTGCATAGCATACACTTTCCTGCATAGCATAAACATTCCTGCATAGCATATACTTTCCTGCATAGCATACACATTCCTGCATAGCATACACATTCCTGCATAGCATATACTTTCCTGCATAGCATACACATTCCTGCATAGCATGCACATTCCTGCATAGCATGTACATTCCTGCATAATGTGCATGTTCCTGCATAGTGTGCACCATCCTGCATAGCATATACTTTCCTGCATAGCATATACATTCCTGCATAGCGTACACATTCCTGCATAGCATATACTTTCCTGCATAGCATACACATTCCTGCATAGCATATACTTTCCTGCATAGCATACACATTCCTGCATAGCATACACATTCCTGCATAGCATATACTTTCCTGCATAGCATACACATTCCTGCATAGCATGCACATTCCTGCATAGCATGTACATTCCTGCATAGTGTGCATGTTCCTGCATAGTGTGCACCATCCTGCATAGCATATACTTTCCTGCATAGCATATACATTCCTGCATAGCGTGCACATTCTTGCATAGCATACACCATCCTGCATAGCATACACATTCCTGCATAGCATACACCATCCTGCATAGCATACACATTCCTGCATAGCATACACATTCCTGCATAGCATACACCATCCTGCATAGCATACATTCCTGCATAGCATGCACTTTCCTGCATAGTGTGCATGTTCCTGCATAGTGTGCACCATCCTGCATAGCATATACTTTTCTGCATAGCATACACATTCCTGCATAGCATACACATTCCTGCATAGCATACACCATCCTGCATAGCATACACATTCCTGCATAGCATACACTTTCCTGCATAGCATACACATTCCTGCATAGCATACACATTCCTGCATACATTCCTGCATAGCATACACATTCCTGCATAGCATACACATTTCTGCATAGCATACACTTTCCTGCATAGCATACACGTTCCTGCATAGCATACACATTCCTGCATAGCATACACATTCCTGCATAGCATACACATTCCTGCATAGCATACACATTCCTGCATAGCATATACTTTCCTGCATAACATACACATTCCTGCATAGCATACACATTCCTGCATAGCATACACATTCCTGCATAGCATACACATTCCTGCATAGCATACACATTCCTGCATAGCATACATATTCCTGCATATCATACACATTCCTGCATAGCATACACATTCCTGCTTAGCATACACGTTCCTGCATAGCATACACGTTCCTGCATAGCATATACATTCCTGCATAGCATACACATTCCTGCATAGCATACACCTTCCTGCATAGCATACACATTCCTGCATAGCATACACATTCCTGCATAGCATACACATTCCTGCATAGCATACACATTCCTGCATAGCATACACCTTACTGCATAGCATACACATTCCTGCATAGCATACACCTTCCTGCATAGCATACACGTTCTTGCATAGCATATACATTCCTGCATAGCATACACATTCCTGCATAGCATACACCTTCCTGCATAGCATACACCTTCCTGCATAGCATACACATTCCTGCATAGCATACACGTCATATACATTCCTGCATAGCATACACATTCCTGCATAGCATACACCTTCCTGCATAGCATATACATTCCTGTATAGCATACACATTCCTGCATAGCATACACCTTCCTGCATAGCATACACATTCCTGCATAGCATGCACCTTCCTGCATAACATACACATTCCTGCATAGCATAATTATACTTTCCTGCATAGCATACACATTCCTGCATAGCATACACATTCCTGCATAGCATACACATTCCTGCATAGCATATACTTTCCTGCATAGCATACACATTCCTGCATAGCATACACGTTCCTGCATAGCATAAACATTCCTGCATAGCATATACTTTCCTGCATAGCATACACATTCCTGCATAGCATATACGTTCCTGCATAGCATACACATTCCTGCATAGCATGCACATTCCTGCATAGCATGTACATTCCTGCATAGTGTGCATGTTCCTGCATAGTGTGCACCATCCTGCATAGCATATACTTTCCTGCATAGCATACACATTCCTGCATAGCATACACATTCCTGCATAGCATATACTTTCCTGCATAGCATACACATTCCTGCATAGCATACACTTTCCTGCATAGCATAAACATTCCTGCATAGCATATACTTTCCTGCATAGCATACACATTCCTGCATAGCATACACATTCCTGCATAGCATATACTTTCCTGCATAGCATACACATTCCTGCATAGCATGCACATTCCTGCATAGCATGTACATTCCTGCATAATGTGCATGTTCCTGCATAGTGTGCACCATCCTGCATAGCATATACTTTCCTGCATAGCATATACATTCCTGCATAGCGTACACATTCCTGCATAGCATATACTTTCCTGCATAGCATACACATTCCTGCATAGCATATACTTTCCTGCATAGCATACACATTCCTGCATAGCATACACATTCCTGCATAGCATATACTTTCCTGCATAGCATACACATTCCTGCATAGCATGCACATTCCTGCATAGCATGTACATTCCTGCATAGTGTGCATGTTCCTGCATAGTGTGCACCATCCTGCATAGCATATACTTTCCTGCATAGCATATACATTCCTGCATAGCGTGCACATTCTTGCATAGCATACACCATCCTGCATAGCATACACATTCCTGCATAGCATACACCATCCTGCATAGCATACACATTCCTGCATAGCATACACATTCCTGCATAGCATACACCATCCTGCATAGCATACATTCCTGCATAGCATGCACTTTCCTGCATAGTGTGCATGTTCCTGCATAGTGTGCACCATCCTGCATAGCATATACTTTTCTGCATAGCATACACATTCCTGCATAGCATACACATTCCTGCATAGCATACACCATCCTGCATAGCATACACATTCCTGCATAGCATACACTCTCCTGCATAGCATACACATTCCTGCATAGCATACACATTCCTGCATACATTCCTGCATAGCATACACATTCCTGCATAGCATACACATTTCTGCATAGCATACACTTTCCTGCATAGCATACACGTTCCTGCATAGCATACACATTCCTGCATAGCATACACGTTAATACACCATCCTGCATAGCATACACATTCCGCATAGCATACACCTTCCTGCATAGCATATACTTTCCTGTATAGCATATACCGTCCTGCATAGCATACACCTTCCTGCATAGCATATACCTTCCTGCATAGCTTACACATTCCTGCATAGCTTACACATTCCTGCATAGCTTACACATTCCTGCATAGCATATACCTTCCTGCATAGCTTACACATTCCTGCATAGCTTACACATTCCTGCATAGCTTACACATTCCTGCATAGCATACACATTCCTGCATAGCATACACATTCCTGCATAGCATACACATTCCTGCATAGCATACACCTTCCTGCATAACATACACATTCCTGCATAGCTTACACATTCCTGCATAGCATATACCTTCCTGCATAGAATACACCTTCCTGCATAGCATACACATTCCTGCATAGCTTACACATTCCTGCATAGCATACACCTTCCAAGTCTTAAACTCAATACTTGAACTTCTTTACAGTTACCAAATATATGGTACCATTGGGAAGCGACTTCCAGAGAGGTGATACCATAACTATGCATAAATCCCGTTCAACATGTTTAATTAAAGATAATACTCTAAATGGGTTATTTTGATTCTCATGCGGTCTTTGGTACAGGTTGTTCTAAAGTCAAACCTGTGATAAGAAGTCAGCCAAGGGAATCACAGAAAGTTGCTGATTAGCACAGGTGGCTGCTTAATAGAGGTCAAATGTATAATAAATAACATATTGGGAATCTGGAAACTGGCTGCTTAATACATATTGGCTGCCTAATGGATGTGACCACTAACTCAGATGTGACTGTATATAAAAAATATATTAATATATCTCTTCTGTTAAGTATTTGTTGGGAAGACTTTATGAGCCTGTTCTTATAATCCTGTTTTTGTCTAGCCATGGTTCCGTTTTATTGCAGTAAGCACGTTTTCCTATCAAATGAAATATGTGCTGTAGGACAGACACAAGTTGGGCTTTCGTAAAAGCTAACTTCCTATTAGCAAGGTACTAAACATGTGCTGAAGGCAAGACACAAGTTAGGCTTTCATAAAAGCTAACTTCCTATTAGCAAGGTACTAAACATGGGCTGTAGGCCAGACACAAGTTGGGCTTTCATAAAAGCTAACTTCCTATTAGCAAGGTACTAAACATGTGCTGTAGCCAAGACACAAGTTAAGCTTTCGTAGAACTTTAATAGACAACTCGTGCACATGCACAAAGTAGAACATTAATAGACACCTCATGCATGTGCACAAAGTAACAAGAAATTCGGTACAACCAATGGAACCGATTTCTGATAGCACCGGATTATTCATTCAACATGATAGGTAAATGGCTGTCGTTTGTATGGAGATATAATAGTATATTAACCTAAATATCTATGTAGTCCCAGTAATATCTATGGAGGTGGGATAGATATGGCAACTACTTATCCACTGCATGATAGCTAAATGGCTGTCGTTTGTATGGAGATATAATAGTATATTAACCTAAATCTCTATGTAGTCCCAGTAATATCTATGGAGGTGGGATAGATATGGCAACTACTTATCCACTGCATGATAACTAAATGGATGTCGTTTGTATGGAGATATAATAGTATATTAACCTAAATCTCTATGTAGTCCCAGTAATATATATGGAGGTGGGATAGATATGGCAACTACTTATCCACTGCATTACAGCTAAATGGCTGTAGTTTGTATGGAGATATAATAGTCTTTTAACCTAAATCTCTATGTAAGCCCAGTAATATATATGGGGGTTGGATAGATATGGTGACTACTTATCCACTGCATGACAGCTAAATGGCTGTCGTTTGTATGGAGATATAATAGTATATTAACCTAAATCTCTATGTAGTCCCAGTAATATCTATGGAGGTGGGATAGATATGGCGACTACTTATCCACTGCATGACAGCTAAATGGCTGTCGTTTGTATGGAGATATAATAGTATATTAACCTAAATCTCTATGTAGTCCCAGTAATATCTATGGAGGTGGGATAGATATGGCGACTACTTATCCACTGCATGATAGCTAAATGGCTGTGGTTTGTATGGAGATATAATAGTATATTAACCTAAATCTCTATGTAGTCCCAGTAATATCTATGGAGGTGGGATAGATATGGCGACTACTTATCCACTGCATGACAGCTAAATGGTTGTCGTTTGTATGGAGATATAATAGTATATTAACCTAAATCTTTATGTAGTCCCAGTAATATCTATGGAGGTGGGATAGATATGGCGACTACTTATCCATAGCTAAATGGCTGTCGTTTGTATGGAGATATAATAGTATATTAACCTAAATCTCTATGTAGTCCGAGTAATATCTATGGAGGTGGGATAGATATGGCGACTACTTATCCACTGCATGATAGCTAAATGGCTGTCGTTTTTATGGAGATATAATAGTATATTAACCTAAATCTCTATGTAGTCCGAGTAATATCTATGGAGGTGGGATAGATATGGCGACTACTTATCCACTGCATGATAGCTAAATGGCTGTCGTTTGTATGCAGATATAATAGTATATTAACCTAAATCTCTATGAAGTCCCAGTAATATCTATGGAGGTGGGATAGATATGGTAACTACTTATCCACTGCATGATAGCTAAATGGCTGTAGTTTGTATGGAGATATAATAGTATATTAACCTAAATCTCTATGTAGTCCTAGTAATATCTATGGAGGTGGGATAGATATGGCGACTACTTATCCATAGCTAAATGGCTGTCGTTTGTATGGAGGTATAATAGTATATTAACCTAAATCTCTATGTAGTCCGAGTAATATCTATGGAGGTGGGATAGATATGGTAACTACTTATCCACTGCATGATAGCTAAATGGCTGTAGTTTGTATGGAGATATAATAGTATATTAACCTAAATCTCTATGTAGTCCGAGTAATATCAATGGACGTGGGATAGATATGGCGACTACTTATCCATAACTAAATGGCTGTCGTTTGTATGGAGATATAATAGTATATTAACCTAAATCTCTATGTAGTCCCAGTAATATCTATGGAGGTGGCATAGATATGGCGACTACTTATCCACTGCATGATAGCTAAATGGCTGTCGTTTGTATGGAGATATAATAGTATATTAACCTAACTCTCTATGTAGTCCCAGTAATATCTATGGAGATGGGATAGATATGGCGACTACTTATCCACTGCATGATAGCTAAATGGCTGTCATTGTATGGAGATATAATAGTATATTAACCTAAATCTCTATGAAGTCCCAGTAATATCTATGGAGGTGGGATAGATATGGCCACTACTTATCCACTGCATGATAACTAAATGGATGTCGTTTGTATGGAGATATAATAGTATATTAACCTAAATCTCTATGTAGTCCCAGTAATATCTATGGAGGTGGGATAGATATGGTGACTACTTATCCACTGCATGACAGCTAAATGGCTGTCGTTTGTATGGAGATATAATAGTATATTAACCTAAATCTCTATGTAGTCCCAGTAATATCTATGGAGGTGGGATAGATATGGCGACTACTTTTCCACTGCATGATAGCTAAATGGCTGTGGTTTGTATGGAGATATAATAGTATATTAACCTAAATCTCTATGTAGTCCCAGTAATATCTATGGAGGTGGGATAGATATGGTGACTACTTATCCACTGCATGACAGCTAAATGGCTGTCGTTTGTATGGAGATATAATAGTATATTAACCTAAATCTCTATGTAGTCCCAGTAATATCTATGGAGGTGGGATAGATATGGCGACTACTTATTCACTGCATGACAGCTAAATGGCTGTCGTTTGTATGCAGATATAATAGTATATTAACCTAAATCTCTATCTAGTTCCAGTAATATCTATGGAGGTGGGATAGATATGGCGACTACTTATCCACTGCATGACAGCTAAATGGCTGTCGTTTGTATGGAGATATAATAGTATATTAACCTAAATCTCTATGTAAGCCCAGTAATATCTATGGAGGTGGGATAGATATGGTGACTACTTATTCACTGCATGACAGCTAAATGGTTGTCGTTTGTATGGAGATATAATAGTATAATAACCTAAATCTCTATGTAGTCCCAGTAATATCTATGGAGGTGGGATAGATATGGCGACAACTTATCCATAGCTAAATGGCTGTCGTTTGTATGGAGATATAATAGTATATTAACCTAAATCTCTATGTAGTCCGAGTAATATCTATGGAGGTGGGATAGATATGGTAACTACTTATCCACTGCATGATAGCTAAATGGCTGTAGTTTGTATGGAGATATAATAGTATATTAACCTAAACCTCTATATAGTCCGAGTAATATCAATGGACGTGGGATAGATATGGCGACTACTTATCCATAACTAAATGGCTGTCGTTTGTATGGAGATATAATAGTATATTAACCTAAATCTCTATGTAGTCCCAGTAATATCTATGGAGGTGGGATAGATATGGCGACTACTTATCCACTGCATGATAGCTAAATGGCTGTCGTTTGTATGGAGATATAATAGTATATTAAACTAACTCTCTATGTAGTCCCAGTAATATCTATGGAGGTGGGATAGATATGGCGACTACTTATCCACTGCATGATAGTTAAATGGCTGTCGTTTGTATGCAGATATAATAGTATATTAACCTAAATCTCTATGAAGTCCCAGTAATATCTATGGAGGTGGGATAGATATGGCGACTACTTATCCACTGCATGATAGCTAAATGGCTGTCGTTTGTATGCAGATATAATAGTATATTAACCTAAATCTCTATGAAGTCCCAGTAATATCTATGGAGGTGGGATAGATATGGTAACTACTTATCCACTGCATTATAGCTAAATGGCTGTAGTTTGTATGGAGATATAATAGTATATTAATCTAAATCTCTATGTAGTCCTAGTAATATCTATGGAGGTGGGATAGATATGGCGACTACTTATCCATAGCTAAATGGCTGTCGTTTGTATGGAGGTATAATAGTATATTAACCTAAATCTCTATGTAGTCCGAGTAATATCTATGGAGGTGGGATAGATATGGTAACTACTTATCCACTGCATGATAGCTAAATGGCTGTAGTTTGTATGGAGATATAATAGTATATTAACCTAAATATCTATGTAGTCCGAGTAATATCAATGGACGTGGGATAGATATGGCGACTACTTATCCATAACTAAATGGCTGTCGTTTGTATGGAGATATAATAGTATATTAACCTAAATCTCTATGTAGTCCCAGTAATATCTATGGAGGTGGGATAGATATGGCGACTACTTATCCACTGCATGATAGCTAAATGGCTGTCATTTGTATGGAGATATAATAGTATATTAACCTAAATCTCTATGAAGTCCCAGTAATATCTATGAAGGTGGGATAGATATGGCAACTACTTATCCACTGCATGATAACTAAATGGATGTCGTTTGTATGGAGATATAATAGTATATTAACCTAAATCTCTATGTAAGCCCAGTAATATCTATGGAGGTTGGATAGATATGGTGACTACTTATCCACTGCATGACAGCTAAATGGCTGTCGTTTGTATGGAGATATAATAGTATATTAACCTAAATCTCTATGTAGTCCCAGTAATATCTATGGAGGTGGGATAGATATGGTGACTACTTATCCACTGCATGACAGCTAAATGGCTGTCGTTTGTATGGAGATATAATAGTATATTAACCTAACTCTCTATGTAGTCCCAGTAATATCTATGGAGGTGGGATAGATATGGCGACTACTTATCCATAGCTAAATGGCTGTCGTTTGTATGGAGATATAATAGTATATTAACCTAAATCTCTATGTAGTCCCAGTAATATCTATGGAGGTGGGATAGATATGGTAACTACTTATCCACTGCATGATAGCTAAATGGCTGTAGTTTGTTTGGAGATATAATAGTATATTAACCTAAATCTCTATGTAGTCCGAGTAATATCAATGGACGTGGGATAGATATGGCGACTACTTATCCAAACTAAATGGCTGTCGTTTGTATGGAGATATAATAGTATATTAACCTAAATCTCTATGTAGTCCCAGTAATATCTATGGAGGTGGGATAGATATGGCGACTACTTATCCACTGCATGACAGCTAAATGGCTGTCGTTTGTATGGAGATATAATAGTATATTAACCTAAATCTCTATGTAAGCCCAGTAATATCTATGGAGGTGGGATAGATATGGTGACTACTTATTCACTGCATGACAGCTAAATGGTTGTCGTTTGTATGGAGATATAATAGTATAATAACCTAAATCTCTATGTAGTCCCAGTAATATCTATGGAGGTGGGATAGATATGGCGACTACTTATCCATAGCTAAATGGCTGTCGTTTGTATGGAGATATAATAGTATATGAACCTAAATCTCTATGTAGTCCCAGTAATATCTATGAAGGTGGGATAGATATGGCGACTACTTATCCACTGCATGATAGCTAAATGGCTGTCGTTTGTATGGAGATATAATAGTATATTAAACTAAATCTCTATGTAGTCCCAGTAATATCTATGGAGGTGGGATAGATATGGCGACTACTTATCCACTGCATGATAGCTAAATGGCTGTCGTTTGTATGCAGATATAATAGTATATTAACCTAAATCTCTATGTAGTCCCAGTAATATCTATGGAGGTGGGATAGATATGGCGACTACTTATCCACTGCATGATAGCTAAATGGCTGTCGTTTGTATGCAGATATAATAGTATATTAACCTAAATCTCTATGAAGTCCCAGTAATATCTATGGAGGTGGGATAGATATGGCCACTACTTATCCACTGCATGATAGCTAAATGGCTGTCATTTGCATGGAGATATAATAGTATATTAACCTAAATCTCTATGAAGTCCCAGTAATATCTATGAAGGTGGGATAGATATGGCAACTACTTATCCACTGCATGATAACTAAATGGATGTCGTTTGTATGGAGATATAATAGTATATTAACCTAAATCTCTATGTAAGCCCAGTAATATCTATGGAGGTTGGATAGATATGGTGACTACTTATCCACTGCATGACAGTTAAATGGCTGTCGTTTGTATGGAGATATAATAGTATATTAACCTAAATCTCTATGTAGTCCCAGTAATATATATGGAGGTGGGATAGATATGGTGACTACTTATCCACTGCATGACAGCTAAATGGCTGTCGTTTGTATGGAGATATAATAGTATATTAACCTAAATCTCTATGTCGTCCCAGTAATATCTATGGAGGTGGGATAGTTATGGCGACTACTTATCCACTGCATGATAGCTAAATGGCTGTGGTTTGTATGGAGATATAAAAGTATATTAACCTAAATCTCTATGTAGTCCCAGTAATATCTATGGAGGTGGGATAGATATGGTGACTACTTATCCACTGCATGACAGCTAAATGGCTGTCGTTTGTATGGAGATATAATAGTATATTAACCTAAATCTCTATGTAGTCCCAGTAATATCTATGGAGGTGGGATAGATATGGTGACTACTTATCCACTGCATGATAGCTATATGGCTGTTGTTTGTATGGAGATATAATAGTATATTAACCTAAATCTCTATGAAGGAAAGGGTTAAAAGTAATAATAATACAACTTATTTCATGCTTTCCAATGAAATGTAGAAATTTATCAGTGAAATAAAATGTATTAGTCCAATGGTTGAAAACAGTGGAATAACACATTTTATTTCTCACTGGTTTAAATGTTGTCAACGTAATCGTTTTCGAACTCAAGCAGATGGTGACATCATCTATAACATCTATTATGATGTCATTTATGGTTGTCTAAACGCGACGTTCTAGCAACATTTAATCATGAACATAGAGCGCTATTATTTATCACTCGTGATAATGCATTCAATATTCATTCCGTGAAATATAATTCGATCATTCACTGAAACTAACAAATATATAAAATATTACTATCATAGTCAAGAAAAGCGTATATAATTATACACGTGAACAAAGAAAAATAACAATTTTATGTGACACCCTGTATACATATATATATATCGTATGTGACACCCTGTATACATATATATATATATCATATGTGACACCCTGTATACATATATATATATATCATATGTGACAACCTGTATACATATATATATATCGTATGTGACACCCTGTATACACTACATATATATATATATATATATATATATATCGTATGTGACACCCTGTATACATATATATCGTATGTGACACCCTGTATACATATATATATATCATATGTGACACCCTGTATATATCGTACTTACTGTTCGTTTCGGGTCGGAGATGAGGGTAAATATCAAACTCCAGTAGAAAGATAGTTCTATCATATAATACCAGTAAATGTCGTTCGTAACATTCTGAAATACAAGTATGCAGCATGAGATGTTCGTACCTTTATAAATTATCCTCATATATAAATGATAACTGACATTGACTAACCACTGCTAACATTGCCAAACCACTGCTGACATTGCCAAACCACTGCTGACATTGCCAAACCACTGCTAACATTGCCAAACCACTGCTGACATTGCCAAACCACTGCTGACATTGCCAAACCACTGCTGACATTGCCAAACCACTGCTGACATTGCCAAACCACTGCTAACATTGCCAAACCACTGCTAACATTGACGAACCACTGCCGACATTGACTAACCACTGCCGACATTGACTAACCACTGCCGACATTGACTAACCACTGCCGACATTGACTAACCACTGCCGACATTGACTAACCACTGCCGACATTGACTAACCACTGCCGACATTGACTAACCACTGCCGACATTGGCGAACCACTGCCGACATTGACGAACCACTGCCGACATTGACAAACCACTGCCGACATTGACTGACAAACCACTGCCGACATTGACAAACCACTGCCGACATTGACTAACTGTTGCCGACATTGACTAACTGTTGCCGACATTGACTAACTGTTGCCGACATTGACTAACCACTGCCAACATTGACTAACTGTTGCCAACATTGACTAAATGTTGCCGACCACTACCAACATTGAGAAACCACTGCCGACATTTAATAACCACTGACATTGACTAACTGTTGCTGACATGGACTAACCACTGCCGACATTGACGAACCACTGTCGACATTGACGAACCACTGCCGACATTGACTAACCACTGCCGACATTGACTAACCACTGCCGACATTGACTAACCACTGCCGACATTGACGAACCACTGCCGATATTGACTAACCACTGCTGACATTGACTAACCAATGCCGACATTGACTAACTGTTGCTGACATTGACTAACTGTTGCTGACATGGACTAACCACTGTCGACATTGACGAACCACTGCCGACATTGACGAACCACTGCCGACATTGACTAACCACTGCCGACATTGACTAAACACTGCCGACATTGACGAACCGCTGTTGACATTGACGAACCACGGCCGACATTGACTAATCACGGCCGATATTGACTAACCACTGCCGACATTGACTAACTACTGCCGACATTGACTAACCACTGCTGACATTGACTAACCACTGCCGACATTGACTAACCACTGCCGACATTGACGAACCACATGAACACTGTATGTGTGTTTTACGTTTATTTATCGTCGCTACCGGTTGCCCATATGAGCGACTGTACCACATGTACACAAGTCACCATGCATAACTGTACAACATGTACACAAGTCACCATGCATAACTGTACAACATGTACACAAGTCACCATGCATAACTGTACAACATGTGCACAAGTCACCATGCATAACTGTACCACATGTACACAAGTCACCATGCGTAACTGTACCACATGTACACAAGTCACCATGCATAACTGTACCACATGTACACAAGGCATAACTGTACAACATGTACACAAGTCACCATGCATAACTGTACCACATGTACACAAGCATAACTGTACAACATGTACACAAGTCACCATGCATAACTGTACAACATGTACACAAGTCACCATGCATAACTGTACAACATGTACACAAGTCACCATGCATAACTGTACCACATGTACACAAGTCACCATGCATAACTGTACCACATGTACACAAGTCACCATGCATAACTGTACCACATGTACACAAGTCACCATGCATAACTGTACCACATGTACACAATGTGTAACTTGTTTGTTTGTATTTGGGGTTCAATGTCTTAGCCTAGGTCATATGGCGACTCTCCTACTATCATTGTCGGAGGGAGACCCCTGGTGACCCTCAGGGCAGTATTTCAGGGCAGTCATGGATGGGCACAGGGGTTGAACCACCGACCGTTCGAATGCCAGATAAAAAATTCTCACACGAAATAATTTTGACACCCTAATTGAGATTCGAACCTACAGCAGTGAGGGGCAAGTGATTTGAAGACAACAACCTTGACAAGAGAGGTCGAAGACAAGGTGTAATATGAGAATATATATATGGACACGTATCAAGGCAATATGGTATTCCAATGGCAAGGTGAAATGTTTGTACTAATTCTGTTGTCATAGTAACTTACCTGCAGTGGCCAGCCTACCCAGCAGTCTATTGTCTTATTGAACCACGGCTTCTGCAAATTGTTAAAACAAAATAAGAACATGTAATTACATTGCCATAGTGCATACGTTAACATAATGTAGATCTATGAATATATCCGATACATCACTGATCAGCTCTCTATATATATACAGTCAAACCTGTCTATAAAGGCCACCCTCGGGGAGTCAAAAAGTGGCCTTTGTTGGCAGGTGGCCTCTCAATAGAGGGTTAAAATGCATTGAAAATGGCTCGACGGGAGAGAAAAATGGTGGTCTTTAGAGACAGGTTTTTCATATGCGGCCTTTATTCGGAGGTGGCCCTTACCACAGGTTTGACTGTCTGTTATGTTATGTTATAATTAGGGTTTTACGCCTGCATCAGCACCATTTTGGGCTATATCGCCGGCGGGCAGTTTACCTAACAACACCTTTCCTGGGCAGGCTCCAGCGGTTAACCAGTACTTGTGTGCACCAACCTCCGTAAGAAACTGCCAACTTTTTCATATAAATGAGACGGTTTGACTGTCTGAATTTATATATAGCGCCATATTATTTATTCATTAACCCATTACTTCACAGCCATACAACACATACACATAACCGTCTCCGTGGCCTAGTGGTTAAGGCGTCAGCCTACGGAGCAGGAGGTCGAAGGTTCGAATCTCGTCAGGGGTTCGTTCTTACATAGCTGGTTGGTGAGCCGCCAGCCAGTTAAATAATGGTTACCGATTGCCTACCAGCTTGGCGCCTGGCATACAAGCATAGGATTTGGGGATGTTCTGATGTTCATAAAAAAAGGTGTCTCATAAGTCAGAAATGGCTGGCCCTTTAAATAGGGGTGACACTATAACAAACAAACAAACTTATACATATATATCGCTTCCCACTTATACCAGCTGCTCTCCACTTATACCAGCTGCTCTACACTTATACCAGCTGCTCTACACTTATACCAGCTGCTCTCCACTTATACCAGCTGCTCTCCACTTATACCAGCTGCTCTACACTTATACCAGCTGCTCTACACTTATACCAGCTGCTCTCCACTTATACCAGCTGCTCTACACTTATACCAGCTGCTCTCCACTTATACCAGCTGCTCTACACTTATACCAGCTGCTCTCCACGTATACCAGCTGCTCTACACAGTTATCTATACCCATAGATAACCAGTATTGAGTATTTATTTATTTTATTTATTTATTTATATTTCGGGTTTTACGCCTGCATCAGCACCATTTTTGGGCTATATCGCCGGCGGGCAGTTTACCTAACAACACCTTTCCTGGGCAGGCTCCAGCGGTTAACCAGTACTTGTGTGCACCAACCTCCGTCAGAAACTGCCAACCTTTTCATATAAATGAAACACGGTCTGAGCGGAGCTCGAACCCGTGCCCATCAGTGATGATAGGTTACAGTGGTATACAAGTCAGCGACCTTAACCACTCGACCACGGAGACGGACAGTATTGAGTATGCAAGTAGTGTACATATTGCTTATCAGCAGTATGGATATAAACGATTGCTTATTCTACTCTTGAGCAAGAGGGTTTAACCCCTTCCCCCTTAAAAGTGCCTTCCCCCCTTAAAAGTGCCTCTCGACGCCAATGCCTATTGACATAGATCGACACATTAGCAGTCAAACAAGCTATAATAAAGATCGGAACCATAGTGTATACAACACTTAATAATTCCTAGTAACTTCCATGAAGGTGGAGTAGGCAAGTTCACAGCTTATCCATTGCATACGATTGGTAAATTACAGCCGAAAGGGTTAAATACATGGTTGGCTTTTCCCTAAAATGTGTAACGCTATTAAATATTCGAGGATCGATTACAAACTACAGGGACCTGATTGGTCGAATATAAGGCAATTGTATGTTTCAGATTTTATTGATTTTCGCTACTGGTTGCCCATATAAGCAATGTCTTCTGAAGAGATTTGTCACTTTAAATCTTGGGAGTATGGTTTAATTATATAGACGCTTATAGACCCAACTTGGCAAGGTATCTCTTTTACTTGTATGACGTACAGCACAGATACCAAGCCATGGATTATGTAGGATAATTGCCAACCCGAGTCTCTAATAATACACACATTTGTATTCAGAAACCTATTTGCACAGATACTCACAACAAGATCCTTAGGAAAGAGGTAATCATACAAAGCTGGTTGCTTTCTCTTCAATCCTACATGTATGTACATATTATTTATACTTGACTATGTTTATTGAAAGAGTTAGGTTGGATGTGTTTTTCTTCGCTGTGATTTTGTACAGGGCCCGCTCTGGAGCATTATCGTACACAGTCAGTCTGTTGTGGTGGAGAAGACCAAACAACATTCTCACATACAGTCAAACCTGTGTTGGTTAATTTTCTCAGCGGCTAAATTTCAATGGACAGGAGATTATTCCGAACATGTGGTATCACTGTTTAAGGGTCCGATTTCTCGTGTATGGGTACCAATTAACAAATATGCCGAGATTGCACACCAACCGTATCACTGGAAGTACACTACGGGCTCTCTGTATCTGTACTTACATTCCACATGACGATGATTCCATACGTGAATGACGTTACATAGAAAAGAAAATGCCACCTGAAATGTATAATATATATACAACAATTAATGTATGCCTTACATTCTGTAAAATGTCCAACTATATACTTCCCACTACTTGAATGTGGAAGTCGTGATAGCGCAGTGGATGCGCATTCGCTTCAGGTGCGAAAGGTCCGGAGTTCGAGCCCCGCTGGAGCCGTTACGATTGTGCCCTTAGGCAAGGCATTTAAATTCCACGTTGCCTCTTCTCTCTCCCTCGTGGCGATGGATTCCATCAGGAATGAGATCTCGAGAGTGATTAATATAAGTTGAAATAACTTAGTTTCGCAATCGAGCTAAAATAAATTTGTATAAACTACTTGACGGAGGATAAAACAATCAGTTAACCCATTTCATTCTGGATACATTTAAAGGCTTTTGCAAACAACATAGATCCAGATCAGGCTGCACAGATCAGCCGCAGTGTGACGCTGCATGCTGATCAGGATCTATGTTGTTTGCTATATAGCCAAGTGTCTTAGCAAGATCATCTGAATAGCAAACAGCATAGAGCCTGATCAGACGGCATGTTCAGTGGCGGTTGATCTGGCTCTATGTTCTTTGCAAATACTGTTTGAACGGTATCCAGAATGAAATGTCTCGCTAAGTTAACTCCGGGAAATCTGAATGTGTCCTATGTTTCTATAAACCCAACAATATGTTAATTTGAAAACCCCAGATTTATTTTTAATAACTACCCCCACCCCCCACACACTAACCAGGATAGTTTGATTGTCAGGTTCCTGCACTAAAACCAAGAGTGAACAAAGGTTTGCATCATAAAATTGTACTGGAGATGTTTTTTATTTTAATTTAATTTTAGTTGTTTTTAAGAGTGATAATTAAAGCTTCAAACACCTGTGGACCTAGGCAATCGAGTACTTCTCACAAATCGTTAAAATAATGTTCATTGATGATTTGTAAT
>CM026394.1:52745868-52770164 GCA_014843695.1 Archivesica marissinica
ATGGCAGGTATTTCACGTTCTATGATGGCAGGTATTTC
Source organism: Archivesica marissinica (assembly GCA_014843695.1). Classification (NCBI taxonomy): domain Eukaryota; kingdom Metazoa; phylum Mollusca; class Bivalvia; order Venerida; family Vesicomyidae; genus Archivesica; species Archivesica marissinica. The sequence goes on from CM026394.1 coordinate 52,745,907, forward strand.
ACACGTTCTATGATGGCAGGTATTTCACGTTCTATGATGGCAGGTATTTCATGTTCTATGATGGCAGGTATTTCATGTTCTATGATGGCAGGTATTTCACGTTCTATGATGGCAGGTATTTCACGTTCTATGATGGCAGGTATTTCACGTTCTATGATGGCAGGTATTTCGTCGCCAAGGTTTTCTGATCATATTTCCATTTTGCACCCCGTTTTCCAGTAGCCGATTTAGGTATCCCCCCGTTGCCAGGTCCTTCGCTAAGTTGCTCGGCGCTAAGAACAGTAGATTTTGGTTTTGACATAAATAATTATGAATTTGATGAAGAGACGACAAAATCGGTTGTTTATATTGAAATGTCGTAGCTTGGCATCTTTAACTCAATAAGTGTGTAATATGTTTGTTCTATACATAATTACGTTTAATACCAATTTAAACTATGGATAAAAAAGCCGCCGTGATTGAAATTACGCGAGTGTAGTGATCAAAAGGGATGTCATTGCCATTAACAAAAGCTGTGAAAACTTTTGTGTGACACGCGGACCTGGACACTCGGCCAATAATTATTGTGTTCGACCCAAAGGTGTTAATTTGATTTCATGTGACCAGTGATCTGGTTTGAGAGTTCCAGTCATCCGTGTTCGAGTCATCGAAGGTAGAACAATATGCATTATATAGAGATTATCACCGGGACCAGACGACATGTTCGAGCCAACGGTGGTGTTCGAGCTAACCGAGTTTGAGGCAACACATTTCGACAATAGCTTGTCTTGTTATTTATACATCTTTTACCATAGGGCAAAATGCCAGGGATGGATCACAGGCTCGATCCCCCGTCCGACCCTAATAAAATTAACAGTCTTTCAGATGGGACATTAAACCAAGGTCTCGTGTAGGTGCTTTACACCATGCACGTAAAAGAATGAGTGAGTGAGTATTTGGTTTAACGGCGCATCAGCACAGTTCAGGCTATATCGCGCCGGGTTAAGTATATTGTATACAAGATATCTACAATTAAAAATACTATGTAGATAACATACTGTTTGTATTAAAATTGTAATGACGAAAGGTCAATTGCAACAAACGTTATCAAGCTGTAAAAATGATTTTAAAAAAACGTCAGTTGTAAAACTTATAATTAATGGAAAAGATGCTATTCTTTTAAAAATACAATAATGTATTTAAAATCAACAGTGTCGAAAAGTTCCTTCATTGTCACAACTGTATAATATTTTCGACCAATGAGTGCTAAATCTACACATGTGTTCAACATTTATAGAGGAATGGCATGGTATACACCATGGTGGATCCTCTCTTTTCAATAAAATGAGTGTGTGAAACGGGTATGTCCAAGTCTCAACTGTGACATTACTGTTACCTAACTACGGTTGGAGTGATAAATAAAAGATGATTTACCAATGTTTGGCTTAATTGGTTGTAGTTTATTGAATTGTATGTTATTCCAAGTGGTTTGCCACTTTGAAGTAATGTAAGAAAGAATCGATTGCCTAGCATCAGTGTATGGTACATTTATTTTAGAATTTATACAGTCTAGTTTAAGTGCATCTTTTGCACTTTGATCAGCCATTTCATTGCCACGAATACCAATATGACTTGATATCCAACAATATATAACATGTTTAGTCGATGTAATATCTGTGTGCTTAAAAAGTAATTTGTGAATAAGGGAGTTTTTAACATTCATGTTGTCTACTGATTGCAGTACAGATAAAGAATCTGAAAGGATCATAAATTTTCTATCACGTGATGCATCAGCAAAATTCAGCTAATTCAATAGCCTCTACTTCTGATGAAAATATAGACGCATGATCAGGTAGTCGCAACTTAGAATTATGTAATTTACTGACAGCAGCACAGCCAACTTTGTTGCCGGCTTTAGATCCATCTGTATATAATCTGAAAACATGGTTCTGATTTCATTTCATTTGGATCTAAACATTTGCGAGTTAGTGTATGATTTCAGGTTATCATGAAGTTGTAAAATAACGTTGGGTTTAATCAGGTTTAAGGAGCTATATCTGATATAAAAGTTTCATGAACATTGTCAATGTTAAAATCTACGTTATGAATAGCTTCCTCGATGCGAAGCGCAAGAGGACGTATCGCCTTTGGCTTCGTCTCATAGGAAGTTGTATTGCCTAGATCAAACACGACTTTGTACGCTGGATTTCTTGGGTTTGATTTAAGCTTAAAGGCATATTGTAGAGATAATTTTTCACGTCTGAAGTAAAGGGATGGTTCATTTGCTTCTACATATCTATTGCTATTGGTGATGTTCTGAAAGCTCCGAGTGCAAGTCGTAAGCCTTGGTGATGTATTATGTCAAGTGTTTTGATATATGATGGTCTGATCCATACACAATTGATCCATAATCGAGTTTGGAACGAACTAGCATTCTATACAGTCTAAGGAGGACCTTTTGATCAGCTCCCCAGTCCGTATGAGCTACTACTTTGATAAGGTACATTGCCTTGAGTCATCTTGCTTTCAAGTACTTCAAGTGAGGAATAAACAAAAGTTTTTTATCAAAAATTACTCCAAGAAATTTAGTCTCAGGAACAACAGGAATGGGGACTCCGTAAAGAGTTAATACAGGGTCATTGTGTAATTTTCATGACTGACAAAAGTGAATACAATTGGTTTTGGCCTTCGAAAATCGAAAACCGTTATTTAAAGCCCATACCCTGGACTTTATTTAAACAAAGTTGAAGATGGCGTTCAATAGTAGCCATAGACTTTGATCGATAACATATAACAAAATCATCTACATATAAAGAACACTCATTATCTTTGCCAAGGCATTTCACAATGTTATTTATTTTAATATTAAAAAGTGTAACAGATAAAATACTGCCTTGCGGGACACCTATTTCTTGTTCGTGATTGCTAGAGACAACTTTAAATTGTCTATCCACGAGAAAGTCAGATATAAATTGTGGCATGTGTCCTTTAAGGCCTAACTCGTGTAAGTCTTTCATAATACCATGTTTCCATGTTGTATCGTAAGCTTTTTCAAGATCGAAAAATATAGAAACTACGTGTTGTTTCTTGATAAAAGCATCACGGATAAAAGTTTCCAATCGTATTAAATGGTCATTGGTACTTCGTTCATTCCGAAATCCACTTTGGAATTCGGAAATTAAATTGTTGGACTCCAGATACCAAACTAGTCTGGCGTTAATCATTCGTTCCATAGTTTTACAAATGCAGCTCGTTAATGCGATAGGGCGATAATTGTTTGGATTAGTTTTATCTTTTCCTGGTTTTGGTATTGGGATTACAGTGGCTTCTTTCCAGGAATCGGGTAATATTCTGGATTTCCATATTTTATTAAAAACATCTAAAAGTGCAATTAGTGAATACGTGGGCAAATGTTTCAAAAATTGATAGTGTATTTCATCAGGACCAACAGCGATATCGTGTGATTTATTTATTGCATCAGTGAGTTCATTGATAGAAAATATTTGATTGTAATTTTCTGAGATATCAGAGTCGAAACTTAATGTTCGCTTTTCCTCTATGGTTTTAACCTATTGAAATCGTTTTATCATAATTTGTGGAAGAGTTTTTGGAGAATGAATCTAAGTGTTTGCAATATCTTCCCTTGAGGTGATGTTTTTATTTGATATAATTATTTAGATGATAGTCTACAATTAGGAAAGATAAGACTACACATTCTGGAGGTCTGCTCGTGTATGTATCATCAATGTATCATTCTAGGCGTATATTACACTTGGAAAATATACTTCCCGAATCAATATGGATTGAATTTAAAGATCAAACAAAGTCATACCTACTTTGCAACGTTTATCGACAGCCTAATTGTCCTCTGATGAAGATCAGTTAAACTTAAACAATACTAAATTTTGTGATATTTTATTAGTGAACAATATGCGTTATGTAATCACTGAACCAACACGCATGAGTCCGCATTCGAGTACCTTGATTGATCCAATTGCTGTCTCTAATAATATCCAATGCCTTCATTCAGGAGTGTTTAACCCTTTACTCCACAACAGAAGAGGCCATTAGCTCATTTGATCTCCATACAGCTGATAAGAAATATGTACACTGTACTACATAACCAATACTCAATATCTATGACACCATCTCCATATAGATTATTGGAAAATATTGAATAATAGATACCTACCTGATTCAATGCTAATTTGCAATACTTTCTGATAATGTAATCAAAATTATGTCAATGTAAATCTTTTGTAGAATTAAATTTCCTTTCTGATGGTATAATTGTAGGACAAAAACTCAGCACTACATATTACAAATGATATTGAAACTAAATTTTTATGAAATATTAGCAAATTATTCCCATTTCATCAATGATATTGTTCATATAAAAGTAATCTATTGACGCTAAATCATTTTATTAATATTTAGTATCGTATTAATATTAATATCTTTAAACATTTATAACTAAATAAATAGTTATTTGTATAAATTATATATATATATATATATATATATATATATAATATTTAGACATTTTTGACATATCGACTGGAACCGGAATTCTGAGAAAAAAGTCACTTACTTGTTGGTGTTGTTCAACTCTAGGTACGTACCTCTGCATACATGTATATATGTATGTACTGTTATCCAATATAATCCAATATAATTCCAAAATTTCTTGTCACCAAAATTGCTTTTAAAATTTGACAGAACACTATATTTTACACTAATATTTACACAGTTAGGAGTTGTTATTACCGACATACACCACGCCCAAACTGGCACGCAGTTAAGTTTGTGTATGGCGGCTTTAAAATTTTACTTTAATTCTTTGATAAACAATATAATTTACACTAATATTTACACTAATATCAACTGACGTGGGACTCGAACCCACGACCTCCCGAACACTAGTCGGACAGCTCTACCAACTGAGCTAGCCGGGCCGTTGTTCTACCCACGCCGAAATACACTACACTATTCCTTCTTTTATTCTTTAGGAGCCGCACCCCGATCCCTGGAGCCATACACCTACCCCTTTGCCCGTACCATCCCATCCTCACCGCCATTAAAGTGACCCAAGCAAAGAAATAGCGGAAAAGTTAGTGACCCGACGTGGGACTCTAACCCACGACCTCCCGACCACTAGTCGGACAGCTCTACCAACTGAGCGGGGCCGAGCCGTTGTTCTACCCACGCCGAAATAGACTACATGCGTGTACCGGTACTGTATATACATGTAGTGTTCCATTAATTACGTAATGCTTGTGTCTATTTTCAGATCATTGGTGGAATTGGGCGTGGCACACATCATTTTTGCATAAATGTACATTGCATGTTGTACACCCATAGACAGTCTCACGGCATATATTCAGGGTCTTCGTATGATATTTGCAAGTTCTTTTCTTGCCTGGTAATCTACCATGGACATGACCCTGGACGTTCTCGCCATCAACCAGTCCTACATTGTCCATTTCCCAAACTGGTCTCTTTCTCTTGGAGTAACCCCCAATGATGCCCCTAATGACTTCAAGTCGAAAGTCCAAATGTGAAAAGCGTTTCTTTTTTGTCACTCTCCTGGATGTGATGTTTATACAATATAAACGCATTCACAATGGCACAATTGACCATAAACCAGAACAGGTACTTCCACCACTTTTTGCTGTTCCTGCCAACCTTGTACTTCATGCGGTGTTGATCACGGAGGTCAACACCTCCCATGTACTGATTGTACTGTTGGCAGGACTGCGGCTGTTGAAGCGGTATCCTGTGTGCTCCGACACGTCTTGTACAGGGTACAATTGTGGCTGCATCACTCAAGGTAGACAAATGATGCACCAGTTTCTTGTCTTTCCAGACAGTGGCGACGAGTGGACCTCGTTGAAGAACTTTAGATTCTCCACGGTTCTTCACATCGCGGGGCTTCTTCAGCTCATTGGGGAATTCCTTCCGATTACATCGGACTGTCCCACAAGCATATAGACCGTTCGCCAATAAACTGGTCATGAGGGGAACGCCCGTAAAAAGTTGTCAAAATAGACGTGACGGTGACTGTGCCTGATATCACTGGTCAGGTTCATTGTGTCCTAGGCCATACTCGGTGTTATTGGTCTGCCTTCCTAGGTGCACACTAAACCTGTTCAGGTAAGCCGTATTGGAGTCACACATCATCCATACTTTAATACCCCGCTTGATGGGTTTTTCCGGCATATACTGTCGAATTGATAAACGCCCAGTGTACCTCACCATGGCTTCATCAATAGCGACCTCGCGTGATAATGTGTAGCTCTCCGAAAAACTTTGAGCTACATGATCTATCACAGGACGCACCTTGTATAATTTGTCATAGCCTGGTTGACCATGTGCTGGCTCAGCAGCTCTGTCGGCAACATGAAAGTACTGTGTCAGTTTCTGAAAACGGTTGCACGTCATTGTACCTTGAACACCACTGTTCCCAATGTAACTGTCCCCTGACCAGTACATATCTGCTTCCGGAAGACTCTGGATACCCATTAATATGTTTATCCCGACATATGCACGGATTTCTTCTGCCGTTGTGTCAGTCCAGTATGTGTCGGTCGTTCTGGATGCCTCCATCTTATACCTAGCATAATTGTTGGTATGCTGGGCAAAGTTGGCAAACAGATCTGGCTTCATCATCAACCAGAAATAGTCGATTGCCCGTGCAGGCTCGACATCAAACCCTGCCGGGAGATTGGCACCATCTTCTTCCACAAAGTCATCAAACTGAAGAAAGATCAGCAGTACATAATGTTATAATTTTATTTATTACATTTTGTACGAGACATTGTTTTCTTATTCTTAGTGTTTCAGTTTATTGTTCATCAATAAAAAAATATATAGTGTACATGTATATAGTATATATATATAATATGATATCAGTATCAATGTGTCCTGTAATTATTTACATTTCTTATTTTTGAAAGACTTGTGCATTACGGTGCGTAAACTTGAGAAAATAAAATATATACATGTATAACCCTTCACGGGTTTGTTTGTTTATTCATTCTTCCGGGATTTATCCATAATGAAAGAAATGGGACATGGTTTTATTATTTCATTGACTATTAACTTGCTAAAACCATTTGATGAAGCTTAATTGGAGAAAAACTATTTGTAAACAAACATCATTCGCAGGAAAATTGAATACGCACCCTCAAATTTGTGAAATTTGATGACCAATTTGAAGTATTTTCGTCCTCTGAATCGGCGGCGGCGGACAAACCTCCGTCGGACTCATCATCACTGACTATTGGTACGTCGATGTCGAATCCAACCTCGCTAAATCCTTCAAAATCTGATTCAGCGTCGCTTGATTCTATCATTCGTGAAGCCATGTTTGTACTGATAAATTTTCAGAAAATCGACCTGTGAACTTAGCGCGTGATATATTGGGTGTATACGATTGGACGCTATTTATACGTTAACTTTTAATTGTAACCATGTGCTTTTTCATGTGTAAAAGATAGATAAAGTTTACATCTTCCAGTAGAACTAAATTTAACCGGGGTCAGTATTCTAAATATAAACATATCGGTGTCAAAGTTCAGAGGCGTAGTAAGGCGTGTATATGGAGATCGGACAATGGCGTTCAATGACGTTTGTATGTGGGAATTGATAAAGGCGTGGAACGGCGTCTATATGGGGGAGGCAGTAAAGGCGTTGTATGGCATGTATGTGGAGTAAAGGGTTAAAGAGTTGGATTTCGATTTTCCACTAATTTTCCTCACCATATCCCAAACCTTTTTAATTGAAGTCCTAGAGTTAAGTAATGACACATAGTTTCAATGTTCTGCGAGCTTTCGCACAAACTATTTTAAACAAGTTTAAGTGTTCTTTTGTTGGTCTAACATTAAATTTTTTAAGAACTGCACAACGTTTTCTAATGGCAGTTTTACAGTCATCATTAAACCAAGGCTTTTTAAGTTTTGCTGAATTCGCCGAAGATTTTGGTATACATTCTTCTGCTATTCTGTGTAAAATATTTGTAACGTTTTAATAGGATCTTCCGTATGAATTAAATTGTCAATAGATATTAGATCTTCACACATTTCTTCAAATGTGTGCCAATCAGCTTGATTTAATTTCCAGTGTTGAATATTATCATTTGCCACTGGTTGTAAACATTTAAGAAAAATTGGAAAGTGGTCACTTCCGCAACTGTCGTCTCCTACTTTCCATTCAAAATCCAGAAAGATAGATGTATGGCATATAGTTAAATCAAGTGATGAATAATTTCCAGTTGCAGGATGCAATGATGTATACGATTTGTCATTCAAAATACAAAGATCGTGTCTATCTATAAAATGTTCAATCAGTTCACCTCTTGAGTTTATATCTTTACACCCCATAGAGGGTAACGGGTCAAAAAGGCCCAAATCCAAAACGGCCCGGTCCTAAAAGGCCCGGGTTAAAATGGCCCACTTTTAAGGGTACCAAAACGGACCACTAGTAAGGTACCAAAAAGGCCCACTTTCTATATGTTTAAGAAGCACACCTTGTGATAGGCATAAAAGAACAAGATGGAAGAATATTATGTTGATTGAGGGTATAGCGAATGGAAAGTTTCTTTCGCGAACGGAACAATATCTACGAAAAGAATATATTAATTCCAACGCTAATTTTACAAAGATTGTTTTCTGATTAACATGTCCAGTTCGGTAAGTTAATTAATCTGCTGTGATCTTAAGTTTTTAACTAATTGAGAAGGAATGTTTGGTGTTACATGGATAATTACGTCTTCAGTCAGGCCAATTAACATTGTCTACACAAATTTTCCTATGTTTTGATGTATTATTTTAAAATGGTGAGAATATGCTGTTTATCACAGGACAGTATTGAGTAAAGGAATATGGTAATATATATTCGCAGAAAAACCTCATGCAGTCTCTCAGTTTTCATTTAGCTTATGCTTCTGGAAATATCTCTGCAGTTTGATTTATTGTGTGTTAGTATCTTTCATATGGATATATTTTGTTTGTTTCTTTAATATATTTAAATTTTGATCGATAATAGTTCTGTATTTAGATCCAATTTTTTCCCCAAAATTTTATCTTTCATTTTTCTTTATTTGTTGTGTGTGTTCAATAAGTAGTTTTTTGTGTTCCATAATTTTAAGTAGTTTTTTAAGTGTTTTTAAATTTTATAACCATGGAGTTTCCTTGTATTTCATGTGATCGCGAGGTTCGACCGAGGCAACATGCCGTTGCGTGTGACTGGTGTGGCATGTGGCAGCATAGGAAGTGCGGAACGGGTATGTTTAATTTAGAGTTTATAATATGGGCTGAGAGTCTGAGAAAACCATCACCACCGTATTTGACCGAAAATGATTGAAAAAAATAACTATGTTAGAAAATGGATTCGAATGGTGCCGATTTAAACGCGAAAACGTGTTTCGGTAATAAATAAATAATATAACGTAACGTGATAAATAATATAATTTATATTTTTCGCCTTATCATAAACTTGTAGGTATCTCTCTTGCTGCCTACCGCGAGGCCACGCGGCTGGGCGGGGTAACGTTCGTCTGTCAGCCGTGCATACAGAGGGAGCGCCGAGTCGAAGAGGATGGGCCACCCACTCTAGAACTGAGCGTAAGTATTATCACGAGGGTATATGAATCATAAATTTAAATATAATAATTTTCTGTATATATATGTGTATATGTATATATCTATATTCTATATATAATATCGATCAGTAATCCTGAATAGAAATAAATCTCCCCATTATTTAGTGCAATTCATACGCCACCTAGTCGTTGACTTCAGATAACTCGACCCTCACAGCTGCAGGTTCAAATCCCACTGGGGTGTCGACTTCTTTTATGTGAAGAAGCTATCGAGTTCACTCGAGGAAGTTCGGTGGTTCTACCTGGGTGCCCGTCCCAAGCTATGTATTAATGCTAATATATATATCGATCATTAATCCTATATAGAAATAAAATGTCCCCATTATTTAGTGCAATCCTTGTCTCGATGCAAGTACGATTATACTAGTTGTTTGGCATGAAATATCTTTCCAGGTCCCACTAGACGATTTCGCCGAGGAAGAGATGTATGAACAACCGCCCACATTGGAACTCAGCGCGAGTACTAGTACTGTAAACATAAATATACAAGTACTGTAAACATAAATATACAAGTACTGTAAACATAAATATACAAGTACTGTAAACATAAATATACAAGTACTGTAAACATAAATATACAAGTACTGTAAACATAAATATACAAGTACTGTAAACATAAATATACAAGTACTGTAAACATAAATATACAAGTACTGTAAACATAAATATACAAGTACTGAAACATAAATATACAAGTACTGTAAACATAAATATACAAGTATTGTAAACATAAATATACAAGTACTGAAACATAAATATACAAGTACAGTAAACATAAATATACAAGTACTGAAACATAAATATACAAGTACAGTAAACATAAATATACTAGTACTGTAAACATAAATATACTAGTACTGTAAACATAAATATACTAGTACTGTAAACATAAATATACAAGTACTGAAACATAAATATACAAGTACTGTAAACATAAATATACAAGTAATGTAAACATAAATATACAAGCTGTCTATTAATTTTATGTGAGGAAGCTATCCAGCTCACTCGCGGAAGGTCGCTGGTTCTACCTGGGTGCCCGTCCATGCTATATATTGACGTTGATATATATATATATATATGACAACTAAATTAAACTAGTATGTCATTATTATTAATATTCAAACGTTATTTTAGGTTCAATTCAACGACGTCTATATGGAGGAAACTCTAATAGACACAACGTCCGACGCGCCTGATGTCAACGACATCGACATAACGGAGTCACGCGTAGAGGTAATATAACTACCATTATATTATAATAATGATAATAATAATAATATTCAAAAGAAAATATCGTTTAACTTAAATTATTATTATTATTAATTTAGAAGACATTTATTTTGCCAGTGGCTCGAACACACCATCTTCAAGCCGGAAGATTGGTCTGTCTTTCGTCAGACGATAAGGACGAACAACGATGTTGAAGGTAAATTAAAATGTGTATGCCCCACCATGATAGGGGGCATTTAGTGTTTCCGCTTCCCCGATGTTACATGAGTTTAAAGAAATTCTGCCGAGTCCATTTACCTATTTACGATGATATACTAAATTGTATTCATTCTAATCGATCTTTGTAGAACTGATGTTCAATTTTAATCTGCATGTGCTCTATAATTTTCTCCAACATCATATTTAGAAACTATAACTGTTCGTTTTTTATTCTAGGATGGCACCACCGTCTCAACAGCAAGGCCGGGAGCTCCTGTCTCGGCTTCTACCGACTCGTCCCCCTTTTACGACGGGAGGCAGAGTTGGTGCGGCTGGCGGTCGAGACAGGCGACCTAGAGAGGGGGACCAGCGTCCGGTCAGGCTGGATGGACCGGGCCATCGGCACCTGCTGGGATCGATACACATCCGGAGAATGGAAGACATCGCGATTCCTGCAGGGTGTCGGTGACCTCTACACCATCCGGTGTTAGATTTGTTTATGGTGTTTTGTTATGATTGTTATATTATTTTGTTTATGATTCTTTTGTTTTACTATGACTGTTTGTTAAGTATTTGTTAATGATTATTACTGTTTTATTACTGTGCGATTCCTGCAGGGTGTCGGCGATTCCTGCAGGGTGTCGGCGATTCCTGCAGGGTGTCGGCGATTCCTGCAGGGTGTCGGCGACTTCTACACCATTCGGTGTTAGATTTGTTATATAATTGTATATGGTGTTTTGTTATGATTGTTAAATTTATGATTCTTTTGTTTTGTTATGACCGTTTGTTAAGTATTTGTTAATGATAATAGTCCATATCTGTGCATGCGTCTGTACGTCCGTCCATTCTATACATTACGCTAACTTGACGGTTTTGGTATTTGCTAGGCTATTACTTTATTATTATTTAACCCTCGTATAACGGAAACGGGATATAGCGATAGCGAGTGCATGTCTGTGCGTCCGTGCATCAGAATATGTTGTTTTGTTTTGACTGTTTGTTAAATATCTGCTGTTATTGTTGTTCTGTATATCGAGTTGATTAAGAAACGTGCCATAACTTAATGTATCTTAGGTAAGACACTTAAACTTTTCCCCGAAATGACTTTAATTTATAGCAATATTTTTTATTATATTATGTCAGAATTTCAGATCAAACATTTTGATCTGGATTTTCGGCAAATTTGACATCAATTACCGAAATTATGTTTTGTAAATCCAATTGTTCTAAGGTACGTAATCTCATGTCACGTCTTATTTGATAATGTTTTTCATTCATATTGTTTTGATATTTACTTTCTTAATATTGTTCGAATAGTCCATGTTCGTTCATTCGTTGTTTTGTTATGACAGTTTGTTAAATATGTGTTACGATTTGTTATTCTTTGTAATCTCATGTCACTACAATTTCGTTCATGTTATCAACTAATTAAAACAATTAAAATCTTTATATTCTGTCGCTTTTTAATTCATATTCAACAAACTAGAATATTGACATTTAACTGAAATGTGGGCCTTTTTGGACCGGGCCGTTTTGGTTATGGGCCGTTCTGGTACTAGGCCTTTTAGGAATTGGGCCGTTTTGACCCGGATCCCCATAGAGTATAGTGTCCATTAAGATCACCTAAAATTATGAAAGGTTTTGGAAGCTGTTGAACAAATGATCTAATTCAGTTATTGATGGTTTACTGCTTGATGAAATATAAAGTGAACAGATGGTGATAACTTTGTGTAGTGTGGCCGAAATAGCAATAGCGTGTAGGTTAGTATTTAGTTTGATAGACCGGTGAAGAGGTTTATTACTGACAATGATGGATGAACCACCACATGCTCGTTCTGCATCTGGAACGTTATAGTTATACATAATTTTTGAAGGAAATGTTGTTAGTTGCTTTTAAAAAGGTTTCTTGAAGACAAAGTACAGAAGTTCCTTGATCCAATAACAGAAGAATTTCATTATAATTGGGTCTTAAACCACGGCAATTCCACTGAATAATATCTGGTTTATTATCCATTTGATTTATTTAAAAATTATGGAACAAAGTATACAATGAATATAGAAACATGTTTATTAATATTGTATGAGATCTTGAGGATCCAGCCTCGAAATCTTCTTGCTATCTTTATGGAGTGATGGTGTATCATCCTCATCCTCCATGTCGCTCAGGGTGTTATACCGCTTTAGGCAGAGCAAGGGATCATCATCACCCTTCCTACGCCTATCGTTTTTTTAATTTAAATTCATTTTATTTCTTGGTGTTTGGTTCCCCAGTGCGGGTTTAGAATTACCCGAATTTGTATTAGTGGGTTTAGTATTACTCGATGATGTTGATGTTTTTACAGACTGTGATGACGATTTATGAAGAGGAACATTTTGTTTTACAGGTGGTGCTTTTGGAATAGTAGACTGAGGTGTTTGCAAACCAGGAGAATTTGATTTCTCATGGTCTGAATCAGAGGTTTGCGTAGACGCATCGATGCACTGTGTTGATTTATTTGCGTGTGATTTTGTGATAGAGGAATATGTTACTGCTGGTGTATTGTATCTGGAATTGACAATTTTCCTAGCCTCTGGGAATGCAACACTCTGTGTGAATTTGACCTGGAGAACTTCACGCTCTATCTTCCAGGTCTTGCAGTTGTGAGACTTGGCTGAATGTGGCTCACTGCAATTCACACATGATATTGGATGTCGACACGTGTCGTCGTTGTGAGAGTGACCATTGCCAAGCACACATGTGACACACCTTTTCAGTTTTACAATTGGTTTCATTGTGTCCAAATTTAGAACAGTTGTAGCATTGAAGTGGATTTGGGACATTAATGTCCACTTTGGTAAGTAAATAGCCAATTTTGAGTGTACGTGGTAAGATAGGAGTGCAAAATGTGAGAATGATTGTGTTTGTTTGTATTTCTCTATTGTCTCTTTTAATTTTAATGCGTCTAGCTGCAGTGACATGTTGTTCCCGAAGCTCATCCACAATCTCAGTCTCGGCAACGCCAGCAAGGTCAGGGCAACGAATTACCCCTCTTGATGAGTTGAGAGAGTGGTGTGGATAACACTTGCAAGGAACATTGAAGAATGACGTCAGAGAAAGTAGATTGCGAGAGTGATGAAGATTGCCTACTTCAATAAGCAGGTTTCCAGTTCGGAGCTTTCTTACTGATTTCGGAACTCCTGCAATACTCTCGATTGTTTTTTCTATAACGAAAGGAGAGGGTCGTAATATTTTTACTTGTATCAGTGGATTCGATGATTAGAAATCTTGTGTAAATGGAATTTGATGGTTGGTGAGTTCTCAGCTCCCGTGTCATCACAGTCCAGTTCGCTATGCAGTCCTTTTTTCTTTGGGGTATCCATATTAAATTATTGAAAATTCATCACCTGTAGCCCCCACCCTCCATGGAGTCCAACAAGGGGACACGTAAACGGAGCGCACATAAAAGAACCAGAGGAAATTCTGGAATGTGTCTCTCTGTCTGTATCATTGTACTGTTCTCCAAAATCTAAAATGACTAATCTCTTCAGGAGCTATGGGCAACCGGTAGTGACGATAAATAAACATAAAGCTTATAGATAGGGCAAAGACTAAAATTTGGAAAATATGTCTACATACAAACATGCTTTTGTGAAATTACCATTTATAAATTACCTCCCTTTATGTCATATTTTAACAAAATCAGAAATAACTCTGTGAATGGTGGTTTACTAAAGTTAACACTAGGATAAATAACTCTGTAAATGCTGGTTTACTAAAGTTAACACTAGGATAAATAACTCTGTGAATGGTGGTTTACTAAAGTTAACACTAGGATATATAACTCTGTAAATGCTGGCTTTACTAAAGTTAACACTAGGATAAATAACTCTGTAAATGGTGGTTTACTAAAGTTAACACTAGGATATATAACTCTGTGAATGGTGGTTTACTAAAGTTAACACTAGGATAAATAACTCTGTGAATGGTGGTTTACTAAAGTTAACACTAGGATAAATAACTCTGTAAATGGTGGTTTACTAAAGTTAACACTAGGATAAATAACTCTGTAAATGGTGGTTTACTAAAGTTAACACTAGGATAAATAACTCTGTAAATGGTGGTTTACTAAAGTTAACACTAGGATAAATAACTCTGTAAATGGTGGTTTACTAAAGTTAACACTAGGATAAATAACTCTGTAAATGCTGGTTTACTAAAGTTAACACTAGGATAAATAACTCTGTAAATGCTGCTTTACTAAAGTTAACACTAGGATAAATAACTCTGTAAATGCTGGCTTTACTAAAGTTAACACTAGGATAAATAACTCTGTAAATGCTGGCTTTACTAAAGTTAACACTAGGATATATAACTCTGTAAATGCTGGTTTACTAAAGTTAACACTAGGATATATAACTCTGTGAATGGTGGTTTACTAAAGTTAACACTAGGATATATAACTCTGTGAATGGTGGTTTACTAAAGTTAACACTAGGATAAATAACTCTGTGAATGGTGGTTTACTAAAGTTAACACTAGGATAAATAACTCTGTGAATGGTGGTTTACTAAAGTTAACACTAGGATAAATAACTCTGTAAATGGTGGTTTACTAAAGTTAACACTAGGATAAATAACTCTGTAAATGGTGGTTTACTAAAGTTAACACTAGGATAAATAACTCTGTAAATGGTGGTTTACTAAAGTTAACACTAGGATAAATAACTCTGTAAATGCTGGCTTTACTAAGTTAACACTAGGATAAATAACTCTGTAAATGCTGGCTTTACTAAAGTTAACACTAGGATAAATAACTCTGTGAATGGTGGTTTACTAAAGTTAACACTAGGATATATAACTCTATGAATGGTGGTTTACTAAAGTTAACACTAGGATAAATAACTCTGTGAATGGTGGTTACTAAAGTTAACACTAGGATAAATAACTCTGTAAATGCTGGCTTTACTAAAGTTAACACTAGGATAAATAACTCTGTAAATGCTGGCTTTACTAAAGTTAACACTAGGATAAATAACTCTGTAAATGCTGGCTTTACTAAAGTTAACACTAGGATAAATAACTCTGTAAATGCTGGTTTACTAAAGTTAACACTAGGATAAATAACTCTGTAAATGCTGGTTTACTAATGTTAACACTAGGATAAATAACTCTGTAAATGCTGGCTTTACTAAAGTTAACACTAGGATATATAACTCTGTGAATGATGGTTTACTAAAGTTAACACTAGGATAAATAACTCTGTAAATGCTGGCTTTACTAAAGTTAACACTAGGATATATAACTCTGTGAATGATGGTTTACTAAAGCTAACACTAGGATAAATAGCTCTGTAAATGGTGGTTTACTAAAGTTAACACTAGGATAAATAACTCTGTAAATGCTGGCTTTACTAAAGTTAACACTAGGATATATAACTCTGTGAATGATGGTTTACTAAAGTTAACACTAGGATAAATAACTCTGTAAATGCTGGCTTTACTAAAGTTAACACAAGGATAAATAACTCTGTAAATGCTGGCTTTACTAAAGTTAACACTAGGATAAATAACTCTGTAAATGCTGGCTTTACTAAAGTTAACACTAGGATATATAACTCTGTGAATGATGGTTTACTAAAGCTAACTCTAGGATAAATAGCTCTGTAAATGGTGGTTTACTAAAGCTAACACTAGGATATATAACTCTGTGAATGATGGTTTACTAAAGCTAACACTAGGATATATAACTCTGTGAATGATGGTTTACTAAAGTTAACACTAGGATATATAACTCTGTGAATGATGGTTTACTAAAGTTAACACTAGGATATATAACTCTGTGAATGGTGGTTTACTAAAGTTAACACTAGGATAAATAACTCTGTGAATGGTGGTTTACTAAAGTTAACACTAGGATAAATAACTCTGTGAATGGTGGTTTACTAAAGTTAACACTAGGATAAATAACTCTGTAAATGGTGGTTTACTAAAGTTAACACTAGGATAAATAACTCTGTAAATGGTGGTTTACTAAAGTTAACACTAGGATAAATAACTCTGTGAATGGTGGTTTACTAAAGTTAACACTAGGATAAATAATTCTGTAAATGCTGGCTTTACTAAAGTTAACACTAGGATAAATAACTCTGTAAATGCTGGCTTTACTAAAGTTAACACTAGGATAAATAACTCTGTAAATGCTGGCTTTACTAAAGTTAACACTAGGATAAATAACTCTGTGAATGGTGGTTTACTAAAGTTAACACTAGGATATATAACTCTATGAATGGTGGTTTACTAAAGTTAACACTAGGATAAATAACTCTGTGAATGGTGGGTTACTAAAGTTAACACTAGGATAAATAACTCTGTAAATGCTGGCTTTACTAAAGTTAACACTAGGATAAATAACTCTGTAAATGCTGGCTTTACTAAAGTTAACACTAGGATAAATAACTCTGTAAATGCTGGCTTTACTAAAGTTAACACTAGGATAAATAACTCTGTAAATGCTGGCTTTACTAAAGTTAACACTAGGATAAATAACTCTGTAAATGCTGGTTTACTAATGTTAACACTAGGATAAATAACTCTGTAAATGCTGGCTTTACTAAAGTTAACACTAGGATATATAACTCTGTGAATGATGGTTTACTAAAGTTAACACTAGGATAAATAACTCTGTAAATGCTGGCTTTACTAAAGTTAACACTAGGATATATAACTCTGTGAATGATGGTTTACTAAAGCTAACACTAGGATAAATAGCTCTGTAAATGGTGGTTTACTAAAGTTAACACTAGGATAAATAACTCTGTAAATGCTGGCTTTACTAAAGTTAACACTAGGATATATAACTCTGTGAATGATGGTTTACTAAAGTTAACACTAGGATAAATAACTCTGTAAATGCTGGCTTTACTAAAGTTAACACTAGGATAAATAACTCTGTAAATGCTGGTTTACTAAAGTTAACACTAGGATAAATAACTCTGTAAATGCTGGTTTACTAAAGTTAACACTAGGATATATAACTCTGTAAATGATGGTTTACTAAAGCTAACACTAGGATAAATAGCTCTGTAAATGGTGGTTTACTAAAGCTAACACTAGGATATATAACTCTGTGAATGATGGTTTACTAAAGCTAACACTAGGATATATAACTCTGTGAATGATGGTTTACTAAAGTTAACACTAGGATATATAACTCTGTGAATGATGGTTTACTAAAGTTAACACTAGGATATATAACTCTGTGAATGGTGGTTTACTAAAGTTAACACTAGGATAAATAACTCTGTAAATGCTGGCTTTACTAAAGTTAACACTAGGATAAATAACTCTGTAAATGCTGCTTTACTAAAGTTAACACTAGGATAAATAACTCTGTAAATGCTGGTTTACTAAAGTTAACACTAGGATAAATAACTCTGTAAATGCTGGCTTACTAAAGTTAACACTAGGATAAATAACTCTGTAAATGGTGGTTTACTAAAGTTAACACTAGGATATATAACTCTGTAAATGGTGGTTTACTAAAGTTAACACTAGGATAAATAACTCTGTAAATGGTGGTTTACTAAAGTTAACACTAGGATAAATAACTCTGTGAATGGTGGTTTACTAAAGTTAACACTAGGATAAATAACTCTGTAAATGGTGGTTTACTAAAGTTAACACTAGGATAAATAACTCTGTAAATGGTGGTTTACTAAAGTTAACACTAGGATAAATAACTCTGTAAATGGTGGTTTACTAAAGTTAACACTAGGATAAATAACTCTGTGAATGGTGGTTTACTAAAGTTAACACTAGGATAAATAACTCTGTAAATGCTGGTTTACTAAAGTTAACACTAGGATAAATAACTCTGTAAATGCTGGCTTTACTAAAGTTAACACTAGGATAAATAACTCTGTAAATGCTGGCTTTACTAAAGTTAACACTAGGATAAATAACTCTGTAAATGCTGGCTTTACTAAGGTTAACACTAGGATATATAACTCTGTGAATGGTGGTTTACTAAAGTTAACACTAGGATATATAACTCTATGAATGGTGGTTTACTAAAGTTAACACTAGGATATATAACTCTGTGAATGGTGGTTTACTAAAGTTAACACTAGGATAAATAACTCTGTGAATGGTGGTTTACTAAAGTTAACACTAGGATATATAACTCTGTAAATGGTGGTTTACTAAAGTTAACACTAGGATAAATAACTCTGTAAATGGTGGTTTACTGAAGTTAACACTAGGATAAATAACTCTGTGAATGGTGGTTTACTAACGTTAACACTAGGATATATAACTCTGTAAATGGTGGTTTACTAAAGTTAACACTAGGATAAATAACTCTGTGAATGGTGATTTACTAAAGTTAACACTAGGATATATAACTCTGTGAATGGTGGTTTACTGAAGTTAACACTAGGATATATAACTCTGTAGATGGTGGTTTACTGAAGTTAACACTAGGATAAATAACTCTGTAGATGGTGGTTTATTAAAGTTAACACTAGGATATATAACTATGTGAATGGTGGTTTACTGAAGTTAACACTAGGATAAATAACTCTGTAGATGGTGGTTTACTAAAGTTAACACTAGGATATATAACTCTGTGAATGGTGGTTTACTAAAGTTAACACTAGGATATATAACTCTGTGAATGGTGGTTTACTGAAGTTAACACTAGGATATATAACTTTGTGAATGGTGGTTTACTGAAGTTAACACTAGGATATATAACTCTGTGAATGGTGGTTTACTAAAGTTAACACTAGGATAAATAACTCTGTAAATGCTGGCTTTACTAAAGTTAACACTAGGATAAATAACTCTGTAAATGCTGGCTTTACTAAAGTTAACACTAGGATAAATAACTCTGTAATGGTGGTTTACAAAAACACTAGGATAATAACTCTGTAAATGCTGGTTTACTAAAGTTAACACTAGGATAAATAACTCTGTAAATGGTGGTTTACTAAAGTTAACACTAGGATAAATAACTCTGTGAATGGTGGTTTACTAAAGTTAACACTAGGATAAATAACTCTGTGAATGGTGGTTTACTAAAGTTAACACTAGGATAAATAATCTGTAAATGGTGGTTTACTAAAGAACACTAGGATAAATAACTCTGTAAATGTGGTTTACTAAAGTTAACACTAGGATAAATAACTCTGTAAATGGTGGTTTACTAAAGTTAACACTAGGATAAATAACTCTGTGAATGGTGGTTTACTAAAGTTAACACTAGGATAAATAACTCTGTAAATGCTGGTTTACTAAAGTTAACACTAGGATAAATAACTCTGTAAATGCTGGTTTACTAAAGTTAACACTAGGATAAATAACTCTGTAAATGCTGGTTTACTAAAGTTAACACTAGGATAAATAACTCTGTGAATGGTGGTTTACTAAAGTTAACACTAGGATAAATAACTCTGTGAATGGTGGTTTACTAAAGTTAACACTAGGATATATAACCCTGTAAATGGTGGTTTACTAAAGTTAACACTAGGATAAATAACTCTGTGAATGGTGGTTTACTAAAGTTAACACTAGGATATATAACTCTATGAATGGTGGTTTACTAAAGTTAACACTAGGATATATAACTCTGTGAATGGTGGTTTACTAAAGTTAACACTAGGATAAATAACTCTGTGAATGGTGGTTTACTAAAGTTAACACTAGGATATATAACCCTGTAAATGGTGGTTTACTAAAGTTAACACTAGGATAAATAACTCTGTGAATGGTGGTTTACTAAAGTTAACACTAGGATATATAACTCTATGAATGGTGGTTTACTAAAGTTAACACTAGGATATATAACTCTGTGAATGGTGGTTTACTAAAGTTAACACTAGGATATATAACTCTGTGAATGATGGTTTACTAAAGTTAACACTAGGATAAATAACTCTGTGCATGCTGGTTTACTTATGGTTAACACTAGGATAAATAACTCTGTGAATGGTGGTTTACTGAAGTTAACACTAGGATAAATAACTCTGTGAATGGTGGTTTACTAAAGTTAACACTAGGATATATAACCCTGTAAATGGTGGTTTACTAAAGTTAACACTAGGATAAATAACTCTGTGAATGGTGGTTTACTAAAGTTAACACTAGGATATATAACTCTGTAAATGGTGGTTTACTAAAGTTAACACTAGGATAAATAACTCTGTAAATGGTGGTTTACTGAAGTTAACACTAGGATAAATAACTCTGTGAATGGTGGTTTACTAAAGTTAACACTAGAATATATAACTCTGTAAATGGTGGTTTACTAAAGTTAACACTAGGATAAATAACTCTGTGAATGGTGATTTACTAAAGTTAACACTAGGATATATAACTCTGTGAATGGTGGTTTACTGAAGTTAACACTAGGATATATAACTCTGTAGATGGTGGTTTACTGAAGTTAACACTAGGATAAATAACTCTGTAGATGGTGGTTTATTAAAGTTAACACTAGGATATATAACTATGTGAATGGTGGTTTACTGAAGTTAACACTAGGATAAATAACTCTGTAGATGGTGGTTTACTAAAGTTAACACTAGGATATATAACTCTGTGAATGGTGGTTTACTAAAGTTAACACTAGGATATATAACTCTGTGAATGGTGGTTTACTGAAGTTAACACTAGGATATATAACTCTGTGAATGGTGGTTTACTGAAGTTAACACTAGGATATATAACTCTGTGAATGGTGGTTTACTAAAGTTAACACTAGGATATATAACTCTGTGAATGGTGGTTTACTGAAGTTAACACTAGGATATATAACTCTGTGAATGGTGGTTTACTGAAGTTAACACTAGGATATATAACTCTGTAAATGGTGGTTTACTTGTGGTTAACACTAGGATATATAACTCTATAAATGGTGGTTTACTTGTGGTTAACACTAGGATATATAACTCTATAAATGGTGGTTTACTTGTGGTTAACACTAGGATATATAACTCTGTAAATGCTGGTTTACTTGTGGTTAACACTAGGATATATAACTCTATAAATGGTGGTTTACTTGTGGTTAACACTAGGATATATAACTCTGTGAATGGTGGTTTACTTGTGGTTAACACTAGGATATATAACTCTGTGAATGCTGGTTTACTTGTGGTTAACACTAGGATATATAACTCTATAAATGGTGGTTTACTTGTGGTTAACACTAGGATATATAACTCTGTGAATGGTGGTTTACTTGTGGTTAACACTAGGATATATAACTCTGTGAATGCTGGTTTACTTGTGGTTAACACTAGGATATATAACTCTGTGAATGGTGGTTTACTTGTGGTTAACACTAGGATATATAACTCTGTAAATGGTGGTTTACTTGTGGTTAACACTAGGATATATAACTCTGTAAATGCTGGTTTACTTGTGGTTAACACTAGGATATATAACTCTGTGAATGGTGGTTTACTTGTGGTTAACACTAGGATATATAACCCTGTGAATGGTGGTTTACTTGTGGTTAACACTAGGATATATAACTCTGTGAATGGTGGTTTACTTATGGTTAACACTAGGATATATAACCCTGTGAATGGTGGTTTACTTATGGTTAACACTAGGATATATAACCCTGTGAATGGTGGTTTACTTGTGGTTAACACTAGGATATATAACTCTGTGAATGGTGGTTTACTTATGGTTAACACTAGGATATATAACCCTGTGAATGCTGGTTTACTTGTGGTTAACACTAGGATATATAACTCTGTAAATGGTGGTTTACTTGTGGTTAACCCTAGGATATATAACTCTGTGAATGGTGGTTTACTTGTGGTTAACCCTAGGATATATAACTCTGTGAATGGTGGTTTACTTGTGGTTAACCCTAGGATATATAACCCTGTGAATGCTGGTTTACTTGTGGTTAACCCTAGGATATATAACCCTGTGAATGCTGGTTTACTTGTGGTTAACACTAGGATATATAACTCTGTAAATGGTGGTTTACTTGTGGTTAACCCTAGGATATATAACCCTGTGAATGGTGGTTTACTTGTGGTTAACCCTAGGATATATAACCCTGTGAATGCTGGTTTACTTGTGGTTAACCCTAGGATATATAACTCTGTGAATGGTGGTTTACTTGTGGTTAACCCTAGGATATATAACTCTGTGAATGGTGGTTTACTTGTGGTTAACCCTAGGATATATAACCCTGTGAATGGTGGTTTACTTGTGGTTAACCCTAGGATATATAACCCTGTGAATGGTGGTTTACTTATGGTTAACCCTAGGATATATAACCCTGTGAATGGTGGTTTACTTATGGTTAACCCTAGGATATATAACCCTGTGAATGGTGGTTTACTTATGGTTAACACTAGGATATATAACCCTGTGAATGGTGGTTTACTTATGGTTAACACTAGGATATATAACCCTGTGAATGGTGGTTTACTTATGGTTAACACTAGGATATATAACCCTGTGAATGGTGGTTTACTTGTGGTTAACACTAGGATATATAACTCTGTGAATGGTGGTTTACTTATGGTTAACACTAGGATATATAACCCTGTGAATGGTGGTTTACTTGTGGTTAACACTAGGATATATAACTCTGTGAATGGTGGTTTACTTGTGGTTAACACTAGGATATATAACTCTGTGAATGGTGGTTTACTTATGGTTAACACTAGGATATATAACCCTGTGAATGGTGGTTTACTTGTGGTTAACACTAGGATATATAACCCTGTGAATGGTGGTTTACTTGTGGTTAACCCTAGGATATATAACCCTGTGAATGGTGGTTTACTTGTGGTTAACACTAGGATATATAACCCTGTGAATGGTGGTTTACTTGTGGTTAACACTAGGATATATAACTCTGTGAATGGTGGTTTACTTATGGTTAACACTAGGATATATAACCTGTGAATGGTGGTTTACTTATGGTTAACACTAGGATATATAACCCTGTGAATGGTGGTTTACTTATGGTTAACCCTAGGATATATAACCCTGTGAATGGTGGTTTACTTATGGTTAACCCTAGGATATATAACCCTGTGAATGGTGGTTTACTTATGGTTAACCCTAGGATATATAACCCTGTGAATGGTGGTTTACTTATGGTTAACACTAGGATATATAACCCTGTGAATGGTGGTTTACTTATGGTTAACCCTAGGATATATAACTCTGTGAATG
>CM026394.1:52771164-52788664 GCA_014843695.1 Archivesica marissinica
CTGTCTGTCTGTCTGTCTGTCTGTCTGTCTGTCTGTCTGTCTGTCTGTCTGTCTGTCTGTCTGTCTGTCTGTCTGTCTGTCTGTCTGTCTGCCTGGAATCTATTACATGGGGGACAAAACACCCGTCAACAAATATTTTGGAACAAGCGGTGGTTTGAAATGTCTTTTAAGGTTAGATTTAAAGCTTGCTCGTGAAGTTGTGAATATCGTTGTCAAATTCATTCCAGAGTTTAGCAGAAGATGGAATTAATGAATACATAAAAGTAGTAACGCGGAGTTAAGGATAACGAAATCATGTGTAGTCGTCAGTAGGTGTGTGAGAAATCATGTGTCGTGATCGGTAGATGTGTGGGAAATCGTGTGTAGTCGTCAGTAGATGTGTGAGGAATCATGTGTCGTGATCGGTAGATGTGTGGGAAATCGTGTGTAGTCGTCAGTATATGTGTGAGGAATCATGTGTCGTGATCGGTAGATGTGTGGGAAATCGTGTGTAGTCGTCAGTAGATGTGTGAGGAATCATGTGTCGTGATCGGTAGATGTGTGGGAAATCGTGTGTAATCGTCAGTAGATGTGTGAGGAATCATGTGTCGTGATCGGTAGATGTGTGGGAAATCGTGTGTTGTGGTCAGTAGATGTGAGAAATCCATTTATATAATGATATGATGGACTTCAAAATGGGTTGTGTTTACATACTGTGAAAAATGGAAACTACTTACCAATGTACAGAAGACCAAGGTCATGCTTTTCAAATAGGGCAGAACTAGGAGAAGTTAAGAGTTATATACGACCGTGTTGAAATTGAATATGGTAACACATTTACTTATCTAGGCAAAGTATTTAGCACTGGATGGTCCCTTGTTCAGACATATGAAGCTATGTCAGGAAAGGAGCCAAACTCATTCTTTAAATTTAATGGATCCAGAATCGCTCTATAGAACATGTTTGACACTTGTTCGATAAACTTATTGTCCCAATATTAAATTATGGATGTGAATCATGGGGTTTCAATGAATCAAGAAAATTACAAAATAATCATTTACATTTTTGTAAAAACTCACTAGGAGTAAGACTACAAGCACAAACTACTTCTATATACAGTGAACTACGAAGAACACAACTAAGAAATCAAAGATTACTGCAGATAATAGAATTGTGGCTAAAAATTCTAAGACTAGAAAACACAAAGTACAATAAATACATGTATAATGTGATGATAAATGATAAGGAACGCTTGGCAAACAAGAATAATTGGACTAAATCGGTCAAAACTATTCTTGAATAATTATGATTTTATTATGTATGGTTATATCAAGGGAAGTAGGAAATGGACAACTATTTGTGGGTATTTTAACCAAAGATTGAAAGATACAAGGCTGGAATGAAGCATTAGAAAATTATTCAAGAGCTTTTTCGTATAAACTATTGTCAGATTTCGGCTACAAAAGTTACATAAAACACATACATATCATGCAATTGATAACAGCATTGATAAGACTGAGAGTGTCGGCGCACAAAGTATCAATAGAAACCAGACGATGACATAAACCTAATAAATTTCCAGACTGAATGAAAGAAAATGTATCACATGCAACATACTAGAAGATGAATTCTATTTTATATTGGAATACCAATTACATAAAGATATTAGAATTACTTACATTAACCATTTCAACACCACATACCTCTAAATTGGCTAACAAAAAAGTGTAGATCCAGATGAGCCGGCTCGTGACGAGCCGTCTCATCAGGATCTGTACTTTTTTCAGGTAATATAACTATTTTTAGAATTTTGTTTACCCATTTTGATAAATGAACTGATCCAAATGTAATTTTGTTATTAATTTATTGGTCTGAAAATATCATGGACCAGTCCATGTCAGTTACTTGGTGTTGAAAGGGTTAAACAATATTACTGGAAACGTCCCATTTAAAGGAAGGAATGATTGTCATGGAGACCTCACTGAAACTGACTTCTGTACCTGGGGACCATGTCCAGGTAAGTAGCGTTCTAACTACTGTACATTCCACACTGCAGAATGACGAGCACAGATGACTGATGATTAAGCTGTTAATTTTGCACGCACGCACACACACGATTCACACGGCAAAGTAGGGTCTTGTGCAGGTATGCTCCTGATGCCGGTAAAACAATAGCGTTTGAGACATCAGCGTAATTTAGTGAAAATTAATCAGTGAGACACCTCCTTTTATGAACATCAGTACTTCCCGAATTATATGCTTGTAATGCCAGGCGCCAGACTGGTAGGCAATCGGCAACCATTATTTAACTAGCTGGCGGCTCACCAACCGGCCATATCAGAATGAACACCTGACGAGATTCGAACCATCGACCTCCCGTTCCGTAGGCGGGCGCCTTAACCACTAGGCCACGGATACCTATACATAGGGACGATAATTGTGTTGATTTATGACAATATCAATATGAATACTCCAGATTCAATATTGTTGCCGCATTTGTGTTTGATGAAAGGTATTTATATTATCGGTGAATTGGTTAACTAAAAATAAGATGTAGGTAGAGTGAATCTAACTTGGAAAATCAGCAGATCCAGATTATGTATTATGTATTATAAGTATGGTACAAAGTAACATACAGTTTCTATGGTTGACGAAAGTAATAAATAAGCTTGTTTGACGCTCAATTATGTTCCTGCTAAATGGTCTAACGACTTCAATGTTCAAATTCACAAGAACTAAAACTGTTATTATTTGACTAGCTTAAGACTTTGATGTGCATACAAAAACAGACGGATCTGTAGTCCAGTGGTTAACACGCAGGACTGGTAATCCAGGGATCCCAGGTTTGATCCCCCGTCTGACCATAATAAAATTAACAGTCTTTCAGATGGGTGGTACGTTAAACCGAGTTCTCGTGTCAGTGCTTTACACCGTGCACGTAAAAGAACCAGAGGAGACTCTGAAATGAGTATATGTCTGTATCATTGCACTATCCTCCAAACATAGACTAATCTCTTCAGGAGGCGATGTTCATATGGGTAGCGACGATAAATAAACGTAAGACGCACACTTATGCTTAGTAGGCATACTATAGAAGCGGAGGAGTAGGGATAACATGGTAAATTAAAAACAAAATAAAGCATTGTCTAATAGTATTTATATGCTTAATATTTTTTTATATGGAAGCAACATAATGTAACCGTGTGGATTTTAACACTTTTTGTAAATTGGGGTAAATTGCATTATAATGACATTAGAGTTGTGTCCCTTGTTTTCACGAGATATTCGGAGTGAACACAATATCGTTTGACAGGTTTAATGGTGGGACAGATAACTTACTAGTTTTTAGCAACATCAAGATGTACTTGTAACCGCAGCATAACGTCACAGTGAGAGGGTGTAGTGTGTGTGGCCAGTGGAAATAAACTCATCTCCACAAGATGGGTTCGGGTCCATGACAGTTTGAATGAACATAGTACACTACAGTAAACGATATGCACAGTCAACTTAGTTGTTCCATTTATTTGCCCAGTGAGTCCAGGACATGAAACCGAACCTCGACACCCTAGACCCAGTATAGGCATTAAGCCGATAGGGCAAGAGGGTACAAATGGCGCCCAACGAAGTTTGGACTTAGGGCAGCCTTCACTTTTTAAATATTAATATAATGACGTCAGTGTTTTGAAAATATTAAAGTGAAGATATGGAACCAGTTGGAATATCGGTGTGGCAAATCATCATCTTAGATTTCGTGTTACAATGTGGTACATCGTGTCACAAGAACAATGTTTGTATATACAGTGTTACAATAGCACACACTGTTCGGGGATGCGTAGATTCTGCAACAGTCGAGCGACTAGTGAGATCCAACATCATCAGTTACACAGTGCTCCAGCAGATATTCAGCAAGACGTACTTCAACAGAGAACAGTCAGTTATTGAAACATCCAGACGGCGGTCAAGCAACAAAGTGACTTTAGATTGAACAGTGAATACTAGTGAAAAAGTAGGACAGTGATTCATTATGAATAAATCAAGACTTGGAGATCTAGTGAATAAGTGTTTACAAAGTATATTCTATTTAGTGAATGTCCATAGTGGTCTGTCAACTGAGTTCGTAAGTACACACCTATTACTTCATAAATTGCAGTTATGAAACTAGCTGGCATTTTTATAGTATTATTTGTATATAAGTGTTCTTAAATTCTTAATGCCAGATGATAAATAACAGCAGTTTATGATTTTATTATACTGTGTGATCAATGTAATGTGTAAGAAAGCAAATCACTGCATGCACTTAACATTCTGGTAACGGGATCCTAATAGTTCTGTCTGAAATAAGTAATGATCTTATTTACTATCTTCTCAGTCTATTCTTTCCTATCTCAAAGCTGGTGAACACATCTGCCATTTGGGTTAGAATTAAGATACTTGCATACATGTACAGGTGTTTGTTTACATTCCTGTGTTATGTAGGTCAGTGTTTGTGTTGGGATTTGACTCGTAGACTTGCTCATTAGTGGTTTTGTCAGTGGATTAATTAGCTGGATAGGTGATATATTAGCCATTGCCAGTGTTTTCCCTTAAAACTGGACCTACGGAGTAAACTATTCCGATAAATATTCAACATTTTCCCGATTTGTTTTCCATTTTGTGTTTGGAGAACTACTTTATCACATGTGTCTAACGGCCATATTGAATTCATTCAATGCATACATAATTGACCAGCTGAGACAGTGGATTGGTTGACTTACATGACGTAGCTCTAAATCTGGTTTTACCCCAGCTAAAGTTAGTAATTAGGACACACGTGACTTTACATGACATAGACTAGTAAAGCGTCTCTTAGTATACAGAGGTAGTGTCTATTATAAAAACGGTGGTTCTATGTAAAGGAAAGCGAGTTATTCAGCCAATAGCAAGAATAAATCAACAGATGTGGTAGATAGCGTAGTAGATAGTTAGTGGATAGATAGCGTACACTATAAAGTAATTGATTTAAACTGAATTGTGCTGTATACTAGACTGTTGACACGGTGTTGTGTATTAGCAGTCCAGTTCACTACAATTGTGGAGCGTTGTATAGTTGGCGTCTGTCATATATCATGTGAAGGTTGATACTTTCTGTGATATTGTATCACGGGTATCAGAGCATATACTAGTCACTAAGAGCCTAGGGCAATTACACTGATAACTAGTGTATATTTGTGTGTACATGTATACTAATATTTTTGCAAATACTTTTATGCCTAGACATAGTCTATGGTCTATATAGGGTTGTCGCCTCTGTGTAGTTGATTGTAAATGCAACTCCACAATCAATCAAAACTGACATTCATATATTTAAATACCTTCCCCAATTTATAGAGGCATTAGCTGACATTTGGAGTTAGCGTACGCCGCATCCTGTTTGTAAATTAATTTGTTGATAACTGATTGGTAGCCTACCTGTATGATAGCCATATGATTTTTTCAATTAGATTTTGTTTCAGGTGAATAGGATTCGGATTTACCAATGTTATTGTGACAATGCAACTTAATTGAATTTGCGAATATTGCAAATATAGTGTTAATTGAAATAGTAGGATTAAATTAACGCTGTGTTAAATAGTGATAGTGAAACATTGTGATTGTTGTTTGTGTACAACATTTTGATAAAAGACACACTTGAGAATTAAATTGTGATAAAGGACACATATGTGATTATTAATTTGTGATAAAGGACACACTGCAGACTTATTAATGTGTGATTATGGACACAATATACATGTACTCATTAAAAGTGTTGTAAGATATCATAGATATCAGAAGTGACTGAACTGCTATGAATGGATTGAGATAGTGAACTCTGTGTTTGACATTTTGAAGTGCAGACATTTGGAAAAAGACATTTAGTGATAGAAATTTGTGATAGACAATTAGTGATTGCTATTTAGAAATTGATGCGACACTTAGTGCTTGGACACTTGAATTATTTGTGTAGTGTATTGGTTGTGAAAAGACTTCAGTAATCTGCCTGACATTTATTACTTGTGTATTGATGTGTATAATGTTGTGATAATAGATTGTGAGTACAATTTTGGAATCCATGACAATTGTATTGTGAGTCAAAGTTGGTGATAGAGTTTGACATAACTCAAATATATATAGTAAATAATATATTCAGTTGGAACTTTACTTGTGCAAAAAGTACTGAATAGTATTACATAGTGTAATCAAGACAATTTGATTGTGAACTTTGTTCATTATACTAGTGGACATATAGATCTTCGGATAGAGACATGTTTAGTAGTATGGTCAGCTCTTTGCTTGTTGTGTATACGTCATCACTTGTTGTGTATACGTCATCACTATAAAGCCTATTGATGATATATCGCGCAACTACCGATCTCTTTACTTGTTGTGTATACGTCATCACTATAGAGCCTATTGATGATATATCGCGCAACTACCGATCTCTTTACTTGTTGCGTATACGTCACCACCACCACTACAGAGCTCTTTGCTTGTTTGGTATACGCGTCACTATAGAGCCTATTGATAATAGCTTGATAAATAGCGATCGCGTACCATTCTATAAATATCGACTACGAACCTATCCATAAATAACTATTACGAACGCTTCTATATAAATATAGTCCGTTTACGTTTACCTCAATCAGCTTCACGAACTTCAACGAATATACGGGTAATTATATTATTAAAACTAGGCGTACGTTTTTATCGAGTAAGAAATCCTAATTATACGCTATATACAAACTTAACCTATGTACGAAAATGAATAATATATATCTTACATCGTTACGTATAATTCCATAAAAACGCGATATATTATTAATAATCCGTAATGTACGTTTTAGAAGGGCATGTCACTAGACATAGCCATAGCGTATATGAAACACGTATTTTATCGTATAGAGTGATACAACGATTAATATAAATGTCTAATACTCGGTGTTCCATGCCCATCTTCAAGACACGGAGCACAGCTACAACCTCACCCAACAACATCAGTACAGAAAATGAAGGCCGTTTGCAACAGTATTTACTGCAAAATACGTCATTAGTGTCATGGGTGGCTATCTCCGAATATATCCTATCATTTCGTATGACGCACGTTAATTCTCTGCTCAATACATCGGAATGGCTCCAATAATGAATGCGAGGTATGAGGTTATATGTTAGTCAGTTGACCCTAAATAACCTTATCTGGGAATGCGAGAAAAATCACCAGCGCAGTAGGTACACAAAATTAAAACAGCATGGAACCAAACACTGACACATTCATACAGGTAATTATAAATATGATTCTAAAGTAATTAACGCGTTTACATACCACGGTTGTCATCTCTGAGTTGCAACATAACTGATTAACTGATAAGCACAGAGTGCGCACATAACTTAATCGGGAGGTCGTCTAACAACATTTCTCTAAGCTACCACATATCGCATTAACTGATAAGCCCGGAGTGCGTACATAACTTAATCAGTAGGTCATCCGAGCGATTGAGCTAACATACATTTGTATATTAATTACAGCCCCAGGTTCAATAAAATTGTGTGTGTGTGTGTGTGTGTGCGCGCGTGTGTGTGGTGTGTGCGTGTGTGTGTGTGTGGTGTGTGTGTGTGTGTGTGTGCGTGTGTGCGTGTGCGTGTGTGTGCGTGTGTTGCGCGCGTGTGTGCGTGTGTGTGTTGTGCGCGTGTGCGCGTGTGTGCGTGTGTGTTGCGTGTGTGTGTGTGTGTGTGTGTGCGTGCGTCGTGCGTGCGTGCGTGCGTGTGTGTGTGTGTGTGTGTGTGTGCGTGCGTGCGTGCGTGCGTTGCGTGCGTGCGTGCGCGCGCGCGCGTGTGCGTGAGTGCGTGTGTGTGTGTGGTGCGTGCTGCGTGCGTGCGCGTGTGTGTGCGTGCGTGTGTGCGTGTGTGAGTGCGTGCGTGCGTGCGTGCGTGCGTGCGTGAGTGCGTGCGTGCGTGCGTGTGTGAGTGCGTGCGTGCGTGTGTGTGCGTGTGCTCGTGTGTGCGCGTGCGTGCGTGTGTGATAAGAATGTAATATTTGGCAAGTTACTGATTCCCTCTATCAGGTTGTATGTTGTTTGCGGTTATTTTATATAATGTATATCTATTTACCTTACCACACGCCCGTCTGTCTGTCCGTCTCCGTCCGTCCGTATGTCCGTCCGGCGGTCTGTCTGTAGGTGGAGCATCTCCTGCCACGTGCACTGTCCTCCAAAACAAAGGCTTTGCCGATGCATATGTCGCATTACGCGCGAAACAGAATTATAAGATGTACATGTATGTAAATGCTGCATGTAGGCCTACAGCGGTACTCAAATCAATCTAAAAACAGCAACAATTAATTCGCTATTTCTTTAGTATTTATACGGATATCCATAATTCGATTATTAGATATAGGGGTAGAGCCGAGTAGATTCGATCCCTGGATTACCCTAATAAAATTAACGGTCTTTCAGATGGGACCGAGGTATCGTGTCTGTGCACGTAAAGGAACCAGAGGAGACTCTGTAATGGGTCTCTGTCTGTATCATCGCACTATCCTCCAAAATTACTAATCTCTTCAGGAGAGCGACGCTCGTACGGGTAACCGGTAGCGACGATAAATAAACGTAAAACATACAGAAACTATCGACGAATTATTCAACGCAGTGGTGTGAAATTATCAATGCATTGTGTTTGTTTATTATAGCGTCACCCTATTTTATTTCTGACTTATGATACATCACTTATTATGAACATCAGTACTTCCCGAATCCTATGCTCGTATGTCTGGAGTCATGCTGGGGGGCAATCGGTAACCATTATTTAACTAGCGGGCGGCCAAATCAGAACAAACACCTAACGAGGTTCGACGGAATGTCTGGAAAATGCAATGTCAAAAATGAGAACGAAATATTTATTTCTGTCTGCTTATCAACTCGATGGTATTTTCCATGGACCATTATTAGGCTCGTTTCAAGTTTGATTTATTTGACATCTTGCCAGGCGTACATTTTGACGCGCAAACCCCACGCTGTATCTCCGCGTGAGAGTTCGCTCAATTAGTTTATAATTCAGGGCAAATATAAACATTAGCATAAATTGGGAAAATAAGCCCTGTAACGCTTCATTATAGCAAGAATATTTAAAACATGTAAACATAACGTCATATCATATTTACAATCAGACTATTCATAGTATATAAATATATATATATAGATATACGCGCATATCTATTGTCTGCCTGTCTGCCTACCTGCCTGTCTGTCCGTCCGTCCGTATGTCTGTCTCTCTGTCTGTCTGTCTGTACGTCTCTCTGTCCGTCCGTCCGTCCGTCTGTCTGTCTGTGGAGCATCTTCTGCCTTGTGCACTATCCTCCAAAACAACGGCTTTGCTGTTTTCATGATGTTTTCCGACGCTACCCTTCATTTTGATCTTTCGATATATCTATAATACTGATTATCTCCCTTTAATCGTAAATAAGTTTGAAGAAAAATGAACTTTCGAGGAAACTGGCCGTGTTTGGTATCGTCGGAAAGATCTCGAAGAGACAATGACGAATCCGCGACTCAATTAATGGTCCGACCTCATACCGGAAGTAGTGATCCGAAAAACCGGAAGTACCGATATAAATTCGTTATATAAGCTTTATTATAGGTCCTATCTATCCGGGGGTTTCGATAATCGTACTAAACGATTATACGTTCCGAGCCTACGATTTTCAAAATGGAGGATATAAATGGCGGGAAAACACTATATCGCTTATTAACGGTCCATTCGACTCGGTGTGTGTCATTTATGTCCGTATCTACCCTTAATTCTAATTACGTAGCTAATGTCCGTACACAATTACCTCCCTCTACACATTCTCATTATACCGATAAAATGATTATATTACTACAAGATATACACATTATCTCACCATATCTACATATATTACACCAATATAAATCCACTATCTCACCATATATACATACATTACTAATAGATATATACACTATCTCATTATATCTACATTCATTACTACAAGATCTACACACTATTTCACCATATATACATTCATTACTACAAGATCTACACACTATAACACCATATCTACGTACATTATTACAAGATATATCAACTATCTCCCCATATTTACGTACATTACTACAAGACATACACAGTATCTCACCATATCTACATACATTACTACAAGATATACACACTATCACACCATATCAACGTATATTACTACAATAACTACACACTGTCTCACCATATCTACATACATTACTACAAGATATACACACTATCTCACCATATCTACGTACATTACTACAAGATATACACACTATCTCACCATATCTACGTACATTACTACAAGATATACACACTATCTCACTATATATACGTACATTACTACAAGATATACACACTTTCTCACCATATCTACGTACATTACTACAATATATACACACTATATCACTATATCTACATATATTACAACAATGGTGCGATAGTGTGTATATTTTGTAGCAATGTTTGTATATATGGTGACATAGTGTGTATATCTTGTAGTAATGTATGTAAATATTGTGAGATAGTGGATATATCTTGTAGTAATGTATGTAGATTTGGTGAGATAGTGTGTATATTTAGTAGCAAAGTATGTATATATGGTGAGATAGTGTGTATGTCTTGTAGAAATGTACGTAGATATGGTGAGATAGTGGATATATATTGTTGTAATATATGCAGATATGGTGATATAGTGTGTATATATTGTAGTAATGTATGTAGATATGGTGAGACAGCGTGTATATCTTGTAGTAATGTGTGTATATATGGTGAGATAGTGTGTATATCTTGTAGTAATGTACGTAGATATGGTGAGATAGTGCGTATATCTTGTAGTAATGTATGTAGATATGGTGAGATAGTGTGTATATCTTGTAGAAATGTATGCAGATATGGTGAGACAGTGTGTAGTTATTGTAGTAATGTATGTAAATATGGTGAGATAGTGGATATATCTTGTAGGAATGTATGTAGATATGGTGATATAGTGTGTAGATCTTGTAGTAATGAATGTAGATATGGTGAGGTAGTGTGTAAATTTAGTAGCAATGTATGTATATATGGTGATATAGTGTGTATATATTGTAGTAATGCATGTAGATATGGTGAGATAGTGTATATATATTGTTTATATATGTAGATATGGTGATATAGTGTGTATATCTTGTAGAAATGTATGCATATATGGTGAGACAGTGTGTAGTTATTGTAGTAATGTATGTAAATATGGTGATATAGTGGATATATCTTGTAGGAATGTATGTAGATATGGTGATATAGTGTGTAGAACTTGTAGTAATGAATGTAGATATGGTGAGGTAGTGTGTAAATTTAGTAGCAATGTATGTATATATGGTGAGATAGTGGATATATCTTGTAGGAATGTATGTAGATATGGTGATATAGCGTGTAGATCTTGTAGTAATGAATGTAAATATGGTGAGATAGTGGATATATCTTGTAGGAATGTATGTAGATATGGTGATATAGTGTGTAGATCTTGTAGTAATGAATGTATATATGGTGAAATAGAGTGTAGATCTTGTAGTAATGAATGTAGATATGGTGAGATAGTGTGTATATCTTGTAGTAATGTACGTAGATATGGTGAGATAGTGTGTATATCTTGTAGTAATGTACGTAGATATGGTGAGATAGTGTGTATATCTTGTAGTAATGTATGTAGATATGGTGAGACAGTGTGTAGTTATTGTAGTAATGTATGTACATATGGTGAGATAGTGGATATATCTTGTAGGAATGTATGTAGATATGGTGATATGGTGTGTAGATCTTGTAGTAATGAATGTAGATATGGTGAGATAGTGTGTAAATTTAGTAGCAATGTATGTATATATGGTGATATAGTGTGTATATATTGTAGTAATGCATGTAGATATGGTGAAACAGCGTGTATATCTTGTAGTAATGAATGTAAATATGGTGATATAGTGTGTAGATCTTGTAGTAATGAATGTAGGTATGGTGATATAGTGTGTAGATCTTGTAGTAATGAATGTAGATATGGTGAGATAGTGTGTAGTTATTGTAGTAATGAATGTAGATATGGTGAGGCAGTGTGTAGTTGTTGTAGTAATGTATGTAAATATGTTGAGTTAGTGGATATATCTTGCAGGAATGTATGTAGCTATGGTGATATAGTGTGTAGATCTTGTAGTAATGAACGTAGATATGGTGAGATAGTGGATATATCTTGTAGGAATGTATGTAGATATGGTGATATAGTGTGTAGATCTTGTAGTAATGAATGTATATATGGTGAAATAGTATGTAGATCTTGTAGTAATGAATGTAGATATGGTGAGGTAGTGTGTAAATTTAGTAGCAATGTATGTATATATGGTGAGATAGTGGATATATCTTGTAGGAATGTATGTAGATATGGTGATATAGTGTGTAGATCTTGTAGTAATGAATGTATATATGGTGAAATAGTATGTAGATCTTGTAGTAATGAATGTAGATATGGTGAGGTAGTGTGTAAATTTAGTAGCAATGTATGTATATATGGTGAGATAGTGGATATATCTTGTAGGAATGTATGTAGATATGGTGATATAGCGTGTAGATCTTGTAGTAATGAATGTAAATATGGTGAGATAGTGGATATATCTTGTAGGAATGTATGTAGATATGGTGATATAGTGTGTAGATCTTGTAGTAATGAATGTATATATGGTGAAATAGTGTGTAGATCTTGTAGTAATGTATGTAAATATGTTGAGTTAGTGGATATATCTTACAGTAATGTATGTAGATATGGTGATATAGTGTGTAGATCTTGTAGTAATGAATGTAAATATGGTGAGATAGTGGATATATCCTGTAGGAATGTATGCATATATGGTGAGACAGTGTGTAGTTATTGTAGTAATGTATGTAAATATGGTGATATAGTGGATATATCTTGTAGGAATGTATGTAGATATGGTGATATAGTGTGTAGAACTTGTAGTAATGAATGTAGATATGGTGAGGTAGTGTGTAAATTTAGTAGCAATGTATGTATATATGGTGAGATAGTGGATATATCTTGTAGGAATGTATGTAGATATGGTGATATAGCGTGTAGATCTTGTAGTAATGAATGTAATATGGTGAGATAGTGGATATATCTTGTAGGAATGTATGTAGATATGGTGATATAGTGTGTAGATCTTGTAGTAATGAATGTATATATGGTGAAATAGAGTGTATATCTTGTAGTAATGTACGTAGATATGGTGAGATAGTGTGTATATCTTGTAGTAATGTACGTAGATATGGTGAGATAGTGTGTATATCTTGTAGTAATGTATGTAGATATGGTGAGACAGTGTGTAGTTATTGTAGTAATGTATGTACATATGGTGAGATAGTGGATATATCTTGTAGGAATGTATGTAGATATGGTGATATGGTGTGTAGATCTTGTAGTAATGAATGTAGATATGGTGAGATAGTGTGTAAATTTAGTAGCAATGTATGTATATATGGTGATATAGTGTGTATATATTGTAGTAATGCATGTAGATATGGTGAAACAGCGTGTATATCTTGTAGTAATGTATGTAGATATGGTGAGATAGTGGATATATATTGTTGTAATATATGTAGATATGGTGATATAGTGTGTATATCTTGTAGAAATGTATGCATATATGGTGAGACAGTGTGTAGTTATTGTAGTAATGTATGTAAATATGGTGAGATAGTGGATATATCTTGTAGGAATGTATGTAGATATGGTGATATAGTGTGTAGAACTTGTAGTAATGAATGTAGATATGGTGAGGTAGTGTGTAAATTTAGTAGCAATGTATGTATATATGGTGATATAGTGTGTATATATTGTAGTAATGCATGTAGATATGGTGAAACAGCGTGTATATCTTGTAGTAATGTATGTAGATATGGTGAGATAGTGGATATATATTGTTGTAATATATGTAGATATGGTGATATAGTGTGTATATCTTGTAGAAATGTATGCATATATGGTGAGACAGTGTGTAGTTATTGTAGTAATGTATGTACATATGGTGAGATAGTGGATATATCTTGTAGGAATGTATGTAGATATGGTGATATAGTGTGTAGAACTTGTAGTAATGAATGTAGATATGGTGAGGTAGTGTGTAAATTTAGTAGCAATGTATGTATATATGGTGAGATAGTGGATATATCTTGTAGGAATGTATGTAGATATGGTGATATAGCGTGTAGATCTTGTAGTAATGAATGTAAATATGGTGAGATAGTGGATATATCTTGTAGTAATGTATGTAGATATGGTGATATAGTGTGTAGATCTTGTAGTAATGAATGTATATATGGTGAAATAGTGTGTAGATCTTGTAGTAATGAATGTAGATATGGTGAGATAGTGTGTATATCTTGTAGTAATGTACGTAGATATGGTGAGATAGTGGTATATCTTGTAGTAATGTATGTAAATATGTTGAGTTAGTGGATATATCTTACAGTAATGTATGTAGATATGGTGATATAGTGTGTAGATCTTGTAGTAATGAATGTAAATATGGTGAGATAGTGGATATATCTTGTAGGAATGTATGCATATATGGTGAGACAGTGTGTAGTTATTGTAGTAATGTATGTAAATATGGTGATATAGTGGATATATCTTGTAGGAATGTATGTAGATATGGTGATATAGTGTGTAGAACTTGTAGTAATGAATGTAGATATGGTGAGTAGTGTGTAAATTTAGTAGCAATGTATGTATATATGGTGAGATAGTGGATATATCTTGTAGGAATGTATGTAGATATGGTGATATAGCGTGTAGATCTTGTAGTAATGAATGTAAATATGGTGAGATAGTGGATATATCTTGTAGGAATGTATGTAGATATGGTGATATAGTGTGTAGATCTTGTAGTAATGAATGTAGATATGGTGTGATAGTGTGTATATCTTGTAGTAATGTACGTAGATATGGTGTGATAGTGTGTATATCTTGTAGTAATGTATGTAAATATGTTGAGTTAGTGGATATATCTTACAGTAATGTATGTAGATATGGTGATATAGTGTGTAGATCTTGTAGTAATGAATGTAAATATGGTGAGATAGTGGATAATCTTGTAGGAATGTATGTAGATATGGTGATATAGTGTGTAGATCTAATAGTAATGAATGTAGATATGGTGATATAGTGTGTAGATCTTGTAGTAATGACTGTAGATATGGTGATATAGTGTGTAGATCTTGTAGTAATGAATGTAAATATGGTGAGATAGTGGATATATCTTGTAGGAATGTATGTAGATATGGTGATATAGTGTGTATATCTTGTAGTAATGAATGTATATATGGTGAAATAGTGTAGATCTTGTAGTAATGAATGTAGATATGGTGAGATAGTGTATATATCTTGTAGTAATGTACGTAGATATGGTGAGATAGTGTGTATATCTTGTAGTAATGTATGTAAATATGTTGAGTTAGTGGATATATCTTACAGTAATGTATGTAGATATGGTGATATAGTGTGTAGATCTTGTAGTAATGAATGTAAATATGGTGAGATAGTGTATATATCTTGTAGAAATGTATGCATATATGGTGAGACAGTGTGTAGTTATTGTAGTAATGTATGTAAATATGGTGAGATAGTGGATATATCTTGTAGGAATGTATGTAGATATGGTGATATAGTGTGTAGAACTTGTAGTAATGAATGTAAATATGGTGGGTAGTGTGTATTTATAGCAATGTATATATAAGATAGTGGTAAACTTGTAGGAATGTATGTAGATATGGTGAATAGCGTGTAGATCTTAGTAATGAATGAAATATGGTGAGATAGTGGATATATCTTGTAGGAATGTATGTAGA
The DNA here is from genome assembly GCA_014843695.1 of Archivesica marissinica. Lineage (NCBI taxonomy): Eukaryota > Metazoa > Mollusca > Bivalvia > Venerida > Vesicomyidae > Archivesica > Archivesica marissinica. The sequence goes on from CM026394.1 coordinate 52,787,056, forward strand.
TATGGATATATGTGTAGATCTGTAGTAATGATGATATATGTGTATAGTGTTATATCTTGTAGTAATGTACGTAGATATGGTGAGATAGTGTGTATACTTGTAGTATGATGTATATATGTTGAGTTAGTGGATATATCTTACAGTAATATGTAGATATGGTGATATAGTGTGTAGATCTTGTAGTAATGAATGTAAATATGGTGAAATAGTGTGTAGATCTTGTAGTAATGTATGTAAATATGGTGAGATAGTGGATATATCTTATAGTAATGTATGTAGATATGGTGATATAGTGTGTAGATCTTGTAGTAATGAATGTAAATATGGTGAGATAGTGGATATATCTTGTAGGAATGTATGCATATATGGTGAGACAGTGTGTAGTTATTGTAGTAATGTATGTAAATATGGTGATATAGTGGATATATCTTGTAGGAATGTATGTAGATATGGTGATATAGTGTGTAGAACTTGTAGTAATGAATGTAGATATGGTGAGGTAGTGTGTAAATTTAGTAGCAATGTATGTATATATGGTGAGATAGTGGATATATCTTGTAGGAATGTATGTAGATATGGTGATATAGCGTGTAGATCTTGTAGTAATGAATGTAAATATGGTGAGATAGTGGATATATCTTGTAGGAATGTATGTAGATATGGTGATATAGTGTGTAGATCTTGTAGTAATGAATGTAGATATGGTGTGATAGTGTGTATATCTTTTAGTAATGTACGTAGATATGGTGAGATAGTGTGTATATCTTGTAGTAATGTATGTAAATATGTTGAGTTAGTGGATATATCTTACAGTAATGTATGTAGATATGGTGATATAGTGTGTAGATCTTGTAGTAATGAATGTAAATATGGTGAGATAGTGGATAAATCTTGTAGGAATGTATGTAGATATGGTGATATAGTGTGTAGATCTAATAGTAATGAATGTAGATATGGTGATATAGTGTGTAGATCTTGTAGTAATGAATGTAGATATGGTGATATAGTGTGTAGATCTTGTAGTAATGAATGTAGATATGGTGAGATAGTGTGTAGTTATTGTAGTAATGAATGTAGATATGGTGAGGCAGTGTGTAGTTGTTGTAGTAATGTATGTAAATATGTTGAGTTAGTGGATATATCTTGCTGGAATGTATGTAGCTATGGTGATATAGTGTGTAGATCTTGTAGTAATGAACGTAGATATGGTTAGATAGTGGATATATCTTGTAGGAATGTATGTAGATATGGTGATATAGTGTGTAGATCTTGTAGTAATGAATGTATATATCGTGAAATAGTATGTAGATCTTGTAGTAATGAATGTAGATATGGTGAAATAATGAATAATGTCTTGTAGTAATGTATGTAGATATGGTGAGATAGTGAATAATTTGTTGTAGTAATGTATGTAGATATGGTGAGATACTTTGTATATCTTGTTGTAATGTACGTAAATATGGTGAGATAGTGTGTATATATTGTAGTAATGAATTTATATATGGTGAGATACTGTGTATATCTTGTAGTAATATACGTAGATATGGTGAGATACTGTGTATATCTTGTAGTAATGTACGTAGATATGGTGAGTTACTGTGTATATCTT
>CM026394.1:52793664-52840997 GCA_014843695.1 Archivesica marissinica
TGAGCTAAGTGAAATGAAAGCCTTACTACAACAATTGAATGCAAGAATGGAGAGGATAGAGAAAGATAATGAGAACAAGAATGACTTTGAAGGACAAGCTAGAGGATATGGGTTTGGATATAATAGAGGTAGGGGATGGAACAGAGGTTATAACAGAGACAATAGAGGATCAGATAGAGGTAGAGGACGTGGTGACTACAAGCCACAAAGACCTACTGGCACAGGAACATTCAAGCCAAATGGTTGCTACCATTGTGGAGAGACTGGACACATTATCAGTGGTTGTCCATACAGGAACTCCAACTGTTTCAAGTGTAACAGACCGGGACACCAAGCTAGAAATTGCCCAAACTTGTAAGAGCTCGCGTAGAGGGGTCGAACCAGAGCACTGACAATAAAGATCCCAGACTAGTAGGAGAAGTAACGGAAATCAATTTAACATTGAATAATATTCCAGCACAGGCTCTTCTAGATACAGGACGCGTAGTCAGCCTGATGTCGGAATCATTCCACCAAGAACATTTTAGTGACACAGAAATTAAGCCACTAAAGAATATCCTCAGAATAGAGTGTGCTGATGGGGAAGATCTACCTTATCTTGGCTATATAGCAGCTGATTTAAATATCACTGAAGGTCTACCTAAGTCAGACACACATACATGCCTTTTCCTTATTGTACCAGATACAAAGTTCTCTGCAACAACACCTATTATCATTGGTACAAACATAATTAAAGAACTGTTGGATGAGTGCAGACACACTTTTGGAGCTCAATTTCTTCAAAGATCCAACTTACATGTACCATGGTACCTGAAATTTAGGACTATGGTTATGCTGGATCGAGCGCTAAAACGGAATAAGGATAAACTGGCAATAGTTAGAAATGCTACAACACATAGAATTATTCTTAGACCAAATGAAACCATAGACATACCAGCTTACACAGATAAAGAACTTGAATACCATCCTACTTCAGCCATCCTTCAAGAGACACTTGATGCCAATATACCAAATTATGTAGATGTAACACCTGGAATTATTCACTTTGAATACAACAAGAAAACACAGTTTAATGTCACACTATCAAACCTGACTACAAACACAGTTTCCATAGCACCAAAGGCAATCATTTGTGAACTTCAGCCGGTCACAATTGAAGAGGAAATAGTTGACAATATAGAGGATGGGCGATTGGATAAGAAAAGATGGCAAATCATACAGGAACTCCATATAGATGAAGACAATATACTAGATAATGAACAGAGGGAAACGTTGAAGCAACTTTTGATGAGACACAAGGATATGTTTTCAACAAGCGATTTAGATATAGGCCAGTGCAGTGAAGTAAGGCATAGAATAGATTTGACAGATGAAATACCCTTCAAACTGAAGCATAGACGAATTCCGCCCAGCATGATTGAGGAAGTGAGGCAACATTTAGAACAGCTTCTTTCCTCCGGGATCATAAGACCATCGAAATATCCGTGGGCATCACCAGTAGTCCTCGTAAGAAAGAAGAATGGACAGCTAAGAATGTGCGTGGACTATCGGATTCTAAACAGCAAGACAGTTCGGGATTCATATGCCCTCCCACGGATCGAAGAAGTATTCGATTGCTTAAATGGTGCCAAATATTTCACGACGATAGACATGAAATCTGGGTACCACCAAGTGGAGGTAGAAGAACACCACAAACAGAGGACTAGTTTTACTGTAGGTGGCCTTGGATTTTGGGAATTCAACAAAATGCCGTTTGGTCTAACGAATAGCCCAGCTACATACCAAAGGCTCATGGAAGAATGTTTAGGGGACTTAAACCTCAAGATATGTATCATCTACTTAGATGATCTGATAATTTTCAGCAGAAATTATCAAGAACACATAGAACGTCTTGATCTTGTTTTGTCCAAATTGAAAACATGTGGTCTGAAATTAGCACCTGAAAAATGTCAATTCTTCCAAACCAAAGTAAATTTTCTCGGACATGTGGTTAGTAACAACGGAATTGAGACTGACCCAAGTAAAATAGAGAGAATTAGAAAGTGGCCGACTCCAGCAAATGCGGACGAACTTAGATCATTTCTCGCTTTTGCCGGATATTACCGTCGTTTCATACAGGATTTTAGTAAAATAACCAGACCATTGTCAGAATTACTACCACCTACTATGGGAAAGAAAGGCAAGAAGAAATCAGCCAAAGACTGGCAATGGACAGAAATCGAGCAAAGAACATTTGAAGAATTGAAGGTCATCCTGTCATCGCCACCAATTTTAAGCTACCCTGATTTTGAAAAACCATTCGAACTACATAGAGACGCTTCTGGCAAAGGTCTCGGTGCGGTATTATACCAACTGCAAGGAGACCAGAAGAAAGTTATAGCCTTTGCTAGTAGAGCCCTTTCGAAATCGGAACGTAATTACTCTGCATACAAACTTGAGTTTTTATCGTTGAAATGGGCAGTCACAGAGAAGTTCAAAGATTACCTAGCAATCAATCAATTCACTGTATTAACAGATAACAACCCATTGACATACATTCTTACCACTGCTAAATTAGATGCTACTGGTCAGAGATGGGCTTCAGCATTAGGTGAATTCAACTTCGATATATACTATCGTGCTGGATTAAAGAACACCGACACGGATCCATTAAGCAGATACCCGCATGAGAAGGTACAGAAAGACAATGAAGATGTGATGAAGATAGACGACAAATCTGTAAAGGCTATATGTTGTTGCACGATAAACCCACCATTTGCAGAAGTGCTACCTTCATTTAATATCAACATTATAGAAGCAACAGAAGACCCTGGACAAGGTTTAGCCCAGATAGAACTTAAAGAAATACGACGGAAACAGAGACAAGATCCACTAGTAGAGAAATGGAGGATAGCAGTTATTGATCAACAACTACCAAGATACATACTATCAAGAGATGACATGACGATGAAGCGACAGTTCAAATATTTGAAAATTAAGAGAGGAGTTCTATATAGAAGAGTGAATGTAGAGGAGGAATTAATTGATCAGTTAGTGATACCGGATGTATACAGGAAATATATTTTAAACGGACTGCATGATGACATAGGACACCCTGGTAGAGAAAGAATGATGAGATTGATGAGAGAACGATATTACTGGACTGGTATGTTCAATGATGTAGATCAGTGGGTAGGAAAGTGTGACAGATGCATTCGGAGAAAAACAACAACACAAAGAGCTCCGAATGATGGAATAACAACAACATATCCGTTAGAGCTAGTATGCTTCGATTTCCTAACGTTAGAGTCATCAAAAGGAGGATTTGGGAATGTACTGGTGATAACGGATCACTATACCAAATATGCAGTTGCAATCCCGACAAAAAACCAAACAGCAAAGACCACCGCTGAAGCATTTTACAATCATTTCATCGTAAACTACGGAATACCTACCAGACTACACTCAGACCAAGGGGCTAATTTTGAAAGCCAGATAATCAAAGAGCTGTGTGAGATAACCAACATGAAAAAGAGTCACACTACACCATATCACCCACAAGGAAATTCAGGACCAGAGAGAATGAACAGAACTCTGTTAAACATGCTCGGTACTCTTGAAAACGCAGAAAAGGCCAATTGGAAGAAGTACATAAACTCGCTTGTTTATGCTTACAATTGTACTCCCCATGAAGCCACAAGAATATCGCCATATGAGCTTATGTTCGGAAGGAAGCCAAAATTACCAGTGGATGTAACGTTTGAAAAGGCATATGCAGAACAACAAGCAGAACAACAAAAGAGTACATAGATGACCTCAGAGACAGGATAAAGAAAACACAGAATATAGTAGAACAACATGTGGAGCAATCAAAGACAAAGCAGAAGAAATACTATGATAGGCGAGCTAAGGCAGTAAAGATACACGTTGGTGATAAAGTGATAGTGAAGATTCTCGCACATGAAGGAAAACACAAGATAGCGGATCGATTTGAGGAAGAATTATACACGGTTATTGAACAACCAAGGACAGAAATACCGGTGTTTCGAGTGAAAGGAGACGAGTCAGGGATAGTGAAGACACTTCACAGTAACCATCTACATCTAGTTAATCACCTGGATGAATTGGAGGAGTAGGTGAAGGATGTCATACAAGATAGACCTATAGAGATAAATGAGGAAGAGGTGGATACTAGAAATACAGGGAATATAGAAGATATTCAGAGTAGAGGTGACGTCACCAGTGACACAGAGGATGAAGAGATGTTAACCTTGTTGTAGAGACAAGTATCGGAGGTGATCCGGACACCTTAGGACATACTCGATCAGATCTTCTGAGAGATAATGAAGCATTAGGAAATACTCAAGCAGATCTTCTGAGAGGTAATGAAGAATTAGGACATACTCGATCAGATCTTCTGAGAGCTAATGAAGAATTAGGAAATACTCAAGCAGACATTCTGATGGGTAATGATGAATTAGGACATTCACATCTAGACGTTCTGAGAGATAATGATGAAGTAGTGAATGTAGTTAGAGATAATGAAGTTAATATAGAGGGAGTTAACATAGTAGAAGAAGAGAATGCAGTTAGAGAAGTTGATAGAGGTGATGACGTTAATTCAGAGGTAATTAACACAGTGGAACAATTGATTGGAGATGGTAGAATGAATGTTATAGAAGAAGTGGAAGTGAATGGAGATGTTGATACCTCCAATCCAAAAACTGCAGGAGCAGTAGAAATGGAGATACCAGCAAATACTATGGGTCATGAGAGAGAGGATAAGTCAGAGACACAGAGAACATTGGAAACCACAGATATTGAAGATAAAGATGATGATGATACAAGAAGGAACACAGAGTCTGAGGACGTTCCTAGTAAACCAAAAGAAGAGGAACCAAGAACGGTACCTCCAAAACCACCGCCAAGAAGATCCATCAGAGAAAGAAGAGAACCTGATAGATACAAAGATTATCAGATGTATAGTGCGAATACATTACCATATGACCCAAAGATACATGCTGTGAACTCATTGGTAATGTCTGGCGCCCTAAACAGCATGGACAGTGACATGGCAAGGAATGTCCTTGCTAGTATCTTGAAATGATATGGAAATACAGGTAACTTGTTTTTTTAATAAACTTTTAAATTGCTTTTAATAATCTGATTTTGTATACAGTCATATGGTATACCTAGTATTGCGAGGTTGCAATATTTGGTTATAGGGGGCAGAATGGTGTATTGCATAACAGTGGTATGCAAACGAGTATATGAAGTAACAATTTGTGTACACATGTTTTGCTATGTTAATAGTAAGTAGTAGATATATGTAGTATTAGATACATGTAGTATATGGAATTAATGTATAAAGCCATTAAGTAGAAAGTAGGTAATAACATGTAACAGATGTATAACATGTAAAGTATTGTGTGGATAGTACATGCATGTGATGTTTGGATATTTGTAGTATAGGAGATATTAAGTTGACGCTGTTTGACTGATTGACTGTATAATGACGGGACGTCATTTCAGACAAGGGGGAAGTGTGTAACCGTGTGGATTTTAACACTTTGTAAATTGGGGTAAATTGTATTATAATGACATTAGAGTTGTGTCCCTTGTTTTCACGAGATATTCGGAGTGAACACAATATCGTTTGACAGGTTTAATGGCGGGACAGATAACTTACTAGTTTTTAGCAACATCAAGATGTACTTGTAACCGCAGCATAACGTCACAGTGAGAGGGTGTAGTGTGTGTGGCCAGTGGAAATAAACTCATCTCCACAAGATGGGTTCGGGTCCATGACAGTTTGAATGAACATAGTACACTACAGTAAACGATATGCACAGTCAACTTAGTTGTTCCATTTATTTGCCCAGTGAGTCCAGGACATGAAACCGAACCTCGACACCCTAGACCCAGTATAGGCATTAAGCCGATAGGGCAAGAGGGTACAATAATAATTGATTTAAAGCATTGTTTATTACATGTGTAACCCATGTCATATTTAGCAACTCGAGCTATAAATAATGATGGTATATAATATATTCAGTAACCCCTCTACAAGTCTAAAACACTGTCGTGACGTCATACCTTTGTACTTGCAGTCCATTATTATTATTATTGGCCTGGTGTCAGTGGTGCGCATGTGCAAGAATCGCTATAGACGCATGGAATTGCTCCATCGAAAAATTAATATTTCTATGTGTTACCGTAGAGTCAGAACAACAGCATAGAGTTGCTGCCAAAACTATATTGTCATAATTGAAAAGGGAAATCACAGGAACTTTATCGATATATTTTGTATATTTGTGTTTGAAAATCCGGTTTTGCCCTAGAAAATACGGTCCATTACCCCACCCATCTACGTTAGTAGTGCGCACACAGCCCGCGCAGGAATTTCTCCAAGATGGCTGCGCCCAGGAAAAAATATTTTAACATGACTGATACTTTGTGCATTGACAGTACTTCTAAATGCAATCTTCACAAACCATCTAGATCTTGCAAATGACCATCCACATGAACTTGAACCATTGAATGAATGTAGCATGTACTCGACACCAAATTTGTCCAATTTCAAACTTTCTCTATCGCTGATGTCACTAAAGAAGCCGTGTCGGTTGAACATCAAAAGCAGTGCTAAAAGCTGTTTATTATTCTATATGTTAATTTTGCAGTCAGGTGACGTAGAAATCAACCCTGGCCAACGCCATAACCGTAAAAGTAAATACCAATGTGGTATATGCGAGGGAGGTGTCCGATGGAACTCTAAAGCTATACAATGTGACAGCTGTGATATATAGTATCATGCGAGGTGTGCGAAAATTAGTCCCGAATCCTTAATAGAACTGGACAAATCGAACATTATGTGGATATGCAACTTTTGAGGTATACCGAATCTATCTATCTACACATCATTGTATTGATATAGATCAACTAAAAAGTGTAAATCCGTTCAGCGCTATTGACAACATTAGTATCACAGTTAGGAATATAACATCTCCTCCAAATCCGTGTAATCCCAATATTGTGAAATCAGCCGATAAGTATGGTACATCACGAACTGGTATAAAACGAATGTTTGTATGACTCCAAAGCAATTAATCAAAACAATATTACTAGTATAACGTCACCAGATATGAATAATTCACTTAGAACTGGAAATAAAGCTTGTGCTTTCTCATCGCCAATTCAATTAAAAGAGTGTAACAACGTCGGTGCTCCACCATACAATCTAAAACCAGGAATCTCGGTTGACTGTTTAGTAATATAGAAGTTGTAAGCGGAGATAACATTGGTACATTTAAAGCATTGTCTAATACATGTACTATTATATGTTTAGTAATATAGAAGTTGAGAAATATAGATAACATGTAAATTTAAAACGCTCTCCCCTAAGAATTCCCAATCACAAGATGATCCTAGTGGCGATCACTCACTATGAACGAAGACAGTAACACCACATACAATGTGTACAACAATTTAATTATACAACAATTCGATAAAATATTTATATATACAATGACTAAAATAATGCAACAGTTGACTCTATCACGTGCACTGCGTTAATTGCCGGTTCGGCTGAATCCACGTTCATTATAAGTCTCTGCTGACTATCTAAATAAACAAGTGCTTGAAGTTTGGTAGGTAGATTAATAGTCTTATACTCATGTCCTAGTCTATATGTACACTATCATGCTTCCACATTCATTATGGGTATGTGATGACTCCGTGTCTAGCTCCGGTCTGCAGCCCCACTTCATTACGTTCTGTGACGCTCGTTCTTCAATTCCTCCGGTTGAGTTTCGGGTATGTGGCGACTCCGTGCTAATTCCGGTCTACAGTCCCATTTATCCACGTGCTTAGTGCCGTTGGTGATGTGTCGTCGCCCATCTAGCGAGTATGTGGTGACACCGTCCTTTGACAGTTGCCCCACTCATTGGCACCGTCTACCTGGCTAGCAGTGGTATAGCAACCTCCCAGGTTGCGAGCGGCTACACTATACGTATGCCAAATTAAGTGATAGTTCACCTTATACATGTCATATTGCATGTTCCTACCATTGACTTCCTCAGTCTATTCCACAAGTTGTACCAGTTGATACCTCTGATTAACATTCAAATATCCAATATATAAAATGATTTGTTATATGTATCAATGATATAAATGTATCGTTGAGTAGTATGATCATTAACATTGATCATTAACAAATACGTTACTGGATCAAAATAGTTCCATCATCTTATTATGACTATATACATAGTAAGTTATATCCTGTAAGCATTAACAGGTATCATACACCACCATTCCGGTTAGTGGCCTAGTACATTTACAGCTAACGGACGGATGTCGTATCATACAACAGACGGATGCCGTATCATCCGGTTATAATTATACCCTATACATTCATGACAGCATCAAGTCAATAACAGTTTAACCAACAACATCGATTCATTCAAAGTACACAACATTGTCACATGACGTAGACTCCTATATTCACAATTAACTTGTTTCACAATCGAGTGAACTAAACCTCGATACTAAACAACAATGCCAATGATTTAATCTGACTGTAACCTAGTCAATACCAGTTTTACCAAAGAACCATGTTTCGCAATCGAGTGAACTAAACCTCGATATTTGTATAAACACAGTTTAGTATTTAAATAAAATACCGTAGAACGACAATGTGATAACATAATCCACTTACTTTTAAACCGCTGGTTTTATATTTCTGACCAAGACGTTTGCTACCGTTCGCTCTATTCTGTCTATGTTGTCTGGTCCAATATCTCAGTCGTGTGGAGTTTTTATCAGTCGTCGTCACGCCATAACATATATATACATTTAACACGGGCTTTACATGGAACTGAAATCAGCTAATTATTTGGTGGCTAACTGTAAGGCCCTGGCATGTGGTTTTGTAGCAATCATTTGCACACAAATTGGGTCAACTAATTTTACCCTGGCTGTTATGAGCCGTGAAACGTTTTAACAGATTCCCCTGTGATATACATGACGTTTGGTGTATAGTACAATATCGTACGTACAATTAAACTTACCCTATAAACTTAAACCGTGTATCGCTGACCAATATTCTATATGGGCAATAAAACCTTGTTATATATAATGGGCCATTGAGGCCCCGACATAGGGTTAAATACTAAGTTATTCAAGAGTCATTTTGTGACAACACATTCCCCCATAGAGACAAAGTGGATACACTTTTTTCATACACACAATTACTTTGATATCGCCCTACCCCTATATACACTATACTATCTACACTACTGTCCCCCTTTACCTATATACTTATATCCGGCTGAGATAATCAGCTCCGACATTCTCACGTCCCGGAATCGCCATAATTCTCATCCGGTATGGTTGGAGTGCCAACGCCCACCTCATTAATCTCGCATTAGCCATCTTTGCTTTATTGAGGTACGTCAATGGCTGGTGATCAGTTTCCAGGATGAATTCTCTCCCATATAAGTATCAGTGAAACTTGCTGACTCCCCAAACTACTGCTAGACATTCCTTCTCAATCACGGAGTAGTTCCGTTCCCTGGGAAGTAGTTTCCTACTTGCATAGGCAACTGGCATTTTCTCCCCATTCTGTTCCTGAAGCAACACTGCCCCTAATCCAAAATATGACGCATCAGTTCTTAAGATAACGTCGTCATCTAAATCTGGTAATTTCAGAATTGGTGGACCCACCAATCTAGCTTTAAGTGTCTTGAAAGCGTTGTCTTGTGGTTCACCCCATTCAACTATGTTCGGTTGTCCCTTTTTCGTCAAATCGGTCAACGGTACCGCAATCGCCGAAAAGTTAGGAATGAACTTCCGCTAAAATCCGACTACTCCTAAAAAGGATTTTACAACTTTCTTAGTACGTGGTATCTCTGCCAACTGTACACTCTGGACTTTTTCTTGTAGAGGCTTCAACGTGTATTCCTCTCCGATCACATGTCCCAAACATTCAATATAAAAATATCCGATGCTACACTTTGATGGCTTTGCCGTCAATCTAGCTTCACGCAACCTGTTAAATAAATTTCGCAATGCTGTCACATGTTCATGCCAATGAAGTGTGAAAACCATGATGTCGTCGACAAAACTGTCTGTACTTTGTAATCCCTTAAGTACCCTTCGCATGAGTCGACAAACATGTTGCTGGAGCGTTGACCAATCCAAATGGCATAGTAGTGAACTGGAATAACCCTTCTGACGTCTCAAAAGCAGTCATCTCCTTTGCTGCTTCTGAAAGTGCTACCTGCCAATAACCTTTGCTAAGATCGATCTTGGAAAAATACTTGTATTTAGATCATTTCGAAATCATCTCTTCGATATTTGGCATTGGCTCTGCATCGAAAATGGTTACTTTGTTCAGCTGTCTGAAATCGATGCAAAATCTAATCGACCCATCTTTCTTCTTAATCATTACCAAAGGTGATGAAAATGGTGCATTAGACGGCTCGATCACCCCGAGTTCCAGCATCTTACTAACCTCTTCCGCTACCGTCATCTTCGTATGGAATGGAATAGGATATCCCTTTACCCTCACTGGATCCGCTGTAGTCAACTTGATATTATGCTCGATCAGGTTCGTCCTTCCTGGATAATCAGTCAGCACATCCTCATACTCAGCTAACAGGCCATCAACTTCAGTTCGTTGCTCCCTGGACAGCTTTATCGACACACCCACATCCTTCACCGTCTCTGTTCACCTCGCTGATGGACATACAACGGGCAGGTCTACCCCCACATCAGCTTCTTCGGTATCATCAGCTGCGTCCACGCTTTCATCAATAACTGCAGCACATACCGCCGTCAGTACGCCTTTATGTCTCGATGATTCTCTATCTGTGTAAAGCTTTAACATATTGGCATGAAAAGTTCTAATTTTCCCATCTATATCTATCCTATAGTCTAACTCATTCAGTACATGTTTAACTTCATACGGACCTTTCCATTGCAATAAAAGTTTATTGTGATTCACCGGAAGTAACACTAATGCCTGATTTCCCATTACAAACTTACGACTCCTGGCCTTCCTGTTGTAGTATTTCCGGTATCTCCCACTCGCTTTTCTCAACTGGTCCTGTGCCATTTTACATATCTCTTCCATTCTAGCTTGCAAGTCTAACACGTACTGGTATGTTGTCTTGACTTCTGCATCTTCAACGTCGTTTGACCATAACTCTTTCAGAATGTACATTGGTCCTCTCACCGTCCTACCGTACAACAACTGAAACGGCGAAAACCCCAAACTTTCCTGAGGTTCTTCTCTGTATGCAAACAACATAGAGTTGATAAATATGTCCCAATCCTTTGGTCTTTCTGCACACATCCGTCGCAGCATCTGCTTAAGGGTTCCATTGAATTTCTCCACCAACCCATTACACATCGGATGGTACGGCGTTGTGGTTAACTGCTTCATTGATAGGAGTCGGCTGACTTCGCCCATCATCGCAGATGTAAACTGAGTCCCACAATCCGTTAACATCTCCTCTGGCACACCTAGCCTGCTAAACATGTCTACAACATTTCCCCTTTTTCCGGTTTTGCAAATTTAAACCTTGTTCGAAACCCTTCTTCAGTTAACTCGAAACGTTTAAGTAATGCTACCTTAAGTGTGTCATAATCAAGAGTCATCAAAGGGTAACCTGGAATACACATCTAGAACTTTCCCTTTTAGCAATGCACTTAAATGCAAGGACCACTGATCTGGTTCCCAACCTTGGACTTGAGCATAACGTTCAAATCTAGACAAATAACTATCCATGTTATCCTTGTCTTCATCAAAGTGTGGTAATGTTGGCCCTTTTATATGCGTAACGACCCCAGCCTTAACTACACTGGGTTTACTATCCTTAGATAACTGTGCTAACTCTATGGCTCTACTGTGCTCCCTATCGGCTAATTCTAACGCTCTCCCATGGTCCTCAGCTGCTCTAACTCTATCGGCTTCTATTTTCTCCTTCTCCATCTCTAATTCTAGTACTAACGTATGTTTCTCTGCATCCCTATCTAGCTCTATTCTCTTATTTTCTAGTTCTAATTTCTGTTTCTCTGCTTCTATTTTCTCCTTCTCAGCTTCCCTCTCCTTCAATCGTTCAAGTCTTTCCTTCTTCTGTTCGCCTGAAACAAACTTCCTAAGTTCCCCGTCCTCATAACCTAGCTCCCGTCCTATGTCTGTCAACTCCTTGATGCTACTCATGTTTTCTACACTCTCTACTACACCACTACTTTCTAGTAACACTAAGACACCTTATTAACTCTAATCTGGTTTTACACCAATCCCTGTACTCTACTTTATTTTATTAATACACAACACAATACACCCTAGTTACAAGGTGGTTACTCTACTAACGTTACTCTTGAAACCTAGTTCTCGGTCTCCGTAATCACTTTAATGATTTATACCCAATTAGTATATCCAACTAATGTTTCACCCCTTGCTTCAGGTGAATATTCTAAGATTTAACTGATACTCTAATCTGTAACACCCTAGATCTATATCATTCCCTGTCACTTGGAGTTAAGGTTGGTATACACATATATAGATTACCCACTATACAATATACAACCCTCACTGTCGGACCAGACAATATGCGTTCGATATGCAGCTTGCCCTATACTAGGGACATAACAATCATCAATACTATTCAACGTCACTCTATAGTAGATTTTACAACAGGTGGGGCACCTTAAAGAAGACAGTCGGCTATGAGTACATATAGCTCTCCTTATTATGTAAGATTATACAGTCAGTCATACAAAATAAAAGGAACGAAAACCCTCAGAACGTGCTTTACTACGGATCCAGAGATCAGCACAGGGTATTCCTTAAGATTTTTACACTCACCCCAGGACACATGTCAGGTCAGTATAGTTGTATGTTCTGTTCTTGTATTGTCTGCGACCGGAGCATACTTCTACAACATGAGAGTGCAAGCAGTTAATATAACAGTATTATTATGACTATTAGTGCCTTTACAAAAGGTAGTTATTGTATTCTATCATAGATCATGATCGACTGGAAATCCCACTTCTGACACCATGACACAAGATGATCCTAGTGGCGATCACTCACTATGAACGAAGACAGTAACACCACATACAATATGTACAACAATTTAATTATACAACAATTCGATAAAATATTTATATATACAATGACTAAAATAATGCAACAGTTGACTCTATCACGTGCACTGCGTTAATTGCCGGTTCGGCTGAATCCACGTTCATTATAAGTCTCTGCTGACTATCTAAATAAACAAGTGCTTGAAGTTTGGTAGGTAGGTTAATAGTCTTATACTCATGTCCTAGTCTATAGGTACACTATCATGCTTCCCCATTCATTATGGGTATGTGGTGACTCCGTGTCTAGCTCCGGTCTGCAGCCCCACTTAATTACGCTCTGTGACGTTCGTTCTTCAATTCCTCCGGTTGAGTTCCGGGTATGTGGCGACTCCGTGCTAGTTACGGTCTACACTTATCCACGTGCTCAGTGCCGTTGGTGATGTGTCGTCGCCCATCTAGCGAGTATGTGGTGACTCCGTCCTTTGACAGTTGCCCCACTCATTGGCACCGTCTACCTGGCTAGCAGTGGTATAGCAACCTCCCAGGTTGCGAGCGGCTACAATATACGTATGCCAAATTAAGTGATAGTTCACCTTATACATGTTATATTGCATGTTCCTACCATTGACTTCCTCAATCTATTCCACAAGTTGTACCAGCTGATACCTCTGATTAACATTCAAATATCCAATATATAAAATGATTTGTTATATGTATCAATGATATAAATGTATCGTTGAGTAGTATGATCATTAACATTGATCATTAACAAATACGTTACTGGATCAAAACAGTTCCATCATCTTATTATGATTATATACATAGTAAGTTATATCCTGTAAGCATTAACAGGTATCATACACCACCATTCCGGTTAGTGGCCTGGTACATGTACAGCTAACGGACGGATGTCGTATCATACAACAGACGGATGCCGTATCATCCGGTTATAATTATACCCTATACATTCATGACAGCATCAAGTCAATAACAGTTTAACCAACAACATCGATTCATTCAGAGTACACAACATTGTCACATGACGTAGACTCCTATATTCACAATTAACTCGTTCACAATCGAGTGAACAAACCTTGATACTAAACAACAATGTCAATAATTTAATCAGACTGTAACCTAGGTAATACCAGTTTTACCAAAGAACCATGTTTCGCAATCGAGTGAACTAAACCTCGATACTAAACAACAATGTCAATGATTTAATCTGACTGTAACCTAGTCAATACCAGTTTTACCAAAGAACCATGTTTCGCAATCGAGTGAACTAAACCTCGATACTTGTATAAACACAGTTTAGTATTTAAATAAAATACCTTAGAACGACAATGTGATAACATAATCCACTTACTTTTAAACCGCTGGTTTTATATGTCTGACCAAGACGTTTGCTACCGTTCGCTCTATTCTGTCTATGTTGTCTGGTCCAATATCTCAGTCGTGTGGAGTTTTTATCAGTCGTCGTCACGCCATAACATATATATACATTTAACACGGGCTTTACATGGAACTGAAATCAGCTAATTATTTGGTGGCTAACTGTAAGGCCCTGGCATGTGGTTTTGTAGCAATCATTTGCACACAAATTGGGTCAACTAATTTTACCCTGGCTGTTATGAGCCGTGAAACGTTTTAACATATCCCCCTGTTTGGTGTATAGTACAATATCGTACGTACAATTAAACTTACCCTATAAACTTAAACCGTGTATCGCTGACCAATATTCTATATGGGCAATAAAACCTTGTTATATATAATGGGCCATTGAGGACCCGACATAGGGTTAAATACTAAGTTATTCAAGAGTCATTTTGTGACAAAACGGTATTACTTTTTTTGATCCAATAGCTAATATCAAAATCGTAGCAAGTGCTGTTTACTCGACATTCTAACACGACCCAGCTAATAACATACATACTTGTGGGAGTAAAATCTACCTCGGGTTATTCTGCGATATACCTACCTTGAACAATGCTGCGCGCGCATCGAGTTTTGGCTATTCCATTTATACAATGCGTGTAAAGTTTTATGAATGAATGTCACGTTATGTTTGTAAATACTACCGTGGGAATTTGCGGAAGTGAGCTATTTTTAGAATCAGATAATATCTTGTCCGTCTTGTTTTTCTGTTAAGTAACGTTTCAGTTACTATTCTGTACAGTTTTATTTGACAAAATAAATAAAATTATTGATCAGTTACAACTGTTATGCACTAGATTGATATTTTCCATAAAAAATAACGTCATCATCCCTTACGCGGGAGGAAATTTCGAAAGCCAAATACAGCGGAGTAGCACGGCGTTTGAAGAAAATACTCTTTTGATTCTCGCCTAAAATTATTAGAAGTAAGTCGTGTTAGAATCGAAATAATAAGTATCAATATAAAGATACTTATTATTTCTTAAATAATATGAATGTGACTTTTTCGTTTGCCAAAGTGTTTGTGAGGTTCGACACGGACCTGAACAATCGACCAAAATAATACTATAATACCCTCTATCTTGAAATCCTAAAACCGCATCTGAGCACGCGTGAAATTCGAACACAATACCACTTGTTATAAAACCGGTAACTGACATTTCCGAGAATTTAATGTATTTTTTGTTTACTGATATTTTATTGAATTCATCATGCTATAATATACAACACAATGTTACAAATATATAGCATGCTAATACAGATTTAATGTATATATAGTACGCTAGTGATCTTGCAGTAAATATCCAGAAAGCTGTCGACAAGTCCTCATCTATGATGAGTCACACATGAGGCAACGTTGGTCCGATCAATGCATTCCCGCAACTACCATGTACGTGTATATGTAATATTGTTAATATGTATTAATAAAACGGCTAATTCGGCTAGATGTTTCGTAAAGCTGACCTGGGTAGAACTGTAATTCATTCATGCAAAGTTGTTCATTCCTTGGTAGATGCTGGATGTGAATGTTTAGCGTGATATATGCTTTGTATTGTTTAATATTCAAACTTTGTATCCTAGGACCTCCTTCCCTGTATTTTGATATTCAGTCCGTTTCGCGGCTTCTTAAATTCTCGAACACGCAACTTAAAAAACATACTACTAGTATATAACCTTGGCTATAATAACTAAATAAAAGAAAGATATCGTTGGATCGGTCTCGCCGAGCTACGTCGAA
Source organism: Archivesica marissinica (assembly GCA_014843695.1). Lineage (NCBI taxonomy): Eukaryota > Metazoa > Mollusca > Bivalvia > Venerida > Vesicomyidae > Archivesica > Archivesica marissinica. The sequence continues at coordinate 52,809,911 of CM026394.1, forward strand.
TTATACAGATTTCTACGCTCTAATACCAAGTCGAAAAATTGATGACGTCAGATTCGTCGACCATTTTGTTTTTCGAAATCAACTAATTCCATTCTTCGAGAAAAGTTTAGCCTATAGCGATATTTGACTATCTGTTAAGTTAATAACTAATTTGTTGTAATATCTCTCGTGTCAATTTTATTTAATATAAAAAGGAATACGCCATAATTCATCAATATTACTCGTGTTTAATATCAAATTCTACTAATTGATACGTTCTGAATCGATTTCTAGGGTCAAAACCGGTCAATTCCCAATTTTTTACAATCATTGAATATAATTGACATTTAACATTTTTTGATTACATTTACGGATTTCCGTGTCGATTTGTAATAATTTGAAATTAATTACCTGTCTCGTCTTACCGTTCGATTGTACGGTGTATTGAGTGCGAAGTATCTTGGGATGGTGTATAATCTTACAAGTATTCAAAGATATTTAAGAAAGAGGGAACGTTCGTATTTTAATTAATCGATTTTATAACATAGCAGCGACGAGGTAATTAGATAGCGTCCAATATTCAAAATATGTAGATATGGCACTAATTGATTAATTACACCGGGATTTTCGAGATATGTAGCACTGTGCGTGTACCATATACAAGAAGTTTATACGAGTCATTTTCGATATATTGAGCTGTTGATCAGACAACTAGGTTTTGGATAAGGCATACAGAACAATAGGACTTATTCAGGAATATATTTGGAATTTAAAAAGTATGACAAACCTTGATTGCCTTGATTGCCACACAGACAGGAGGCCTGACAGGCATACCTCATACCCCGCTAAAGAATAGTGTTTACTAATGAAGGTAGGTGGTTTTTACATACATTATCTCTGTCTAAAAGTAACTTGTGAGGAATCTAGCTAGCTTGCTCGCGGAAGGTCTGTGGTTCTACCCCCAGTCTTATTAAGGAAGCTATCTAGCTTGCGGAAGGTCTGAATGATATACAAAAGTATAATTACAGAAATATGAGAATCTTATCCAATAAAAACATACGCCAAGTTTGAATAATATAATGAACGTACCTGTATATTCGTTGACAGAATGGTTGAAGTTCGTGAAGCTTATGAAACGTTTGAGGCCTATAGATTTAAGTCCATTCTAATCGGTCGATATTTATAGAAGCGTACGTAATTGTTATTTATTAGTCGAATTTATTTATCCAATTAGTCGATATTTATAGAAACGTACGCGATTGCTATTTATAGAGCGGTTCGTTCCCGTGTCTCGAGACGGAACAAACGTATTTAAAGATTTGTACTCGACTGTCATTGGCGATTATTTTTGGTTAGGTTTACGTCATGGTAGCTAAAAATAACCTATAAGGCCATCCAAAATGGACGCCGCTCTTGCGTAGAGACACTTGACTTATATGCAAATCTGTTACTGTAACTAGGTCATCCAAGATGGCCACCGAGCGTTACATAGAGGTACGCCTTCGTACATGGACGCCGCGCTCAGTAGTTGTGCAATACACATACGTCATCAATAAGGAGGTGGCTATATAGTGACGCATATACTAAAAATAAACCCACACGCGCGTGACCTACTTTATATTACCTTATATGCAAATGAGTTACTATAAATATAATTCAAAATGGCGCCCGTTTGTTTACAAGTAAAGCGAGGGGTTTACTACTCCCGAGGATCGAACACAGGTTGCATTGGTGAGAATCGAGCGTGCTAACCACTGCGCTAATGGAACAGCCATTGTGAAGTTATGTATATGTAATACGGCTTATTCCGGCCCATTTAACGGTGGGGTACTTAAAAGAATATCCATATATAGAAACTAGGTACTAGCTCCGAGGGTGGGGTTCGTTGATCAGGGACAGGACAATTCACAAAGACAACCAGATCGTAGTTTATAGTATCTATTGTGCACGTACAACAGTCAAGCCCAATTGTGGATTGGACCTGTTGCTGTACAAACTCCACTAATACACTTTCTCTCTCACGGTGATAATCTGTTATTCCATGATTGAAATTAACTAAAATAAATATGACTCTACATATTGACATCTGACCACTTCAGATATATGGAAGGCAGTGAAATCAGCTGATCATAAAACTATAGCGCGGGAAACCAACCACGGCTGAATGAACATGATTTATAAACTGTACTCTGGTCAAGGGGAGACAACAAACAACTCTTACCAAACTGCTATATGACAGGGGCTAAATAAACGTAAACCTAAGCATCAACAATTTCCACCTGGTTACATATAGCTACACCACTTGAACCTCGAGATGCATGTTTTATTGGCCGAACAGAGGCATGCAAATTATACGAAGAGGCTACAGAAGACAAACATCAACATATTACACTGATACTTCCCGGTATCCATATATCAATAAGATTGGTAAAATTGCCGTGGGGCATCCTACTATCATCACGGAACATTTTACAAACATTGATAAGTACCTGTATAACAGCTTGATTAACGTAATGTCGCCTTTACTTTCCGGGTGTGCCGGGGAAATGCAATGGTAAACTTATGTTTAATCTCTCTCGTACATGCGGTGAAGACTAACAATCTGGATTCCCACACGATGAATATGAACGAGCTTCCCTTGGCACATAGGTAACTGATAAATAGAAGACTGCTCTAGCCAATGGAAATATATATGACGTGTAGCACTTTGACAACATTTCTCGATGTGATCCAATTTCAAAAACAGGCGCGTGTTGAGTATGTGAATACATGCTTCATGGTCGTGATAGTATATTGTTAGCGCATTCGCTTTAGGGGCGAACGGCTCGGAATTCTATTTCGTCCTTTGGCAAGGCATTTAAATTCCAAACTGCCTCTTCTCTCTCCCTCATTATGATGGATTCCTTCACGAATCAGGTTTCGATGGTGATTAATATAAGTTGTTGGAACTTGTTTCGTAATCGGGCTAAAACAAATTTGTATACATTAATGGTCAAGCAAGAGGCAAGTGTTGTAAATCAGAAGGAGATAAAGAAATGTACATCAAACAATATGTTGACAGGGAAGGCATTCTCCTAATACATGACAACATACAAGACAATGCAAGTTAACGAACTATAGCCAAATTATTTGGGGTCTGGACAAGTGGTTTTGGGTTCAAACCAGTTTATTTTATTTGTTTAAAGAATATGTTGATAAACCATAGGCTTGAAGTTGATACTAATACATACACAAAGTTTAGGCCATATCAAGGTTTATCAAAAATGTTCTTAACAAATTTAATAAACTATTTGGTTTTGAACCCAATCGTATGTGGAAAGAAGCTGAGCTGGTATATCTTTCTTGCAATAGATATGTGTGCATGTAGTGTTGGGAATGACCACTCGTCTATCTGCCTGAGTAGTGATGGATCAGGTGAAATGTTTACAGGGTTGTTCAGAATTTTGTAGAACATTGTGGTAGTATTAAACCGTAAATTGTAATATTCACAGCTACATATTCTTACGGTCACGAGAAAAATAACAACATTAATTGGAACATATTTCCTTGGCATATTGCATCGATATCAGATCAAATGCAAGACTATACATTGTAAAGGGTAATACATACGTAGTCTAATAGTTATTTCCTTCATAAATTACTGAGCCATAGCAGAACATATTACCGCATTGTACAACATTGAGCAGCCCATGGATTGTATCGTTATAATCGTACCTCGTATAGATGTATACAGGTATATCTCGGCGTGAAGAGTTTTCGCCCAGAACAGGTTTTCGCCTAACTGGGAATAGCAAGTCGCGAGAGATCACGCAATATTTCATGCTCCAGTTACCGGAATTATAAATAGACATACCTTGTGCACTTCCAATCTATTTCTAACCGATCTTAGAGATCAGACAGGTAAATTAGTGGTGAAAACTTTAAAACCTACCCCAGATTTCACTATATCCGTTTTATGTCGCCATATAAATATCATTTTTTAAAGAAATTAGCAATTTTTTCTCCAAAATGACATATTCATCGTCTGCCACGCCAATATATTTCCAAATAAAAATGTCATTATAGTCTCACTGCTCCGTGTTTATGAGATTCATCCGTTATTACACACAAGGGGTCCTTATCATCAAGGCTTATGAATAATATCGATTTTCACCGTTTTTCGCCTTCAGGTCCATGTGTTGTCACAGAAGTTCTCCAACTGAATACTGATATACATGGTTGTATAAACCTAGATATTCTTTGTTGGGCACCGTGTGATGTGTTCGATGGATGGGTCCATTTACGGTTCTGCACTCCGTCAGAGTAATTAGGAGGGATGACGACTTCTTATGCCCCGTGTGTTTGTCTAAGTTAAACTAAATGTTAGTGTTTTAGATACAGTATATATATAGACAAAATGCTGTCCAACAAATGAATTTTGAGTGAAAATGATAAATTAAACCTGTTATTAAAGTAAGTCTTCCTTAGTTATAGTGTTTTGTTAAAAAAGAACTGTTGCTTACATAGTGTAGTGTATTTCGGCGTGGGTAGAACAGCGGCCCGGCTAGCTCAGTTGGTAGAGCTGTCCGACTAGTGTTTGGGAGGTCGTGGGTTCGAGTCCCACGTCGGGTCACTAACTTTTCCGCTCTTTCTTTGCATGGTCACTTTAATGGCAACGAGGATGGGATGGTACGGGCAAAGGAGTAGGAGTGCGGCTCCAGGAATCAGAGTGCGGCTCCTAAAGAATAAAAGAGGGAAGAGTGTAGTGTATTTCGGCGTGGGTAGAACAGCGGCCCGGCTAGCTCAGTTGGTAGAGCTGTCCGACTAGTGTTCGGGAGGTCGTGGGTTCGAGTCCCACGTCGGGTCACTAACTTTTCCGCTCTTTCTTTGCATGGTCACTTTAATGGCGACGAGGATGGGATGGTACGGGCAAAGGAGTAGGAGTGCGGCTCCAGGAATCGGAGTGCGGCTCCTAAAGAATAAAAGAGGGAAGAGTGTAGTGTATTTCGGCGTGGGTAGAACAGCGGCCCGGCTAGCTCAGTTGGTAGAGCTGTCCGACTAGTGTTCGGGAGGTCGTGGGTTCGAGTCCCACGTCGGGTCACTAACTTTCCCGCTCTTTCTTTGCATGGTCACTTTAATACTAATGCTCGCGCTGTAGGCAATTTCCACAGTTAGGCGAAAACATGTGACATCATTCCGGATTACTGAGAATGAGGTACCTCTATTTTGTCAACTTTTCTCAAAAAGTAAACATTCGATTTTCTTCGAGAATTTTGTGAATGAATGGTAAAATATTGTTTATTTGGTGACATAAAATTGTTTGCAGTGTATGACAATTCTAAACCTATAGGAGTCCGTTATGTACTACATCATCGGAAACCAGTAACACCGGGATAGTAATAGTAGCCTCGAGGGTCCTCATTCCGGTAGCATATGAAACAATCATTAAAATTTGCATAATAGTTTGTAAAATATACAAAGACTTATACATATCTTAATCAACAAATCCTTTTCCAACGTTTTGCATCAAATTTCAACATAAATGCATGTGTTTCCAAAGAGTAATCACGATTTGTTCTGAAGATTTATGGAGCTTTCGTTAATCTATGGTTTCGTCAAACTGGTGTTATGTACTACCTGGACTGGATGTTTCGTCAATCTGATAATACAGTATATCACACCTGTTAATGGTTATAGCTCAACACTATAGAATACTATTGATTTGAGTAGCATCAAGGCCAATATCAAGTGGGATTGTGTATTCATGATGATGATTTGAAAACGCAGCCACTGTAATTTAGTTCACTAAATGTGTTAAATAAATTTATAATAAATTTGAATATTGTTTGCTTACAAATAAATGCGCTCTATCGTTATAGCTGCAATTATAATCAAAAGGCAATTACGATCCAATTAATTGCACATGGCAGGCATGTGTTTGGCGTTGATTTGATAACATTAATGAGACGCTGGCGTGGGTGTGTATTATGTTTGTACATTCTGTCAGGTGTTTGAAGCAGTTTGTCGTCAAAGTGATGAACGTCAAGTTAATTCGACTAGTTTAAAAGGCGATTTTGGTCTGTTCTCTTCACTATTAATCATGGCATCCAAATATTACTGTATACGTTGTACTCTCATAGTTACCCATCGGATGCATGCGGTCTGTTGTGAAACCTGGCAGCACCGGAATTGCAACACAGGCATCTCCGCCGATCAGTATCGTAGGATGTGTATTAGAACTGGCATGGAAATGCGCTAACTGTAGTGAGATGAAAATGAATGTACAAGTAGTTGACCCTCAAATCAACTCTACTGTAAACATGGACATGACGCCGCCAGTAATGGATGTTACTGCCTCTCCAATTCATGCTCTATCGACGACATTCGTCATAAGACCCGCTGACGATAACATATCCACCCACGACGAATTCGAGACGCCTTCCGTCATTGAAGACGTAACATTTGATCTTCCAGATCGAAATTTTAACAGGCCACATTTACCGTTAGATGCGACATTAGTAGACAGGCCATTAGACGAGACGATACTAGATATAGTTTACAGTCACTGTGTTAATTAAATGATATAATTTTATTTTAAGAAAATCTATAATTTTATTTTAAGAAAATCTGTTAGAATATGCTTATAAATGTTTTCGTGTCTTGCATTTTGTCACTATAATATAGGTTATGCATTGATGTGTGTCCTTTCTGCAGCTTCAACGTGACTTCATCGGTGAAGCTTTCATATTGGATGACATCAGGGTCGACGGACAATATTACTTTAAATCATTTTATCCCAAAACACAATCTAGTCAGGAACCTAGATGATTTCTAATATCATAATTGCCTTGTTTGTGTACTATTTATGTAGTAGTTTGTTTGGGAATGCAGATAAAACACCTCCGCGACCATAACAATAAACAGTAAATAAGGTTGACGAAACGACTACCTGTTTTATACACAATAGTAAGTTTGACAAATTTGTAGTTTGATGAAACACCCAACAACCGTTCTGAACTACTGTAAATTTGTCCGTAATAAAGTAGTCGCTACAGGACCAGGGAACTTACCTATCGGGTACCTAATAGCAGCTACTATTTCACAGGATAATATACGTCTGGTTTGTAGTCTGAGCGTGTGTAGCTTGGTAGCACCGTTTCCCAGAATGAATCACTTTCGTTCCAGACGAGGTCTCTATCTTCCGCGCCAGACTGTGTCTCTTAATGAACCCAATTGCCATTCACTACACTCCTCCCCACTTTATCGAGAAGGGTGGTACATCAGGGAGGACTTCCTCCACATCATTCTGGCACTGGGTCTGTTCTTCAGGCACAATCAGTCTGACCGGCATCTATCGTCGTTTCCATGCTTATTGAGCTGCCTGCTGAAACTGTGCTGTGGCCGGAAGCTCTCTCGCACCAAACCGACTCTAGCTTTTGCACGAGTCTGCGATATGACAGATCTTCTCTACGCTCGGTTAATATTGCGTAGAAATCTGCAGCTTTTCCTGTAAGCCTCCAGCACAGTCAATTCAAGCACTCGTCCTTTGTCCAATCACATGCATGAGCAAAACGGACACACTTCTGCTTGAACGCAGTCCAATTACCCTTGCCATCAGCAGTCCAATGTCCCTTGCCATCATCAGTCCAATGTCCCTTGCCATCATCAGTCCAATGTCCCTTGCCATCATCAGTCCAATTACCCTTGCCATCAGCAGTCCAATGTCCCTTGCCATCATCAGTCCAATTACCCTTGCCATCAGCAGTCCAATGTCCCTTGCCATCATCAGTCCAATTACCCTTGCCATCAGCAGTCCAATTACCCTTGCCATCAGCAGTCCAATTACCCTTGCCATCAGCAGTCCAATTACCCTTGCCATCATCAGTCCAATTACCCTTGCCATCATCAGTCCAATTACCCTTGCCATCAGCAGTCCAATGTCCCTTGCCATCAGCAGTCCAATGTCCCTTGCCATCAGCAGTCCAATGTCCCTTGCCATCATCAGTCCAATGTCCCTTGCCATCATCAGTCCAATTACCCTTGCCATCAGCAGTCCAATGTCCCTTGCCATCATCAGTCCAATTACCCTTGCCATCAGCAGTCCAATGTCCCTTGCCATCAGCAGTCCAATTACCCTTGCCATCAGCATCCAATATCCCTTGCCATCAGCAGTCCAATTACCCTTGACATCAGCAGTCCAATTACCCTTGCCATCAGCAGTCCAATTACCCTTGCCATCAGCAGTCCAATTACCCTTGCCATCAGCAGTCCAATTACCCTTGCCATCAGCAGTCCAATTACCCTTGCCATCAGCAGTCCAATTACCCTTGCCATCAGCAGTCCAATTACCCTTGCCATCAGCAGTCCAATTACCCTTGCCATCATCAGTCCAATGTCCTTGCCATCATCAGTCCAATTACCCTTGCCATCAGCAGTCCAATGTCCCTTGCCATCAGCAGTCCAATGTCCCTTGCCATCATCAGTCCAATGTCCCTTGCCATCAGCAGTCCAATGTCCCTTGCCATCAGCAGTCCAGTCCAATGTCCCTTGCCATCATCAGTCCAATGTCCCTTGCCATCATCAGTCCAATGTCCCTTGCCATCAGCAGTCCAATGTCCCTTGCCATCATCAGTCCAATGTCCCTTGCCATCATCAGTCCAATGTCCCTTGCCATCAGCAGTCCATGTCCCTTGCCATCATCAGTCCAATGTCCCTTGCCATCAGCAGTCCAATGTCCCTTGCCATCAGCAGTCCAATGTCCCTTGCCATCATCAGTCCAATGTCCCTTGCCATCAGCAGTCCAATGTCCCTTGCCATCATCAGTCAATGTCCCTTGCCATCATCAGTCCAATTACCCTTGCCATCAGCAGTCCAATGTCCCTTGCCATCAGCAGTCCAATGACCCTTGCCATCATCAGTCCAATGTCCCTTGCCATCATCAGTCCAATGTCCCTTGCCATCAGCAGTCCAATGTCCCTTGCCATCAGCAGTCCAATGTCCCTTGCCATCATCAGTCCAATGTCCCTTGCCATCAGCAGTCCAATGTCCCTTGCCATCATCAGTCCAATGTCCCTTGCCATCAGCAGTCCAATTACCCTTGCCATCATCAGTCCAATGTCCCTTGCCATCAGCAGTCCAATTACCCTTGCCATCAGCAGTCCAATTACCCTTGCCATCATAGGTTAAATTTTTGGGCAACATGTTGATGACATCTCTAGCCCGTTTTCGCCTATTGAGCAGGTCCTGTAGCAGGTCAGTACTACTGTCGCTATCTTCGGGTGCATAATACATCTTTGCGACTGGGTCCCGTACACGGGACCTTACCCGTGTTCCACCAAAACAAATCAGTCGCATGATGCCCAACACGACGTGTACTATGTCGGTCCAATCAGACTGTCTAGCCTCCTCGGTGTACTTTAATGTATCACCGAGCGGCTGAGCGTATTGATCAGACTCTGAAGAATGAGATTCTCCGGATGGTAGCTGAACATTTGGTCTAAAATCTATCATCCGAAGAGCCTCACTGCTCAGCTTACTCCTTGTAATGGAGGATAGCACCTCCGACGTGATGTTGCCACTATTCTCCCTGATGAGAACGATCGTATGGGCAAGCCTCACTTTAATCCCAGGGATCGTGACCAGTTGCTCAATCGTTGCATAAATAATGGGGATTTTGTTCCCTTCTGGAACTAAGTTACCTTCAGACATAGTTCCAGGTATATTATGCTAAATACTATACAGACAGACAACACAAATGCACACTTACTTGTGAGTTTTTCCAATTTCCTGAAAAACAAAAGCAAACGGAGAAACTACACAGGACACAGACCCTCCTTCCCCTTTTAAGAAAGTACTTAACTATAAAATAGGCCTAGACCAACTACAGGATGTGAATCTGTTCCAATGTTGTAATTCTGTTCACTTCCGGTGTTGCACATGCGTAGTCGTCTTCAGTGCTGACGGTTTTATATCAGCAAAAACAAGCAAACTGCGTTGTGTGTCGTCCTTGGTGAATAGACGCCAGGCTGGATTTGGAAAAAAACTGGATGAAACTGAATTAGCATAAATATTAAATATCTTGGACAATAGTATATTTGAAGAAAAAATGTTAAAAAGCTGTAAGAGGAACACTATATTTGAATTGACCTGTAAAACGCGCATTATGACATTGTCGCATAACTATCACATGACCTTCCTCAGCAGACGATGCAATTTCTCATTTTACAAAACAATCACATATTTCTTTATATTTACCTCTGTTTAACTTTAAAGCAGCATTTTTAACTTTAAAGCAGCATTACATCGTAATAAAGGATGATTTGGGTAAAATATAAATACTAATGTGGTGTGTTTACAAAAATCGAAATAGTCGCTCAAAAAACGATAACATTCCAATAAATTTAAACCGTCGTATACGCGAATTTGTTTATCAACACACAAAATGTAAACACGCACAGCGCGCATGCGTGAAACAACAGAGGATGTAGAAAACAACGTATATATTTTGAACATGAAAGACTATCTATCTATCTTCCTCTGATGTCGAACCCCTCTTGGGGATGTAGAAATGTCCCTAAAAGACTTAGCTAACAGAGGTATGAATCAAGATATCAAGTAATTTAATTAAAAAAGACAACGTGGGACAAATGGGGACGATGCATTCCGAATGTAAACAAGTGCGGACGATGCGTTCCGGTTGTAAACAAGTGCGTGACCGATCGACTCGGAAAGTCCTACTTTCGGTTTCGAGTTTGTTTTATCGCAAAAAAAACATTGTTTACCAAATGAACATAAGCATACAAAGTATAATGTTAGAATGCGTAGCAGCATTGCTACCCATACGTAAAAATATATTTTATTGCATACGATGTAATGCTGCTTTAAGAGATTACACATAAATGGGATTAATGAAATCATCAACATTTGCATACTTTCAAATAAAATGTGAAAATGTATCTGCTTTACGTGCAGTTTGCTCTTTGATAAGTAATATGTCAACACCATAAGTACGAAAGCACTTGTTATAAATAGAAATAACATCATTCGCGTACCGGATGTAAACAAACATCGCGTGAATAAACAAAAGCCGAAAATAGGCGCCGGCCGATATCAAGGATGTTGATGATAAATGTGTGCATTGGTGTTAAAGGAGCATTACATCGTATGAAATAAAAGATATTTGAAAAATTCTTACGTATGGGTAGCAAATTAATGCTGCTACACATTCTAACATTATACTTTGTATGCTTATGTTCATTTGGTAAACAGTGTTTTTGCGATAAAACAAACTCGAAACCGAAAGTAAGACTTTCCGAGTCGATCGGTCACGCACTTGTTTACAACCTGAACACATCGTCCGCACTTGTTTACATTCGGAATGCATTTGTCCCACGTTGTCTTTTTTGATTAAATTACTTGATATGTTGATTCATACACCTGTTAGCTTGGTTAAGGTCGCTGACTTGTATACCACTGTAACCTATCATCACTGATGGTCACGGGTTCGAGCCTCGCTCAGGCCGTGTCTCATTTATATGAAAAAGTTGGCAGTTTCTTACGGAGGTTGGTGCACCCAAGTACTGGTTAACCGCTGGAGCCTGCCCAGGAAAGGTGTTGTTAAGTAAACTGCCCGCCGGCGATATAGCCCAAAATGGTGCTAATGCAGGCGTAAAACCCGAAATATAACATAACACCTGTTAGCTAAGTCTTTAGGGACATTTCTACATCCCCGCGAGGGGTTCGACATTAGAGGAAGATAGATAGATAGTATTTCATGTTCAAAATATATATGTTGTTTTCTACATCCTCTGTTGTGTCACGCATGCGCGCTGTGCATATTTTTATTTCATGTGTTGATACACAAATTCGCGTATACGACGGTTTACATTTATTGGAATTTTATCGTTTCTGAGCGACTATTTCGATTTTTGTAATCACACACATTAGTATTTATATTTACACCCAAAATATCCTTCATTACGATGTAATGCTGCTTTAAGAATAATCATTAATACAGATATTTAGAACGTTTAAAATATATTGTCTTACCGTTGTGCATATCATTTAGCTGTTTGAAGTCGACAGGTGAAATTCTCCCATTTTTTCTGCTCAGTCTTCACAAAAGAAATCCGAATGAATTATTGGCTCAGACTAAAACGCAGACATTTATGCAGACGATATGTATTATAGGAAAAGGCAGTCAACAACGGTATAATATAGTGATATTGGAAAACGCAGACAACAACGGTATGTAGTGATATTGGAAAACGCAGACAACAACGGTATGTAGTGATATTGGAAAACGCAGACAACAACGGTATGTAGTGATATTGGAAAACGCAGACAACAACGGTATGTAGTGATATTGGAAAACGCAGACAACAACGGTATGTAGTGATATTGGAAAACGCAGACAACAACGGTATGTAGTGATATTGGAAAACGCAGACAACAACGGTATGTAGTGATATTGGAAAACGCAGACAACAACGGTATGTAGTGATATTGGAAAACGCAGACAACAAAGGTATGTAGTGATATTGGAAAACGCAGACAACAAAGGTATGTAGTGATATTGGAAAACGCAGACAACAACGGTATATAGTGATATTGGAAAACGCAGACAACAAAGGTATATAGTGATATTGGAAAACGCAGACAACAACGGTATGTAGTGATATTGGAAAACGCAGACAAAAGGAACATATAGGGAAAACGCAGACCAGCTGAACATAGAGATAATTTATCTGTTTTATTTATTTACAACAAGCGGCATTGTAAAAAATCGCGTTTTCCTATATATAATATATATTGTCTGCAAATAAAATGAAAACTATAGGTTGCCTTACGTACAACATTTAGTTATCTCCCTTTATCCAAACAAATCTTGCGAATAGAACAATAAAACAAAGTAATAATCACCGAAGATAATTCATATATTTTAATTTTAATTAAATAAGTAACAACTGCTGGAATATGAAACAACACCCATCTGAGTCGTCGAGTGGTTATGGTCAATAACTTGTATACCACTGTAACCTATCATCACTGATGGTCACGCTACTATAACCTATCATCACTGATGGTCACGCCACTGTAACCTATCATCACTGATGGTCACGCTACTATAACCTATCATCACTGATGGTCACGCCACTGTAACCTATCAACACTGATGGTCACGCTACTATAACCTATCATCACTGATGGTCACGCTACTGTAACCTATCATCACTGATGGTCACGCCACTGTAACCTATCATCACTGATGGTCACGCTACTATAACCTATCATCACTGATGGTCACGCTACTGTAACCTATCATCACTGATGGTCACGCGGGGGACTTACGCCACTGTAACCTATCAACACTGATGGTCACACCACTGTAACCGATCATCACTGATGGTCACGGATTTGAGCCCTGCTCAGACCGTGTCTCTTTATATGAAAATGTTGGCAGTTTCTTACGGAGGTTGGTGCACCAAGTACTTGTTAACCGCTGGAGCCTGCCCATGGAAGGTGTTGTTATGTAAGTTGTCCGTTGCTCAAATGGGTTAAATAAACTTAAATAAAAAACGAATAAATTCTAGCTACGAAAATTGTTTCTCCCGATGTCTGTCATTAATCTGTCACATCTGTCACAGACGCTCATGGTCTGGTCAAATGTTTGTGGGTTCAAAACCACAAAAGTAAGAAACGTTTTTTTGTTTTTAAGAACACTATGATACACTGGACACTATACCGGTACATACAAATTTGTTTACGCCATTCCAAGCAAGTTTTAAAATGACACCCAGTCACTATCAAGGTTATATACTGAAAGATAACCAAGTCGCAAATGTAAACAAATCGTGTGCTACACATTCAACGTAATATGCCAGTATCCACATGTAAACTTACTTGTAAATCCATTATTTGAGTCGAGTATCATAGTAATTCATAGTGTTCTTAAAAACCCGCAAACATTTGTGCAGACCCCAAGTGTCTGTGATTAATATTATGTAGTGGGCAGGGTTTACGATCGTTAATTGGCTTGCCGCATGCATGACAATGCACATTTGTCTGATTATTACACCATTGAGCCTTGACTTGTTCCTGGCGGGGTTTACGATCGTTAATTGGTTTGCCACATGCATGACAATGCACATTTGTCTGATTATTACACCATTGAGCCTTGACTTGTTCCTGGCGGGGTTTACGATCGTTAATTGGCTTGCCACATGCATGACAATGCACATTTGTCTGATTATTACACCATTGAGCCTTGACTTGTTCCTGGCGGGGTTTACGATCGTTAATTGGTTTGCCACATGCATGACAATGCACATTTGTCTGATTATTACACCATTGAGCACTGACTTGTTCCTGGCGGGGTTTACGATCGTTAATTGGCTTGCCACATGCATGACAATGCACATTTGTCTGATTATTACACCATTGAGCATTGACTTGTTCCTGGCATCGGACAATGGAATTTGTTATTTTATATAAATTAGTTTTAGCTAGATTTCGAAACAAGTTCTTTCAACTTATATTAGAATTTAATATTAAATTTTGGTATCCACTGCTATGTGATTTGTTGAGCGCTGTAGCTGTACGATAGTGCACTTATGTAAATTCCGCATTTCCTCTCTACATTGTACATCGGGATTGAGTGTGTCACAAAAAAGAAAGAAAGGGACCTGCCAGTCATTAGAAAAATTATTGTACAGTATAAATTATACAGTACAATGTACATGTAGGTTGATGGTTTTGTTTATGACAAACTTACGACAGACTTGTGGTTGGTATTAAGCAGCTATTCAGGGGAAGGAATGATACAGCTGAGATCCAAAAAGTGTATTAGAGGAAAACACTAACTTTGTGACCGAGCCATATCCTTCTACTACTGTGTATCAAAGTAGATATTTAGTTTCATGGACATGTAACCAAGGATCATTGTAGAGGGCGATGCTACCCTGACTTCGTCCTCTGAGGGCTCCCACCGTTCCCTAAAAAAAGTTTAATTTTATTTTTTACAATTTTCATACAAAATGTTGTCCAAACAAAATGTTGTCCAGTAAGATACAATGGCCCATTATAAAGCACCCACCACACCCACCATATCTTGTTGAAATTTATTAAATAACACCATTTAAGGACACGCGCTTTCTCACTTTTCCCACCTAGAATGAACCCTGAATTATTATGCTTAGAGAGATATTATTTGTGTTATAATGGTTTTATTGAGAGATAACTTTATTATCTTTTATCTTATTTCAGTTAATGATGTTGTGAAAGTTTAAACAACCAGCTGTGCTGTGCACGGTTCCCTGCCCTACATGTACCTGTGCACGGTTCCCTGCCCTACATGTAGCTGAGAGGGTGCCTGATCTGAATGCTGCCATGCCTACCGCAAAAATGTTCACTCAATTTCCTAGCAACATAGCAACCAGCGACACCTCAGACAATATGACCAATAGCACCATCCCGGCAACCAGTTCACTGTCAATAGATAACCTTTACCCGGCTATTTTTCAGTGCTTTGCGATCATAATGGGCGGATACATTGCTGGGAGAGCAGGTTTGATTACACAATCGCAGGGAAAAGGGATCGGAACATTTGTTGGCAAGTTTTGCCTTCCTGCATTATTATTCAAAAGTATGGTGGAATTAAATTTCAATCAAGTGAATTGGTATTTTCTACTCGGAATAGCTATATCTAAGACAGGTGTTTTTGCGGTTGTGGTGGTGTTGACGCTGTTGATTCGGAGACCTATGCAGTTAGGATATGCCGGATTGTTTGGAATATTTGCCACTCAGAGTAACGACTTTGCTCTTGGATATCCAATCTGTGAGTATTAATGTAGTCCAGGGACCGCAGGTTCCACCCCCCATCAGTATTAATGTACTGTGTTCAAACATTAATAATGTTAAGGTATGTAAGGAATGTAGGATTCCGGATTTGTTGTAATTTCTTACCATATTTTATGAAGTGAGTTTTGGAATTTCTTTGGTGAGCTTAAATTAATAGCAAAATTCCAAACCGATTTTCTTATAAAATGGTATAAAATTCAGGACTCAGAGGGCGATTTGGGCGAAATAGTCGCTCTAGGGACCCTGGCTTTGCCACTTCTCCCTAAACAGACTATTTTTAAAAATGTTTTTTTTTACAAATTTCATACAGAATTTTGTTCTGTAAGATGTACACTGCGTGCTTTCTCATGTCTCCCAAAATTTCTGACCTAGAATGAACCCTGATGTACATGTATTTTTTCTGTTTTAGTAAAGGCGTTGTACTCGGAGACGAACCCGGAGTATCTACAATATATCTATCTCATTGCACCGATATCTCTTGTCCTCCTAAATCCTATTGGTTTCATGATGTTGGAGATACACCGGCGTAGCGAGGACACGTCAAAACGCAGTGGTACATTGAGATTGGTGCTTCATGTGACAAAAGACGTGCTCTCAAATCCGATCGTGTTTATGGTGCTAATTGGTATTGTTGGGAATTTCGTGTTCAAGCAGAAGGTGCCAACTATATTGGGGGATATTCTCGACGTATTAGGTAAGATACAGCATTTAAATTCCACGTTGCCTCTTCTCTCCCCCTCATGGCGATGGATTCCATCAGGAATGGGGTCTAGAGAGTGATTGATGTAAGTTGTAAGAACTAATTAAGAATCGAGCTAAAAGTAAATTTGTATCAAAAACAGCAATTTCAGGGACTTTGCATTACTACTAAGGGCTGTTAAACTAATGGCACTTTGAGCTATTGGGATTTTTTAATTAATTGGACTTTTTCAACGACTGAAGTAATAGGACTTTGAACTACGTAATCAGACTTTGGGGTATTATATGGCACTTTGAACTACATAATCAAACTTTGGGGTATTATATGGCACTTTGAACTACGTAATCAGACTTTGGGGTATTATATGGCACTTTGAACTACGTAATCAGACTTTGGGGTATTATATGGCACTTTGAACTACGTAATCAAACTTTGGGGTATTATATGGCACTTTGAACTACGTAATCAAACTTTGGTGTATTATATGGCACTTTGAACTAATTGTTTCTGTTCTACCTAGGTCTGCATGTATATATAATGTACTTTAGGAAACGCCTAATGTGTTTCGGCTCTGTTCTACCTACATGTATATTACAGTGAATGCCTACAGTGCAGCGTCTCTGTTCTACCTAGGTCTGCATGTATATATAATGTACTTTAGGAAACGCCTAATGTGTTTCGGCTCTGTTCTACCTACATGTATATTACAGTGAATGCCTACAGTGCAGCGTCTCTGTTCTACCTCGGTTTACATGTATATTACAGTGAATGCCTACAGTGCAGCATCTCTGTTCTACCTCGGTTTACATGTATATTACAGTGAATGCCTACAGTGCAGTGTCTCTGTTCTATCTAGGTTTACATGTATATTACAGTGGATGCCTACAGTGCAGGATCTCTGTTCTACCTAGGTTTACATGTATATTACAGTGAATGCCTACAGTGCAGCGTCTCTGTTCTACCTAGGTTTACATGTATATTACAGTGAATGCCTACAGTGCAGCATCTCTGTTCTATCTAGGTTTACATGTATATTACAGTGAATGCCTACAGTGCAGCGTCTCTGTTCTACCTAGGTTTACATGTATATTACAGTGGATGCCTACAGTGCAGGATCTCTTTTCTACCTAGGTTTACATGTATATTACAGTGAATGCCTACAGTGCAGCATCTCTGTTCTATCTAGGTTTACATGTATATTACAGTGAATGCCTACAGTGCAGTGTCTCTGTTCTACCTAGGTTTACATGTATATTACAGTGAATGCCTACAGTGCAGCATCTCTGTTCTATCTAGGTTTACATGTATATTACAGTGAATGCCTACAGTGTAGTGTCTCTGTTCTATCTAGGTTTACATGTATATTACAGTGAATGCCTACAGTGCAGTGTCTCTGTTCTACCTTGGTTTACATGTATATTACAGTGAATGCCTACAGTGCAGGATCTCTGTTCTACCTAGGTTTACATGTATATTACAGTGAATGCCTATAGTGCAGGATCTCTGTTCTACCTAGGTTTACATGTATATTACAGTAGATGCCTACAGTGCAGCGTCTCTGTTCTACCTAGGTTTACATGTATATTACAATGAATGCCTATAGTGCAGGATCTCTGTTCTACCTAGGTTTACATGTATATTACAGTAGATGCCTACAGTGCAGCGTCTCTGTTCTACCTAGGTTTACATGTATATTACAGTAGATGCCTACAGTGCAGCGTCTCTGTTCTACCTAGGTTTACATGTATATTACAGTGAATGCCTACAGTGCAGTGTCTCTATTCTATCTAGGTTTACATGTATATTACAGTGAATGCCTATAGTGCAGGATCTCTGTTCTACCTAGGTTTACATGTATATTACAGTAGATGCCTACAGTGCAGTGTCTCTGTTCTACCTAGGTTTACATGTATATTACAGTGAATGCCTATAGTGCAGTGTCTCTGTTCTATCTAGGTTTACATGTATATTACAGTGAATGCCTATAGTGCAGGATCTCTGTTCTACCTAGGTTTACATGTATATTACAGTGGATGCCTACAGTGCAGCGTCTCTGTTCTAGCTAGGTTTACATGTATATTACAGTGAATGCCTACAGTGCAGTGTCTCTGTTCTACCTAGGTTTACATGTATATTACAGTGAATGCCTACAGTGCAGTGTCTCTGTTCTACCAAGGTTTACATGTATATTACAGTAGATGCCTACAGTGCAGCGTCTCTGTTCTACCTAGGTTTACATGTATATTACAGTGAATGCCTACAGTGCAGTGTCTCTGTTCTACCTCGGTTTACATGTATATTACAGTGAATGCCTACAGTGCAGTGTCTCTGTTCTACCTAGGTTTACATGTATATATTACAGGAAATGCCTACAGTGCCTCGGCTCTGTTCTACCTAGGTTTGAGCCTGGTTGGCAAGGTACAAGGCCAGTTGGGAATTGCGTTTATTGTGCCGATGCTACTTATAACAGCTAAGACGTAAGTTTTCATCCAGTACATAAATACGTTTTATTGTGCATTTATTTAATGTTGATTCAGAGTTACGCCTCAAGATACATTGTATATCGATCGTGACGTACCTACTTTTTGTCCTGCTCATTTTAATAGATTTATTTTACTAAAATACGGTTCAGAAAACACTTTTAAATTCTGAATCAATACAATAATTTCAATATATTTTTAATTAAACTTATAGGTGGTGGATGCAATATATTCCATATTGGGTTTGTCCCTCGAGATCATCCCCCATAGATTATACTGACCTCACATACCTTATTAAAATTGCTTTGAAACATCGCAGACGCATCTGAGTACTAATTCCCCCACAGTCCACATCCCTTCAACTTTGGCCAACAATAGTCCGAGTTTTTAGTGAAATTCACTCAGTTTTACGCATACCATAAAATACCAGACCGTCAGAAAGGGAAGTAAAAGATATTTGATAAATGTCGAATCTCTATTGGTTTAACGAAGGAAGGTAATTGTAGTTACTGCATAATGCCATTCATTCTAGGTCAGAATATTCGGGAGAAGTGAGAAAACATGCGATTGCCTCCTTAAATGGTGTTATTTAATAAATTTCAACAAAATATGGTTACAATGTGTGACCATTAAATACAACATTTTAATAGGAGTGCTTTATAATGGGCCACAAAAAAACCCCACTATTATATATACAGAAAAACATATGTAAGTAGGTATAGACGTTTTCAAATTTTCGATGCCATTAACTTAAAGGTCCGAATTTTTTTTACACTTTTCTAGGAATAAATTGTGTTTTCAAGAAAGTTCATTTTATTAGCATGATACAATATGATTTTCAACACAAACCTCAACACAAACCTCAATATCAAACCTCAATATCAAACCTCAATATCAAACCTCATTATCAAACCTCAACACAAACCTCAATATCAAACCTCAACACAAACCTCAATATCAAACCTCAATATCAAACCTCAATATCAAACCTCAACACAAACCTCAACACAAACCTCAATATCAAACCTCAACACAAACCTCAATATCAAACCTCAATATCAAACCTCAATATCAAACCTCAATATCAACCTCAATATCAAACCTCAACACAAACCTCAACACAAACCTCAATATCAAACCTCAACACAACCTCAACACACCTCAATATCAAACCTCAATATCAAACCTCAACACAAACCTCAATATCAAACCTCAATATCAAACCTCAATATCAAACCTCAATATCAAACCTCACACAAACCTCAATATCAAACCTCAATATCAAACCTCAATATCAAACCTCATTATCAAACCTCAACACAAACCTCAATATCAAACCTCAATATCAAACCTCATTATCAAACCTCAACACAAACCTCAATATCAAACCTCAATATCAAACCTCAACACAAACCTCATTATCAAACCTCAACACAAACCTCAATATCAAACCTCAATATCAAACCTCAATATCAAACCTCAATATCAAACCTCAATATCAAACCTCAATATCAAACCTCAATATCAAACCTCAATATCAAACCTCATTATCAAACCTCAATGTCAAACCTCATTATCAAAAGTGGAAGTCGTGATAGCGCAGTTGATGCGCGTTCGCTTCATGTGCGAAAGGTCCGGAGTTCGAACCCCGCTGGAGCCGTTACGATTGTGCCCTCAGGCAAGGCATTTAAATTCCACGTTGCCTCTTCTTTCACCCTTGTGTCGATGGATTCCATCAGAAATGAGGTCTCGAGAGTGATTAATATAAGTTGTAAGAACTTGTTTCGCAATCGAGCTAAAATAAATTTGTATAAATTAATATCAAACCTCAATACTCAATATCAAACCTCAATATCAAACCTCAATATGAAATATCAAACCTCAATATGAAATATCAAACCTCAATATCAAACCTCAATATGAAATATCAAATATTTTCGGAAATACAGCTGACCCTACCATAATTGTTCACGTAACTACTGGCACAAATGTATTTGTCGGGAGATTTTTTTGAAATAAAAATACAGTACCAGTCAAAATTCTTGCTTAGGGTAACTGTAGCAGAGAATAGTGCAAGATCCAGATGACGCCCAAATTCATGCAATAATAATATAGCAACTACTTTTTTTCAGGCTTTTGCTGCCATTGGTCACATGGCAAGTGGTTGGTGCTCTTGAGTTAAACTATGTGAATAACTCGCGTTCACTCAGCATGTTTGGTTTCCTGTATGGAACATTTCCTACCGCTCCGTCTGTGTTTCTATATGCCAGTCATTTCTCTGTGGCTCAAGATATTGTAAGTATCCGGTTAAATCATTAATACCAGCTTATACATTCTCGATCAACATTTGAGGCAGAGTTACATTGTAGATAGTTTGCTACATGTATTATAAAAATGTAATATAGTTTGTGGTGCTAAGTTATTTTTTATTGGCAAATGATATAATTTAGTTTATGCAAATTCATTTTAGCTTCATTGCGAAACAAGTTCTTACAACGGATATTAATCACTCCCGAGACCTCATTCCTGATGGAATCCATTGCCACGATAGAGAGAGAAGAGGCATTTGGAATTTAAATGCTTGCCTAAGGGTACAATCGTAATGGCTGCAGCTGGGTGCGAACTCGGAGCCTTTCGCACCTGGAGCAAACTCGCTACCACTGCGCTATCAGGACTTCCATGATATGGTTCTTGAATTCCCCAATGTATATACAGACGATGTAGTCCAGTGGTTAACACTTTGGAGTTGGTTCGATCCTCCGTCTGACCATAATAAAATTAACAGTCTCTGAATTGGGACTTTAAACCGAGGTCTCGTGTCGGTGCTGTACACCGTGCACGTAAAAGAACCAGAGGAGACTCTGGAATGGGTCTCTGTCTGTATCATTGCACTCTCCTCTCCTGAAGAGATTAGTCATTTTAGATTTTTGGAGGATAGTGCAATGATACAGACAGAGACTCATTCCAGAGTCTCCTCTTGTTCTTTTACGTGCACAGTACCGACACAAGACCTCGGTTTAATGTCCCATCTGAAAGACAGTTAATCTTATTAGGGTCAGACGGGGGATTAGACCTGCGATCCCTGGAGTACCAGTCCAGCATGTTACCACTGGACTACAGACCCGTCAGCATTATGGCATCACAGAAATTTAAAAGTTTTTTGCACATTATTTTGCATGAATGCATGAAGATAGGACAAATTTATTTTAATGGCCTTCTTGAAAATCTTGTTATTTTACACTGGAGCATTCCAGTTGGATAAAAAATTCTATTATCCAAGAACATCACCACAAATAGAAAATCTATGTTCCACCTCTACCATCCATACTCGTCTATAATGCGCTCTTCTCTATAAAATGACCGCCCTACTTTGGTCCTGAAATCTGTGGGTTTTGGCATGCACTCACATATAAGATGTGTTGATAAAATGGACACCAGACACAAGTATAAATTGCATGTTTGGCCAGCCAGTGCAAGTTGAAGAAATCATCTGTGTCAGAGTGCTTTATTTTATAAAACATAATTATTTAACATTTAAAAAAATATTTTTAGAATGTTTTTTTAAAATTTATTTTTTAATTCTCACCTATAAGACTGGAAGCCACTTTGAGGCCATAGTCTGGTGGGTAAAACCTTGTCTTATAGGTGAGTATTGATGGTATTACCGAGCTCATTGGTAATTTGATCCAGAATTCTTTCAGGTACGTCTTTGTCGTTTCAGATTGCCACAGGTATGGTAGCATGTACGTTCATGTCCGCACCTCTGATGTTTGTATCAGCCAAGATGATGCGGATTGTTGTGAACAGTGAAATGGACTTCAAGACCTTGCTTGTGGGCACTTCATTTGATCTCAGTGTCATATCTATAGTGTGCAATGTAAGTTAGCATCTACTGTCTATCTAATACACATAATTGTTAACTGTCAAAGTAAAGTGCTTGTTTATTATAGTGTCACCCCTATTTATAGGGCCAGCTATTTCTGAATTATGAGACACCTTTTTTATGAACATCAGTACTTCCCTAATCATATGCTTGTATGCCAGACTTGTAGGTGATCGGTAACCATTATTTAACTAGTTGGCGGCTCACCAACCGGCCATATCAGAACTGACAAGGTTCGTAACCTCCGAACTCCCGCTCCATAGGCAGACGCCTTGACCACTAGGCTACGGTGACGGTCTGACTGGTCTGTATTTCAGTATACAAGGATAAAGTTGACCTAGTCTCTCAGTATTTGTGTAGAGATGGCATTGTGGTCGAAGTGGTTAGTGCCTTGGACTACCAATCTAGACAGTGTGGGGACAACAGTGGTGACGAAACAAGCGTAGACAACCCCATGTCCAATCATGTCATGTGACCTTAGAACTGCCGCATCCCACAACCTATCATCACTGATGGTCATGGGTTCGAGCCCCACTCAGGCCATGTCTCATTTATATGAAAAAGTTGGCAGATTCTTACGGAGGTTGGTGCACCAAGTACTGGAGCCACTCCACTGGAGCCTGCCCAGGAACGGTGTTGGATGGTAAATTGCCCATCGGTGATATAGTCAAAATTGTGCTGATGCAGGCATAAAATCCCAAACAAACAAACAAGGTCAATGGTGTTCATCATGATATGAACTGCACCCACTATATTATCATTCATTGGAGAAGAACATATTATTTATGTATTGGATATAAGCCGAAAACGATCCAATATGTAAAATATAGGACTGTGTAGCGCTGAACACACCAATATTTTACATATTGGATCCGGTTGAGGCTTATATCGTAATTAAAACACACACTTATATAACAAGATCATACTAATTTAAATTAAATTAACCCATTTCATTCTGGATATATTTAAAGGCTTTTGCAAACAACATAGATCCAGATCAGCTGCAGCATGACGCTGCGTGCTGATCAGGATCTATGTTGTTTGCTGCATAGCCAAGTGTCTTTGCAAGATCATCTGAATAGCAAACAGCATAGATCCTGATCAGACGGCACATTCCGTGGCGGTTGATCTGGCTATATGTTCTTTGCAGATACCGTTTGAACGGTATCCAGAATGAAATGGGTTAAAGACGATAGTTGAAAGCAAGGACAGGCACCAAACACACGTAGGGTTCCCTCTCTCAATTTTTGTCTGCACCACTCTGTCGCCAATTGAAAAAAAATGGAGCCAATTTGAAAATCTTTCAGCCAACTAAGAAACATATAGTTCCCAGATAAATATCAGATGCCATTATTTGACCCAAAAAAACTTGCGACAATTCTTTTCGCCAATTCAGAAAATTTAGCGCTGTTTGGCGCCATTGGCGACGGACAGCAGGAACCCTGACATGTGAATTTGAAAGAGACATGGTCTGTTACAGGTATGGATTGTTGCTGTGCTAATGCTGAGTCGCAGACATAAAAAGATGCCCCACCACTTCCTACTATGTCTTGTATTTTCACAGGTAGGTAATACACATGACCATTTTCCATTGCAAGATTATCGTACAAATGTTGTCCAAGGTGGAAGGAGAGATTACTTTTAGCAAAACAGATTATACTATCTAGAATTATGTGGGTTTTTTAGGTATGACCATTCAAACAAAATGGGGATTGCAAGGGTATGCCAATCTTGCAATTAACATATAAATGTCTGATCAATAATTGTATCAGTTTTGTTGGCAACCCACTAATGATTACACCGTAATCCATTCAACCCCAAGTAACATTGGACCAGTTCATTTATCAAAATGGGTAATTTTGTCTAAAAATAGTAATATTACTGGCAAAAAGTGCAGATCCTGATGAGACGGCTCGTCATGAGCCGACTCATCTGGATCTACACTTTTTGTAAGCCTCTTTAGAGGCCTGTGGTGTTGAAAGGGTTAATAGCATTTATAGAACCAGTGCCACCTCCGGGAATTAAAGTCTCTTGATGCGTTTCGTCTTCTTCACAAAAATAATACTGGTAAATATAATTCATATGCAAATTTATCCTAGTGTTAACCACAAGTAAACCACCATTCACAGGGTTATATATCCTAGTGTTAACCATAAGTAAACCAGCATTCACAGGGTTATATATCCTAGTGTTAACCACAAGTAAACCACCATTCACAGAGTTATATATCCTAGTGTTAACCACAAGTAAACCAGCATTCACAGGGTTATATATCCTAGTGTTAACCACAAGTAAACCACCATTCACAGAGTTATATATCCTAGTGTTAACCACAAGTAAACCAGCATTCACAGGGTTATATATCCTAGTGTTAACCATAAGTAAACCACCATTCACAGAGTTATATATCCTAGTGTTAACCACAAGTAAACCAGCATTCACAGGGTTATATATCCTAGGGTTAACCATAAGTAAACCACCATTCACAGGGTTATATATCCTAGTGTTAACCATAAGTAAACCACCATTCACAGGGTTATATATCCTAGTGTTAACCATAAGTAAACCACCATTCACAGGGTTATATATCCTAGTGTTAACCATAAGTAAACCACCATTCACAGGGTTATATATCCTAGTGTTAACCATAAGTAAACCACCATTCACAGAGTTATATATCCTAGGGTTAACCACAAGTAAACCACCATTCACAGGGTTATATATCCTAGTGTTAACCACAAGTAAACCACCATTCACAGGGTTATATATCCTAGTGTTAACCATAAGTAAACCAGCATTCACAGAGTTATATATCCTAGTGTTAACCACAAGTAAACCACCATTCACAGAGTTATATATCCTAGTGTTAACCACAAGTAAACCACCATTCACAGGGTTATATATCCTAGTGTTAACCACAAGTAAACCACCATTCACAGGGTTATATATCCTAGTGTTAACCACAAGTAAACCACCATTCACAGGGTTATATATCCTAGTGTTAACCACAAGTAAACCACCATTCACAGGGTTATATATCCTAGTGTTAACCACAAGTAAACCACCATTCACAGGGTTATATATCCTAGTGTTAACCACAAGTAAACCACCATTCACAGGGTTATATATCCTAGTGTTAACCACAAGTAAACCACCATTCACAGGGTTATATATCCTAGTGTTAACCACAAGTAAACCACCATTCACAGGGTTATATATCCTAGTGTTAACCACAAGTAAACCACCATTCACAGGGTTATATATCCTAGTGTTAACCACAAGTAAACCACCATTCACAGGGTTATATATCCTAGTGTTAACCACAAGTAAACCAGCATTCACAGAGTTATATATCCTAGTGTTAACCACAAGTAAACCACCATTCACAGGGTTATATATCCTAGTGTTAACCACAAGTAAACCAGCATTCACAGGGTTATATATCCTAGTGTTAACCACAAGTAAACCACCATTCACAGGGTTATATATCCTAGTGTTAACCACAAGTAAACCACCATTCACAGAGTTATATATCCTAGTGTTAACCATAAGTAAACCACCATTCACAGAGTTATATATCCTAGTGTTAACCATAAGTAAACCACCATTCACAGAGTTATATATCCTAGTGTTAACCATAAGTAAACCACCATTCACAGAGTTATATATCCTAGTGTTAACCATAAGTAAACCACCATTCACAGGGTTATATATCCTAGTGTTAACCATAAGTAAACCACCATTCACAGAGTTATATATCCTAGTGTTAACCACAAGTAAACCACCATTCACAGGGTTATATATCCTAGTGTTAACCATAAGTAAACCACCATTCACAGGGTTATATATCCTAGTGTTAACCACAAGTAAACCACCATTCACAGGGTTATATATCCTAGTGTTAACCACAAGTAAACCACCATTCACAGGGTTATATATCCTAGTGTTAACCATAAGTAAACCACCATTCACAGAGTTATATATCCTAGTGTTAACCACAAGTAAACCACCATTCACAGAGTTATATATCCTAGTGTTAACCACAAGTAAACCAGCATTCACAGGGTTATATATCCTAGTGTTAACCACAAGTAAACCACCATTCACAGAGTTATATATCCTAGTGTTAACCACAAGTAAACCAGCATTCACAGGGTTATATATCCTAGTGTTAACCATAAGTAAACCACCATTCACAGGGTTATATATCCTAGTGTTAACCACAAGTAAACCACCATTCACAGAGTTATATATCCTAGTGTTAACCACAAGTAAACCAGCATTCACAGAGTTATATATCCTAGTGTTAACCACAAGTAAACCACCATTCACAGAGTTATATATCCTAGTGTTAACCACAAGTAAACCAGCATTCACAGGGTTATATATCCTAGTGTTAACCATAAGTAAACCACCATTCACAGAGTTATATATCCTAGTGTTAACCACAAGTAAACCAGCATTCACAGGGTTATATATCCTAGTGTTAACCACAAGTAAACCACCATTCACAGGGTTATATATCCTAGTGTTAACCACAAGTAAACCACCATTCACAGGGTTATATATCCTAGTGTTAACCACAAGTAAACCACCATTCACAGAGTTATATATCCTAGTGTTAACCACAAGTAAACCACCATTCACAGGGTTATATATCCTAGTGTTAACCACAAGTAAACCACCATTCACAGAGTTATATATCCTAGTGTTAACCACAAGTAAACCACCATTCACAGGGTTATATATCCTAGTGTTAACCACAAGTAAACCAGCATTCACAGGGTTATATATCCTAGTGTTAACCACAAGTAAACCACCATTCACAGGGTTATATATCCTAGTGTTAACCACAAGTAAACCAGCATTCACAGAGTTATATATCCTAGTGTTAACCATAAGTAAACCAGCATTCACAGAGTTATATATCCTAGTGTTAACCACAAGTAAACCAGCATTCACAGAGTTATATATCCTAGTGTTAACCATAAGTAAACCACCATTCACAGAGTTATATATCCTAGTGTTAACCATAAGTAAACCACCATTCACAGGGTTATATATCCTAGTGTTAACCATAAGTAAACCACCATTCACAGGGTTATATATCCTAGTGTTAACCACAAGTAAACCACCATTCACAGGGTTATATATCCTAGTGTTAACCATAAGTAAACCACCATTCACAGAGTTATATATCCTAGTGTTAACCACAAGTAAACCAGCATTCACAGAGTTATATATCCTAGTGTTAACCATAAGTAAACCACCATTCACAGAGTTATATATCCTAGTGTTAACCATAAGTAAACCACCATTCACAGGGTTATATATCCTAGTGTTAACCATAAGTAAACCACCATTCACAGAGTTATATATCCTAGTGTTAACCACAAGTAAACCACCATTCACAGGGTATATATCCTAGTGTTAACCACAAGTAAACCACCATTCACAGGGTTATATATCCTAGTGTTAACCACAAGTAAACCACCATTCACAGAGTTATATATCCTAGTGTTAACCACAAGTAAACCACCATTCACAGGGTTATATATCCTAGTGTTAACCACAAGTAAACCAGCATTCACAGGTTATATATCCTAGTGTTAACCATAAGTAAACCACCATTCACAGAGTTATATATCCTAGTGTTAACCACAAGTAAACCACCATTCACAGAGTTATATATCCTAGTGTTAACCATAAGTAAACCACCATTCACAGAGTTATATATCCTAGTGTTAACCATAAGTAAACCACCATTCACAGGGTATATATCCTAGTGTTAACCATAAGTAAACCACCATTCACAGGGTTATATATCCTAGTGTTAACCACAAGTAAACCACCATTCACAGGGTTATATATCCTAGTGTTAACCACAAGTAAACCACCATTCACAGGGTTATATATCCTAGTGTTAACCACAAGTAAACCACCATTCACAGGGTTATATATCCTAGTGTTAACCACAAGTAAACCACCATTCACAGGGTTATATATCCTAGTGTTAACCACAAGTAAACCACCATTCACAGGGTTATATATCCTAGTGTTAACCACAAGTAAACCACCATTCACAGAGTTATATATCCTAGTGTTAACCACAAGTAAACCACCATTCACAGGGTTATATATCCTAGGGTTAACCACAAGTAAACCACCATTCACAGGGTTATATATCCTAGTGTTAACCATAAGTAAACCACCATTCACAGAGTTATATATCCTAGTGTTAACCACAAGTAAACCACCATTCACAGAGTTATATATCCTAGTGTTAACCACAAGTAAACCACCATTCACAGGGTTATATATCCTAGTGTTAACCATAAGTAAACCACCATTCACAGGGTTATATATCCTAGTGTTAACCACAAGTAAACCACCATTCACAGGGTTATATATCCTAGTGTTAACCACAAGTAAACCACCATTCACAGGGTTATATATCCTAGTGTTAACCACAAGTAAACCACCATTCACAGGGTTATATATCCTAGTGTTAACCACAAGTAAACCACCATTCACAGGGTTATATATCCTAGTGTTAACCACAAGTAAACCACCATTCACAGGGTTATATATCCTAGTGTTAACCACAAGTAAACCACCATTCACAGGGTTATATATCCTAGTGTTAACCACAAGTAAACCACCATTCACAGGGTTATATATCCTAGTGTTAACCACAAGTAAACCACCATTCACAGGGTTATATATCCTAGTGTTAACCACAAGTAAACCACCATTCACAGAGTTATATATCCTAGTGTTAACCACAAGTAAACCACCATTCACAGGGTTATATATCCTAGTGTTAACCACAAGTAAACCACCATTCACAGGGTTATATATCCTAGTGTTAACCATAAGTAAACCACCATTCACAGAGTTATATATCCTAGTGTTAACCATAAGTAAACCACCATTCACAGAGTTATATATCCTAGTGTTAACCAAAGTAAACCACCATTCACAGAGTTATATATCCTAGTGTTAACCATAAGTAAACCACCATTCACAGAGTTATATATCCTAGTGTTAACCATAAGTAAACCACCATTCACAGGGTTATATATCCTAGTGTTAACCATAAGTAAACCACCATTCACAGAGTTATATATCCTAGGGTTAACCATAAGTAAACCACCATTCACAGGGTTATATATCCTAGTGTTAACCATAAGTAAACCACCATTCACAGGGTTATATATCCTAGTGTTAACCATAAGTAAACCACCATTCACAGGGTTATATATCCTAGTGTTAACCATAAGTAAACCACCATTCACAGAGTTATATATCCTAGTGTTAACCATAAGTAAACCACCATTCACAGGTTATATATCCTAGTGTTAACCAAAGTAAACCACCATTCACAGGGTTATATATCCTAGTGTTAACCACAAGTAAACCACCATTCACAGGGTTATATATCCTAGTGTTAACCATAAGTAAACCACCATTCACAGAGTTATATATCCTAGTGTTAACCACAAGTAAACCACCATTCACAGGGTTATATATCCTAGTGTTAACCACAAGTAAACCACCATTCACAGGGTTATATATCCTAGTGTTAACAAAGTAAACCACCATTCACAGGGTTATATATCCTAGTGTTAACCATAAGTAAACCACCATTCACAGAGTTATATATCCTAGTGTTAACCACAAGTAAACCACCATTCACAGGGTTATATATCCTAGTGTTAACCATAAGTAAACCACCATTCACAGAGTTATATATCCTAGTGTTAACCACAAGTAAACCACCATTCACAGGGTATATATCCTAGTGTTAACCACAAGTAAACCACCATTCACAGGGTTATATATCCTAGTGTTAACCACAAGTAAACCAATTCACAGAGTTATATATCCTAGTGTTAACCACAAGTAAACCACCATTCACAGGGTATATATCCTAGTGTTAACCATAAGTAAACCACCATTCACAGAGTTATATATCCTAGTGTTAACCATAAGTAAACCACCATTCACAGGGTTATATATCCTAGTGTTAACCATAAGTAAACCACCATTCACAGGGTTATATATCCTAGTGTTAACCATAAGTAAACCACCATTCACAGAGTTATATATCCTAGTGTTAACCATAAGTAAACCACCATTCACAGGGTTATATATCCTAGTGTTAACCATAAGTAAACCACCATTCACAGGGTTATATATCCTAGT
>CM026394.1:52841997-52870651 GCA_014843695.1 Archivesica marissinica
GAAAAAGAAAGTGTGCACTTGGCCTGGTTCGAGAGAGAATTGTATACTTATATAGATCTATAGAAGCAAAATATAGGCAGATTTGGTATCAAAATGTGCAAACATGTGTTGGCTACACGATGTTTTACTTTTAATTGAAATTGATAATTATCAGAACATTGTTTTACGTGTGAATATAAGTATACAATTTTCCCTCTAACAAAGTGCACACTTTCTTTTTCGTGTGAGTATATGTAAATTATTTTGAATAGGATAGTAGTTTTAATTGGGAAATGAATCCGCGTATAGACAACAAGATACTTGCATACAGTGCATGTTCCTGTTATGAAACAGGGATACTATGTTTAAGGTACATTATGTTGACATAATCCATCACAGTCGATTTATGGCTGTCCAATTAGCGCAGTGGGTTGCGCGCTCGCTTCTCACCAATGCAACCAGGATTCGATCCTCGGACCGGGAAGTGACAGGTGGGTTTTCGCCGGGTACTCCGGTGTTCCTCCTACACGAATGACGACATTTACGCTTTCATCCGCACCAATGAGAGTGATTAATATAAGTTGTTAGAACTTGCTTCGCAATCGTTGTAAAATACCTACAGTAACACCTGTGTTAGTGGTCATCTCCATTAAGCAGCCAACCTGTATTAAGCAGCCAGTTTCGAAATTCCCAATTTGCTTTTTTATTATACATTTGACATCTATTAAGCAGCCACCTGTGCTAAGCAGCCACGTTCTGTGAGTCCCTTGGCTGGCTGCTTAAGACATGTTTGACTGTACTTTTAAGTTGATTTATTTGATAAATTGACGTTCTGAGTTGTCTCTCTGTGCCTCTCCAGTGTACTAAACACGTTACAAAACTTCATAAAACCTGTATCTATATGACTTGTAGATGACCATTTTAAAGCCAATATTTACACATTAATCTTCATTTAGAATTAGAATTATCGTCTTGTTTTCACCCATTGATGTTGCTCTGTATTACGGCCCTATATACGGGAAATGTGACACTGAAGTATTGGCTTTATAAAAGCAACATGACAATATTATATCAGCGTTCATGACGGACACGGGGGGCCTTCATGGACGAGTGTTACTGTCACTAACTTCAAATATATTGTCCCTCACAGCTGTATGTTCAAATCTCACTTGGGTGCCGAATTCTTTCAAGTGAGGAAACTATCCAACTGGCTTGCGGAAGGCCGGTGGTTCTATCAGGGTACCCATACCTGAAAAATACTGCTCGGACATGCACCTGGTGACTTCCTACACGAATACTAGTCGGAGAGTCGCTAAATGACATAAGCAGTTGGTGCGACACTAACTATTTCAGCGCCGTATAAATTCAAAGCAATGTGCAAACAACATAGATCCAGATCAGCCGCGGAGAAAATGCCGCATCTCATCAGGATCTATGTTGTTTGCTATTCGGACAGGTGCTTCAGCTCAATTGTCAGCAATCAGCATATATCCTGATCTGAAGCATGTTCTGTTCTCTCTGATCGTGTTTTCGGGGTTTTGCAATGCGCTTTTATGCGACATTGGCGGTGAAAGAGTAAATTACCCCCCCCACCAATAAAAAAAAACAACAAACCAAAAACAAACACACATCATGACATCAGTATTAATTTAAAGGGTCACTATATCTGAAAAAAACGACATATTTTTTGCTAAATTGTCCCAGATATTTAAATATTATCATTTCCAATCAATGTGTGCTTACACTGTCCAAAATATGGCATATAATCGATACTGTACGTTAAATATTACACACTTATTGAGTTAAAGATGCCAAGCTACGACATTTCAATATAAACAACCGATTTTGTCGTCTCTTCATCAAATTCATAATTATTTATGTCAAAACCAAAATCTACTGTTCTTAGCGCCGAGCAACTTAGCGAAGGACCTGGCAACGGGGGGATACCTAAATCGGCTACTGGAAAACGGGGTGCAAAATGGAAATATGATCAGAAAACCTTGGCGACGAAATACCTGCCATCATAGAACGTGAAATACCTGCCATCATAGAACGTGAAATACCTGCCATCATAGAACGTGAAATACCTGCCATCATAGAACATGAAATACCTGCCATCATAGAACATGAAATACCTGCCATCATAGAACGTGAAATACCTGCCATCATAGAACGTGTGAAATACCTGCCATCATAGAACGTGAAATACCTGCCATCATAGAACGTGAAATACCTGCCATCATAGAACGTGAAATACCTGCCATCATAGAACATGAAATACCTGCCATCATAGAACGTGAAATACCTGCCATCATAGAACGTGAAATACCTGCCATCATAGAACGTGAAATACCTGCCATCATAGAACGTGAAATACCTGCCATCATAGAACGTGAAATACCTGCCATCATAGAACGTGAAATACCTGCCATCATAGAACGTGAAATACCTGCCATCATAGAACGTGAAATACCTGCCATCATAGAACGTGAAATACCTGCCATCATAGAACATGAAATACCTGCCATCATAGAACGTGAAATACCTGCCATCATAGAACGTGAAATACCTGCCATCATAGAACGTGAAATACCTGCCATCATAGAACGTGATATACCTGCCATCATAGAACGTGAAATACCTGCCATCATAGAACGTGAAATACCTGCCATCATAGAACATGAAATACCTGCCATCATAGAACGTGAAATACCTGCCATCATAGAACGAGAAATACCTGCCATCATAGAACGTGAAATACCTGCCATCATAGAACGAGAAATACCTGCCATCATAGAACGAGAAATACCTGCCATCATAGAACGAGAAATACCTGCCATCATAGAACGAGAAATACCTGCCATCATAGAACGAGAAATACCTGCCATCATAGAACGTGAAATACCTGCCATCATAGAACGAGAAATACCTGCCATCATAGAACGTGAAATACCTGCATCATAGAACGAGAAATACCTGCCATCATAGAATGTGAAATACCTGCCATCATAGAACGAGAAATACCTGCCATCATAGAACGTGAAATACCTGCCATCATAGAACTTGAAATACCTGCCATCATAGAACGTGAAATACCTGCCATCATAGAACGTGAAATACCTGCCATCATAGAACGTGAAATACCTGCCATCATAGAACGTGAAATACCTGCCATCATAGAACATGAAATACCTGCCATCATAGAACATGAAATACCTGCCATCATAGAACGTGAAATACCTGCCATCATAGAACGTGAAATACCTGCCATCATAGAACGTGAAATCATTTAAACCACTGCATAACATGTATATAACCAAATAAATATAAGAACTTAAAAATGTTGTCTATTATTATGAAACACATTCGTATAAACATTGATTCTTATCAAACCACGAGAGAAGGACATATTGGATGTATTGCATAAACCAGTATATAACAGTAAGCTACCAAAACACAATTTAATTTATCAACATTATGGGTCAACGCACACAACTACCCTTGACTCGAACCTCCCATGACTCGAACCATTACTCACGGACCCGTCGAGTTCGAGGCAACGAAGTTTGACTGTAAATCAGAAAGAAAGGATTTTAAAATAAAATCACAATAAACATAATTTATTAAAGCAGCATTACATCGTAATAAAGGATGCTTTGTGTAAAATATAAATACTAATGTGTGTGTGTTTACAAAAATCGAAATAGTTGCTCAGAAACGATAAAATTCCGATAAATTTAAACATAATTTATTAAAATATCAACTGATTTAAACATAAAATACTTTATTATCTCCCTTTCTATTTTGTAATTTTATATTATCTCCATTATAAAATATTTAAAATCAGTTCCAGATCACCTCCAAAATCTAACAGGTTGGTCCTTCATCCGAAACCATTCCACCAAATTTATTGAATATTTGTCTATAACTTTTTGCATAATCTGCAAGAAAACGAACCAAAATGATCTAACCAAGTGCCAATGTAATGATTGGGTTATATGATTTTTGGTTGCAGACCATTGCCTGTGTAGGTATGATCGTCTATGATGGAGTGGACACTCAGGTTGTATGGCAGCACTACACTCAGTTTGTCATCCTACTGATAGGCGTGTTATCTGCGAGATGTTTCACCGCCGTGTTGTCCATCGTACTATTTTTACTACACTGTAGAAGCATGTGTTATGTATTGCGGCTGAGGATGTGGCTGTATTTCTTTGGCATTGGGTATGTATTATTGTGTGTGTTTTTACTTTTATTTATCGTTGCTACCGGTTGCCCATATGAGTGATGCCTCCTAAAGGGATTAGTCATTTCAGATTTTTGGAGGATAGTGCAATGATACAGAGAAAGAGACCCATTCCAGAGTCTCCTCTGGTTCTTTTACGTACACAGTGTACAGCACCGACACGAGACCTCTGTTTTAAGTCCCATATGACGTCACGACAGTGTTTTAGGCTTGTAGAGGGGTTACTGAATATATTATATACCATCATTATTTATAGCTCGAGTTGCTAAATATGACATGGGTTACACATGCTTTAAATCAATTATTATGTTGCTTCCATATAAAAAAATATTAAGCATATAAATACTATTAGACAATGCTTTATTTTGTTTTTAATTTACCATGTTATCCCTACTCCTCCGCTTCTATAGTATGCCTACTAAGCATAAGTGTGCGTCTTACGTTTATTTATCGTCGCTACCCATATGAACATCGCCTCCTGAAGAGATTAGTCTATGTTTGGAGGATAGTGCAATGATACAGACATATACTCATTTCAGAGTCTCCTCTGGTTCTTTTACGTGCACGGTGTAAAGCACTGACACGAGAACTCGGTTTAAAGTACCACCCATCTGAAAGACTGTTAATTTTATTAAGGTCAGACGGGGGATCAAACCTGTGATCCCTGGATTACCAGTCCAGCGTGTTACCACTGGACTACAAATCCGTCTGTGCCGAAAGGTCAAAAGATTGTTCTTTTATTATAGTATCAAACCGACCAGTGGTAGTCAAAGTTCACAGTCCATGGATGTAGCCTTTTCACATTTGCTAATATGTAGGTTGTCGCGAATAAAATATGGCTTCCGTCTAAAAATAACACAAATTCTTCAAACATCTTCTGATGAATGACCTGTCCGATTTTGGCAACATTTGGTAGGATGATCGATGTACAATGCTCTTTCAAAGTTGTTTAAAAACTATGAGAATTTTTTGGTTTACTTATTTAGCTTTAAGAAATATCTCATATTTATGAATTTGAATAATAATTATTAACAGGTTCCCATTGTTTAGTGCTGGTATCCTGCTTTTGGTGGGGAGACATCACATGCATGATGAAATAGATCCCTCCTTTCATTATGGACCAGACCAGGTAACCAGTTACATTCATTAACGTTGCATCAGACCAGGTAACCATTTACGTTCATTAACGTTTCATCAGATCAGGTAACCAGTTACGTTCATTAACATTGCATCAGACCAGGTAACCAGTTACGTTCATTAACATTGCATCAGACCAGGTAACCAGTTACGTTCATTAACGTTGCATCAGACCGGGTAACCAGTTACGTTCATTAATGTTGCATCAGACCAGGTAACCAGTTACGTTCATTAACGTTGCATCAGACCAGGTAACCATTTTCGATCATTTACCATTTCCTTCATAGAGATTTAGGTTAATATACTATTATATCTCCATACAAACTTCAGCCATTTACCTATCATGCTGATAAGTAGTCGCCATATCCATCCCACCTCCATAGATATTACTGGGACTACATGAGATTCTGGCCGTTATTATGTACATTGGTTTGGCTACTACATTGTCAATGTATGTCGTATTGGTAATGGCATAGAGATGTGCTTCTATGAGGGAAAGGGTTAAAGTTGCAACAGACCAAGTATCCAGTATAAGAGTTGCAAAATAATCCACAACATTTCGTTGTTAACAAGTATCAATATGTAGACTTCAGGGATATTAGCATTACCTCGATAAAGGCGAATCATGGGTATATGTGAACATTAAATACTTGTAAAGGTTTATATATTTTGAGCATTCTGTATATAAACTACTGTCCTACATCCTTCTGTATATAAACTACTGTCCTACATCCTTCTGTATATAAACTACTGTCCTACATCCTTCTGTATGTAAACTACTGTCCTACATTCTGTATATAAACTACTGTCCTACATCCTGTATATAAACTACTGTCCTACATCCTTCTGTATATAAACTACTGTCCTACATCCTTCTGTATATAAACTACTGTCCTACATCCTTCTGTATATAAACTACTGTCCTACATCCTTCTGTATATAAACTACTGTCCTACATCCTGTATATAAACTACTGTCCTACATACTTCTGTATATAAACTACTGTCCTACATCCTTCTGTATATAAACTACTGTCCTACATCCTTCTGTATATAAACTACTGTCCTACATCCTTCTGTATATAAACTACTGTCCTACATCTGTCTGTATATAAACTACTGTCCTACATCCTGTATATAAACTACTGTCCTACATCCTTCTGTATATAAACTACTGTCCTACATCCTGTATATAAACTACTGTCCTACATCCTGTATATAAACTACTGTCCTACATCCCTCTGTATATAAACTACTGTCCTACATCCTTCTGTATATAAACTACTGTCCTACATCCTTCTGTATATAAACTACTGTCCTACATCCTTCTGTATATAAACTACTGTCCTACATCCTTCTGTATATAAACTACTGTCCTACATCCTTCTGTATATAAACTACTGTCCTACATCCTTCTGTATATAAACTACTGTCCTACATCCTGTATATAAACTACTGTCCTACATCCTTCTGTATATAAACTACTGTCCTACATCCTGTATATAAACTACTGTCCTACATCCTTCTGTATATAAACTACTGTCCTACATCCTTCTGTATATAAACTACTGTCCTACATCCTTCTGTATATAAACTACTGTCCTACATCCTTCTGTATATAAACTACTGTCCTACATCCTGTATATAAACTACTGTCCTACATCCTTCTGTATATAAACTACTGTCCTACATCCTGTATATAAACTACTGTCCTACATCCTGTATATAAACTACTGTCCTACATCCTTCTGTATATAAACTACTGTCCTACATCCTTCTGTATATAAACTACTGTCCTACATCCTTCTGTATATAAACTACTGTCCTACATCCTCTGTATATAAACTACTGTCCTACATCCTTCTGTATATAAACTACTGTCCTACATCCTGTATATAAACTACTGTCCTACATCCTGTATATAAACTACTGTCCTACATCCTGTATATAAACTACTGTCCTACATCCTGTATATAAACTACTGTCCTACATCCTGTATATAAACTACTGTCCTACATCCTGTATATAAACTACTGTCCTACATCCTGTATATAAACTACTGTCCTACATCCTTCTGTATATAAACTACTGTCCTACATCCTTCTGTATATAAACTACTGTCCTACATCCTTCTGTATATAAACTACTGTCCTACATCCTTCTGTATATAAACTACTGTCCTACATCCTTCTGTATATAAACTACTGTCCTACATCCTGTATATAAACTACTGTCCTACATCCTGTATATAAACTACTGTCCTACATCCTTCTGTATATAAACTACTGTCCTACATCCTTCTGTATATAAACTACTGTCCTACATCCTTCTGTATATAAACTACTGTCCTACATCCTTCTGTATATAAACTACTGTCCTACATCCTTCTGTATATAAACTACTGTCCTACATCCTGTATATAAACTACTGTCCTACATTCTGTATATAAACTACTGTCCTACATCCTGTATATAAACTACTGTCCTACATCCTTCTGTATATAAACTACTGTCCTACATCCTTCTGTATATAAACTACTGTCCTACATCCTTCTGTATATAAACTACTGTCCTACATCCTTCTGTATATAAACTACTGTCCTACATCCTTCTGTATATAAACTACTGTCCTACATCCTTCTGTATATAAACTACTGTCCTACATCCTTCTGTATATAAACTACTGTCCTACATCCTTCTGTATATAAACTACTGTCCTACATCCTTCTGTATATAAACTACTGTCCTACATCCTTCTGTATATAAACTACTGTCCTACATCCTTCTGTATATAAACTACTGTCCTACATCCTTCTGTATATAAACTACTGTCCTACATCCTTCTGTATATAAACTACTGTCCTACATCCTGTATATAAACTACTGTCCTACATCCTGTATATAAACTACTGTCCTACATCCTTCTGTATATAAACTACTGTCCTACATCCTTCTGTATATAAACTACTGTCCTACATCCTTCTGTATATAAACTACTGTCCTACATCCTTCTGTATATAAACTACTGTCCTACATCCTGTATATAAACTACTGTCCTACATCCTTCTGTATATAAACTACTGTCCTACATCCTGTATATAAACTACTGTCCTACATCCTGTATATAAACTACTGTCCTACATCCTGTATATAAACTACTGTCCTACATCCTTCTGTATATAAACTACTGTCCTACATCCTTCTGTATATAAACTACTGTCCTACATCCTTCTGTATATAAACTACTGTCCTACATCCTTCTGTATATAAACTACTGTCCTACATCCTGTATATAAACTACTGTCCTACATCCTTCTGTATATAAACTACTGTCCTACATCCTTCTGTATATAAACTACTGTCCTACATCCTTCTGTATATAAACTACTGTCCTACATCCTTCTGTATATAAACTACTGTCCTACATCCTTCTGTATATAAACTACTGTCCTACATCCTTCTGTATATAAACTACTGTCCTACATCCTTCTGTATATAAACTACTGTCCTACATCCTTCTGTATATAAACTACTGTCCTACATCCTTCTGTATATAAACTACTGTCCTACATCCTGTATATAAACTACTGTCCTACATCCTTCTGTATATAAACTACTGTCCTACATCCTTCTGTATATAAACTACTGTCCTACATCCTTCTGTATATAAACTACTGTCCTACATCCTTCTGTATATAAACTACTGTCCTACATCCTTCTGTATATAAACTACTGTCCTACATCCTTCTGTATATAAACACTGTCCTACATCCTTCTGTATATAAACTACTGTCCTACATCCTTCTGTATATAAACTACTGTCCTACATCCTTCTGTATATAAACTACTGTCCTACATCCTTCTGTATATAAACTACTGTCCTACATCCTTCTGTATATAAACTACTGTCCTACATCCTGTATATAAACTACTGTCCTACATCCTTCTGTATATAAACTACTGTCCTACATCCTTCTGTATATAAACTACTGTCCTACATCCTTCTGTATATAAACTACTGTCCTACATCCTTCTGTATATAAACTACTGTCCTACATCCTTCTGTATATAAACTACTGTCCTACATCCTTCTGTATATAAACTACTGTCCTACATCCTTCTGTATATAAACTACTGTCCTACATCCTTCTGTATATAAACTACTGTCCTACATCCTTCTGTATATAAACTACTGTCCTACATCCTTCTGTATATAAACTACTGTCCTACATCCTTCTGTATATAAACTACTGTCCTACATCCTGTATATAAACTACTGTCCTACATCCTTCTGTATATAAACTACTGTCCTACATCCTTCTGTATATAAACTACTGTCCTACATCCTTCTGTATATAAACTACTGTCCTACATCCTTCTGTATATAAACTACTGTCCTACATCCTTCTGTATATAAACTACTGTCCTACATCCTTCTGTATATAAACTACTGTCCTACATCCTTCTGTATATAAACTACTGTCCTACATCCTTCTGTATATAAACTACTGTCCTACATCCTGTATATAAACTACTGTCCTACATCCTGTATATAAACTACTGTCCTACATCCTTCTGTATATAAACTACTGTCCTACATCCTTCTGTATATAAACTACTGTCCTACATCCTTCTGTATATAAACTACTGTCCTACATCCTTCTGTATATAAACTACTGTCCTACATCCTTTATATAAACTACTGTCCTACATCCTTCTGTATATAAACTACTGTCCTACATCCTTCTGTATATAAACTACTGTCCTACATCCTTCTGTATATAAACTACTGTCCTACATCCTTCTGTATATAAACTACTGTCCTACATCCTGTATATAAACTACTGTCCTACATCCTTCTGTATATAAACTACTGTCCTACATCCTGTATATAAACTACTGTCCTACATCCTTCTGTATATAAACTACTGTCCTACATCCTTCTGTATATAAACTACTGTCCTACATCCTTCTGTATATAAACTACTGTCCTACATCCTTCTGTATATAAACTACTGTCCTACATCCTGTATATAAACTACTGTCCTACATCCTTCTGTATATAAACTACTGTCCTACATCCTTCTGTATATAAACTACTGTCCTACATCCTTCTGTATATAAACTACTGTCCTACATCCTTCTGTATATAAACTACTGTCCTACATCCTGTATATAAACTACTGTCCTACATCCTTCTGTATATAAACTACTGTCCTACATCCTTCTGTATATAAACTACTGTCCTACATCCTTCTGTATATAAACTACTGTCCTACATCCTGTATATAAACTACTGTCCTACATCCTTCTGTATATAAACTACTGTCCTACATCCTTCTGTATATAAACTACTGTCCTACATCCTTCTGTATATAAACTACTGTCCTACATCCTGTATATAAACTACTGTCCTACATCCTTCTGTATATAAACTACTGTCCTACATCCTTCTGTATATAAACTACTGTCCTACATCCTTCTGTATATAAACTACTGTCCTACATCCTGTATATAAACTACTGTCCT
This sequence comes from Archivesica marissinica, assembly GCA_014843695.1. Lineage (NCBI taxonomy): Eukaryota > Metazoa > Mollusca > Bivalvia > Venerida > Vesicomyidae > Archivesica > Archivesica marissinica. The sequence goes on from CM026394.1 coordinate 52,852,887, forward strand.
ACATCCTTCTGTATATAAACTACTGTCCTACATCCTTCTGTATATAAACTACTGTCCTACATCCTTCTGTATATAAACTACTGTCCTACATCCTTCTGTATATAAACTACTGTCCTACATCCTTCTGTATATAAACTACTGTCCTACATCCTGTATATAAACTACTGTCCTACATCCTTCTGTATATAAACTACTGTCCTACATCCTTCTGTATATAAACTACTGTCCTACATCCTTCTGTATATAAACTACTGTCCTACATCCTGTATATAAACTACTGTCCTACATCCTTCTGTATATAAACTACTGTCCTACATCCTGTATATAAACTACTGTCCTACATCCTTCTGTATATAAACTACTGTCCTACATCCTGTATATAAACTACTGTCCTACATCCTTCTGTATATAAACTACTGTCCTACATCCTTCTGTATATAAACTACTGTCCTACATCCTTCTGTATATAAACTACTGTCCTACATCCTTCTGTATATAAACTACTGTCCTACATCCTTCTGTATATAAACTACTGTCCTACATCCTTCTGTATATAAACTACTGTCCTACATCCTTCTGTATATAAACTACTGTCCTACATCCTGTATATAAACTACTGTCCTACATCCTTCTGTATATAAACTACTGTCCTACATCCTTCTGTATATAAACTACTGTCCTACATCCTTCTGTATATAAAGTATATAAACTACTGTCCTACATCCTTCTGTATATAAACTACTGTCCTACATCCTGTATATAAACTACTGTCCTACATCCTGTATATAAACTACTGTCCTACATCCTTCTGTATATAAACTACTGTCCTACATCCTTCTGTATATAAACTACTGTCCTACATCCTGTATATAAACTACTGTCCTACATCCTTCTGTATATAAACTACTGTCTTACATCCTTCTGTTGAAATAGGTAAATGTTTAATGTATGCGAGGGAGGAGTGAGTTGAAATATGTAGATGTTTAATGTATGCGAGGGAGGAGGGTGTTGAAATATGTAGATGTTTAATGTATGCGAGGGAGCAGTGAGTTGATATAGGTAGATGTTTAATGTATGCGAGGGAGCAGTGAGTTGATATAGGTAGATGTTTAATGTATGTAAGGGAGGAGGGTATTGAAATAGGTAGATGTTTAGTGTATGCGAGGGAGGAGTGACTTGAAATATGTATGTGTTTAATGTATGCGAGGGAGGAGGGTGTTGAAATAGGTAGATGTTTAATGTATGCGAGCGAGTAATGTGTTGAAATAGATAGATGTTTAATGTATGCGAGGGAGGAGTGAGTTGAAATATGTAGATGTATAATGTATGCGAGGGAGGATTGTGTTGAAATATGTAGATGTATAATGTATGCGATGGAGGAGAGTGTTGAAATAGGTAAATGTTTAATGTATGCGAGGGAGCAATGAGTTGATATAGGTAGGTGATTAATGTATGCGAGGGAGGAGAGTGTTGATATAGGTAGATGTTTAATGTATATGAGGGAGGAGGGTGTTGATATAGGTAGATGTTTAATGTATATGAGGGAGGAGGGTGTTGATATAAGTAGATGTTTAATGTATGCGAGGGAGGAGTGTGTTGATATAGGTAGATGTTTAATGTATGCAAGGGAGGAGTGTGTTGAAATAGGTAGGTGTTTAATGTATGCGAGGGAGGAGGTTGTTGAAATAGGTAGGTGTTTAATGTATGCGAGGGAGGAGTGTGTTGAAATAGGTAGATGTTTAATGTATGCGAGGGAGGAGTGTGTTGAAATAGGTAAATGTTTAATGTATGCGAGGGAGGAGTGTGTTGAAATAGGTAAATGTTTAATGTATGCGAGGGAGGAGTGTGTTGAAATAGGTAAATGTTTAATGTATGCGAGGGAGGAGTGTGTTGATATAGGTAGATGTTTAATGTATGCGAGGAGGAGTGTGTTGAAATAGGTAGATGTTTAATGTATGCGAGGGAGGAGGGTGTTGAAATAGTTAGATGTTTAATGTATGCGAGGGAGGAGTGTGTTGAAATAGGTAGATGTTTAATGTATGCAAGGGAGGAGTGTGTTGAAATAGTTAGATGTTTAATGTATGCAAGGGAGGGGTGTGTTGAAATAGGTAGATGTTTAATGTATGCGAGGGAGGAGGGTGTTGATATAGATAGATGTTTAATGTATGCGAGGGAGGAGTGTGTTGATATAGGTAGATGTTTAATGTATGCGAGGGAGGAGGGTGTTGATATAGGTAGGTGTGTGTTTAATGTATGTGAGGGAGGAGTATGTTGATATAGGTAGATGTTTAATGTATGCGAGGGAGGAGGGTGTTGAAATAGGTAGGTGTTTAAAAATGTATGCAAGGGAGGAGGGTGTTGATATAGGTAGATGTTTAATGTATGCGAGGGAGGAGTGAGTTGCCATTTGTTCTCTATAATATTCACACATAATAAAGTGAAGTGAGGCTGTCCAGGGAGACTATTTCTTCTAGATCTCCCTCTAGCTTAACCCCTATACTAGACTATGCTAATCAATGTACACTATTGTTTATTCTAGGCTGTGTTATCTGTGGTTGTGTTGGGTGCGTGTTCCTTGATCAATATCACATTTCTCGTGCTTCTCCAGCGAAACACACGTCAACAAAAAGACAAACGGGATATAAATGTTCGATGGAAAACAAAGAGTAGAAAACACCGGCATGAAGCGATCAACACTGCATTGAATGATGAAGAGTCGGTGACAGAGTCTCTTTTGCAGGGTGAGTGCATTGAGAATGCCACATACGTATATATTGGTAGTAGGTGTTGTCGCTTATAAAATGTTGCAAGTGATTTTTAACCAGGAATAGAAGTAAAACGCATGACACAGCCATTTTACCTCTTGTGTAGAGCGGAGATCACTCTCAAGACCTCCTTCCTCGAGTGAGAGAGAACAGGCAACATGGAATCTAAATGTCTTGCCTAAAGGCACAATCCTAACTGCTCCAACGGGGCTCGAACTCCTGGCCTTTCACACCTGAAGAGACTTCCAGCATATTGTTTATTTAGTGCTTTAGTTTGATACACACTAAGTAAATACTTACAGGTATGTGACGCATATTTACAAACATGTAAAAATTCCTTTCCATGATGATGTTGCAAATTATAGTTGTTAGCATCGATAGCTGTTAGTGAGGTCTTAAGTTCTATAGCCCCGAATGGTCCTGGCTGGGTGTATTAATGCGTTATTGAGTTATGTGGGGCAATTAGGAACAAGTACTTTAATGTTTAAAGCGACATTACATTGTAAAAGGCAACTAAAATGCATCTGTTCACGTATAAATGCATATCTACTACACATTCTTCTGAATACATTCGAACACTAACATTGAATCAATAAACAGTGTTTTTTTATATGCAAACTTTCAAAAGTGAAAGTAGAATTTCATATAACGGTCATCCGCGCTCCTGAATTGACATTTGTTTGTCATCGGAGTCAATACTAAAGACGCGATTCTCTACAAATAAATATGCATAGGCACATTTGTGAGATATCACGGTAAATATGTACCATACCTCGTGTTTTTCAGGATAAACGTGTTGTATGAATGTTGACCCTATTTACATTATTTTGTTATGTCAACAAAGCGTGTATGCGACGTTTGTTTATATGTTGAAATACTCAGTTTTTGAGGCAAATATTTGGAAAAGAATTAGACCATATAATAGCAAATTACATTCTGCAGAAATTTGTGTTTGCACCGATGTAGTGTCGCTTTAAATATTTGCAACATTTCTTTTTTGGTGTTATTTTTTTGGCACATGTTTTCACATGGCTTCAAATATTTATCTGGGAACTACTGTATAGCGCATTATATCTGCGGTGCCAAATGTTAGTGTTTTCACACATAGTTTTGTATTGGCGATGTCTTAAATCTGGGCATTTCTTCTTTTCCCGCCAAATTTAAACCCAAGACTCGGCAAGAGAAACGCGAAATTAAAACGTTTACACCTTGCGTCGCTGTATTGAAAATAATCACACGTCAATTGTCCTGCTTTAAATATTTGTTAGACCAGAGATGATTTTCGCTCACCTTCGACGCACTTCTGACACGTTTAACTCAAATTGTAAATTGTAAAAGTAATAACAATGCAAACCAATGTAAACAAATATTCTTATTTTTCACACGTTTACGACAATTGATGTGGACATGCAAACATCAGCTATCAAACCACTGCATGCACAATGGCTAGTCAATGCTGTGAACAATTTATCAACAAAACCCGAAATTATCATCGATTCATTGGCAAAAGCCGGAATATAAGAACGAACATATATGCATGACCGTCATATCTTAGTACTATGTTTTCAATAGTTTATACTTATAAATAATATTAAAAAAATAATTATGTAGCTATATGTGTGTGTATATATAAAATAAGAGCTCTGTCACAGAATGACACGAGGAACAGCTTCTCTCAGGGTCACGGATACCAGGATAAAGTGTATGCACAAAGACTTCGCAAATTTACAACATTTAATATACATAAATTAGCACTTCCAACAATACTCAATAATCTGAAGCGTATGTGTGTCCGTAGTTGCACCTTTCACTGATGGTGGCTTAACTTCAGAATGTTGTTCTAGATGCGGCCTGTAACGCCGTTAACTTCTTATGACAGTTCCGACAGTTCCTATGCCTACTGCCTCGGCAAGTGGCAAGTATTGCCCTCACTGTGCTATAATGCACTTATAAATTTACACTGGCACGTATGGCCACCACAGTGCTATAATGCACCTATTAATTTAAGATATCTGGCAAGTATTGCCCTCACTGTGCTATAATGCACTTATAAATTTACACTGGCACGTATGGCCACCACAGTGCTATAATGCACCTAAGTTAAAATATTGGCAAGTATTGCCATCACAGTGATAGTTCACTAAATTTACAATGCACAAGTGTATAATGATGAACTTCCTGCGTCCTGAGGACCTTGTCCACAGACGGCGGAACCGATGCTGCCTCACACCTGCGACCCACTGACACACTCCAGTCTATGGAGGCCACCAGCTTACGCCGGCAGACTCTCCAAGTCGGCACGTGCCCCAGCTCTTCTAAACTCTAGCCGAACCGGATACCCCTGAGCTACTCATCCCACGACTCCTGATTCAGGCGTGAAGCGACTACAACAATAACAAATATCATACCAACGTGCTACATGTACTAGAGACCCAAATCAGCCCGTATTATAAACTTGTATCATACTATTGTTGTACCACAAACAGGACAAGAGTTACCCTTATCCTTGTATAATATATACACACGTCTATTTTTCCATATGGAATCGGTACACATGGTGACCTTCATGGTCTAAATATACAACGACTCAGTACCAATCATGACCTCGTATGGTCTAACTATACACATACTGAGAACCACTCATGACCTTCACGGTCTAAAACATATACAGACGGAGAACCACTCATGACCTTCATGGTCTAAAACATATACAGACGGAGAACCACTCATGACCTTCATGGTCTAAAACATATACAGACGGAGAACCACTCATGACCTTCATGGTCTAAAACATATACATACTGAGAACCACTCATGACCTTCATGGTCTAAAACATATACAGACGGAGAACCACTCATAACCCTCTCAAGGTCTAAAACATATACAGACGGAGAACCACTCATGACCTTCACGGTCTAAAACATATACAGACGGAGAACCACTCATGACCTTCACGGTCTAAAACATATACAGACGGAGAAAACCACTCATGACCTTCACGGTCTAAAACATATACAGACGGAGAACCACTCATGACCTTCACGGTCTAAAACATATAGACGGAGAACCACTCATAACCCCCTCAAGGTCTAAAACATATACAGACGGAGAACCACTCATGACCTTCATGGTCTAAAACATATACACACTCGATTGAAAGTATTCCGTCACCTATTACTCTGCTCCTGCACTTTGAGCATACCTGACACCCCTTTCAGACAACAGCATATAACAACTCTGTCCCAGCAATATATTCAACTATTTAGTCAACAGTAGTTAAGTACTATGTATTATTATGTATGTATCTCTTTAGTAGACGAAGATGTACTTTAGATCCTCCTCAGTGTAAATCACTAGAACCACCTTGGATAATAATTTAATACAACAGTGTTCTGGTAGTACTGGAATAGTTGCCTTTAGACGACGTGTCCAGATTAAATAAACCTTTGGATGACAATTAATATAACAAACAATATAATATGTTACATACCCAATCTGTCGCATGTACAAGAATGTAACGACCTACACTCTAAGATGTCCTGCGATTACTGTCTCTCCTGCGTGCTTGTATCGGTTTATACAATCCCAGGTGAGTACGAGCATGATCTTTTCATGCGTGTATCCGCTTAGATAATCGACAGACAATATTTAATGCGTTCTTATCAGGCCCTGGAGATTAATTACACTGATAAAGGGAACGGTTATTCTAACAGAATAAAGCCAACTCGTTTAATAATAGTCGGATTTATATCAATTAAACGGGACTTTCCCTTATAAGTGATATATAATAATATACCAATGTTCCTTATCGGGTATATATACATTCTTCCCAATGTTATGGTGCTGTCACACTATAACGTATAGCAGTAACGTATGCCGACGTATATGAATTTTCACCAACACAGGGTAGGTTTGGTATAAGTTGTATACGTTAAAAGCACGCTGGTATAAGTTGACATACGTTGTTGTACGCTGAGGCCGAAATAATTGTGCATGCTCAAAAATGTTGGGCGTATGCCGACGTCCTCTTCATAGGTTAGGCATACGCTAGACATACGCTAGACATGCGCTAAGTACGTTAGATGTAGATCACTCATATGTCGAGATACGTCGAGATACATTGGCATGAAGGTGTACCGTACAGCGTATTGCTAACCTATGAGTAACTTACTTCTAACCTACATATAACCTATATCTGACGTATATGCAACGTATATGCAACGTATATTGACGTATTAGATGTATGCCTGACGATGGAGTAACTTATCGAACGTGTTTCTACCGTACAAATAGCGTATTGTTGGCGTTGTGCGGTCCCTGTATATAAGGGGCATGTGTGTAGCTCACCATCACTTCTTCACCGATCATCAGAGAAGATGGACGATCCTGAGAGGCTCCTCATCTTGCACTGACAGGGAGCAAGCAGTCTTCTTGGCCCTACTCTTTTCTTGGCCTTGTCATCAGACTGGCGGGAGAAGGTGGAGGCAACTGATGCGGGAACTGAGTCAGCAGAAGAGGCACGGGAACCATCACCGGAAGGAGGAGATGGAGAGCGTGGTGACTGAGAGCGACCGTCTTTGGGCTCAGCAGCGAGATCATGAACTGGTGAATCGGCGGCTTTCGACGATGGTCCTGGGGATGATGGTGCAGAGGTGATCTTGCCTCTACCTCGGCCACTAGTAGACTTCCTGGTTGTTGACTTCTTTGTTTTCTTGGGTGCCATGTTCATAGTTAGATGACTACTGTACGAATACGGTACTGTACAGATAAGCGACGTATTTATGCAGAACGTCACGTGATCGTTGGCAACACGCCGAGCGCGCTGCGCATAGGTTTCTCATAAGCTACTCATGCCTTGGGCATAAGTCGAGAACGCTGCACAAATGCTGGCTATACGCTGTGATACGCTGTCATAAGTTATATATAAGTTAGTGATAGGTAACTAATAGGTTACACAAACGATACAAAAACGTTCAATACGTTATGCATACGCCCAATGTATTCATACGGTAGAATTTTCGATGCTTTTTTGGGCGTATGCCGACATGTCGACATTATTTTATGAGTTTTCATACGCTATGTATAAGTTTCCCTAAAACGTTATAGTGTGACAGCACCATTAGGATAAAATCACAGAATAAATGATGCAATGGTAAGACTTAATGTTTGTAAATCCATTGATAAAGAGGCCCCAACTACACAGTAGTTAATATCGTCACTTTCATTTTGTTACAAACTCCCAGTTTCTCTCATTCTATTCAGAACGGCATCTGGGATTTAAATATAACCACCAAATAGACCTCCATTTTGAAAACTACTACGCATTTGCTCTCATGTTGTAAATATTGACGATAAGTTAAGATGCAATATAATGTCGAGGTTTAGATTTGGCGGAATCGTTACTGATATGTCTGAATGTCAATATAGCCAAAATAAAACCTCCGCCAATAAATCTACTTATACAGTATATGGCTCCAAGTTGTTCAAATTGGCGACAGAGGTGGCGAAGACAGAGGGAACCCTGTGTAAAATATTAGTTTCCATTTGAAAGGGATGTTTGGGATGTTTCATGGGAAGGATGCATGTTCTATAACAATGTTTGTGTTTATTTTTGATTTGTAGAAGAGAACGACGTCCATACACAGTATGCTAGTAGAACTAAGCTCCTAGAAAACACTGATGATGCTAGCCACAGAACTAAGCTCCTACTTAACACAGATCATACGGGAGATAACAACAGATACAATTCATTGTCGTGCTCTGCATGTACAGAGAATTGTGAAGTGAATCTTTATAAGAACAAAGGTATAGTCGTTATTGTAATATAGTATATAGTGAATGTTGTAGTTATTGTCGGGTGAATGTTGTAGTTATTGTCGGGGTGAATGTTGTAGTTATTGTCGGGGTGAATGTTGTAGTTATTGTCGGGGTGAATGTTGTAGTTATTGTCGGGGTGAATGTTGTAGTTATTGTCGGGGTGAATGTTGTAGTTATTGTGTGGTTCTTGCACATTCATGCCTGAAACACTGTTCAGATGAGTGTTTTACGTTGCTACCGGTTGCCCATATGAGCAATGCCACCTGAAAGATTAGTCATTTTAGATTTTTGGAGGATAGTGCAATGATGCAGACAGAGAACCATTCCAGAGTCTCCTCTGGTTCTTTTACGTGTACATCACCGATACGAGACCTCGGTTTATTGTCCCATATGAAATAAATTTTATTAGTGTCAGAACCTGCTATCCCTAGATCACCAGTCCAACGTGTTAACCACTGGGCTACAGATCAGTCATGCTGGTGAGGTGAGCACATGGAGGAGTCACCATATCTGTCTGGGCTACAAATCAGTCATGCTGGTGAGGTGAGCACATGGAGGAGTCACCATATCTGTCTGGGCTACAGATCAGTCATGCTGGTGAGGTGAGCACATGGGGGAGTCACCATATCTGTCTGGGCTACAGATCAGTCATGCTGGTGGGATGAGCACATGGGGGAGTCACCATATCTGTCTGGGCTACAGATCAATCATGCTGGTGAGGTGAGCACATGGGGGAGTCACCATATCTGTCTGGGCTACAGATCAGTCATGCTGGTGGGATGAGCACATGGGGGAGTCACCATATCTGTCTGGGCTACAGATCAGTCATGCTGGTGAGGTGAGCACATGGTGGGTGCATGGGGGAGTCACCATATCTGTCTGGGCTACAGATCAATCATGCTGGTGAGGTGAGCACATGGGGGAGTCACCATATCTGTCTGGGCTACAGATCAGTCATGCTGGTGGGATGAGCACATGGGGGAGTCACCATATCTGTCTGGGCTACAGATCAATCATGCTGGTGGGATGAGCACTTGGGGGAGTCACCATATCTGTCTGGGCTACAGATCAGTCATGCTGGTGGGATGAGCACATGGGGGAGTCACCATATCTGTCTGGGCTACTGTAAAATACTATAATTTTGCTAACACTTTATTTCCACGAGTTTTGAATATCGCGAAAAATGAAGATGACTTATAATTGTATATACAAAATTTTGATAAAATGTATATATTTACGGATATAACTCATTAGGACAAATTGTTATTCACGGGAATCATTACGATCGCGAAAAGTAGCGAAATTTAAAATCTCGCGAATAAATAATGTTCTACCGTACTTGAAACCACATCTCGTACTGATCAGGGTATCAGTGATTAATCCTCGTACTAAACTGATCAGGGTATCAGTGATTAATCCTTGTACTAAACCGATCAGGGTATCAGTGATTAATCCTCGTACTAAACTGATCAGGGTATCAGTGATTAATCCTCGTACTAAACTGATCAGGGTATCAGTGATTAATCCTCGTACTAAACTGATCAGGGTATCAGTGATTAATCAGAGTTTTCATTTAACCCATGCTTCCGGGGTTTGACGCACGAAAATCGCTAAAGACACTTGTTTGACTCTTGGTAAAAATGCCTTGCGAGTCAACTTTGACCCGGGACGATAAGTGGTCAAGAGTCATCAAACATTTTCTAATCTGCCGGACTGTGAAGTCCAATACGATCGAAGTGGGTGGAGTCCGTCTAAAGGTATATGCTGTAGCTCCGCCTTCGGTCAATCATAGTAGACTTTGTCATGTCTGTGAAGAATCAATGTTTATTGTCAATTATTGTAATAATAAACAATGTACAGTCGGCATACATAAAATTGTAGTTTACGTTTAATTAACTGTACAGCAAATGCAGCAATATGTGTGTTTACAGATTTGAATTCTTGATCTGAATTTTCACATTTATTCCAAAGCGGAATTCTGAACAAATGCTTGTTGAAATGAAATTTCATCAAAATTAACAATAATAGCACAAATTTTTTTTATCATTTTTATAGCTTTTTGGCGATTTACTTTCATTAATTTATCGGTATTTCATGGCATTTTAACATTGCAATTTCGGTTGTGCTAATTTTATTCAAAATGGTGGACGTCGATTTTTTTCATGATTGAATTGGCAGTTTTATCATTTCTCTGCAAAAATCGGGTAGGTTAATCACAATGTATTTGGACATATTATATATTATAGGTGAATAAAAACTTGATGTTTCAATATAGCTCTTGTACTTTCAGTTCAGCCCTAAAACACCTCGGTCTTAGACAGGTCAGCCCTAAGACACCTCGGTCTTAGACAGGTCGGCCCTAAGACACCTCGGTCTCAGACAGGTCGGCCCTAAGACACCTCGGTCTTAGACAGGTCGGCCCTAAGACACCTCGGTCTCAGACAGGTCGGCCCTAAGACACCTCGGTCTTAGACAGGTCGGCCCTAAGTGGTTGGTGGTGACACCTCGGTCTTACACAGGTCGGCCCTAAGACACCTCAGTCTCAGACAGGTCGGCCCTAAAACACCTCGGTCTCAGAAAGGTCGGCCCTAAAATACCTCGGTCTCAGACAGGTCGGCCCTAAGACACCTCGGTCTCAGACAGGTCGGCCCTAAAATACCTCGGTCTCAGACAGGTCGGCCCTAAGACACCTCGGTCTTAGACAGGTCGGCCCTAAGACACCTCGGTCTCAGACAGGTTGGCCCTAACACACCTCGGCCCTAAAAGACGTCGATACTATGGTATCACAAGGATGAATATTAAGTCATAATATTAAAATTTATATATTTGGAAAGATAATTAATTCTATTCTCTTTTAAAATATATAAGGCACATGTTAGAAAGAAATAGAAAAGATTGGGGAAATCATTTTAAGTAACTGCAATAGGGGTACAGTTTTACCAATAATCAGTTGGATTGCTAGTAAAATTACTTTTGCTTTTGGTTTTTCACTGTTTACCATTCTACAGCCATAGTTGTTCTACTTTGTTCGTTCATTTTCTTGAGAATATTCCCAAATCATTCTTGGCTAAATTTTCTATTGGATCGGTTATAGGAAATTAAAGTGTCATTGCCTACACAAATGGGACACACCTTTGTCTAGAGGTTATTATATTGTTGGTTAAAAGTTACCTGTATGGAATGTGCCAACATGCATAAAGACTTAAAAAATCCAACTTGACTCTTGAGATTTTGACCTCAAATCATAACTTTGATAGTCTAGTGAATGCCCTGGATTAAAGCTGTCCGATTAGCATAGTGGTTAGCGCGCTCGCTTCTCATCAATGCAACCCGGGTTCGATTCTCGGACCGAGAAGTATGTGAGATGGTACAATGACCACATTTATGTTTTCATCCACGCCAAAGAGAGTGATTAATATAAGTTGTTATAACTTGCTTCGCAATCTTTGTAAAATAAACATAGTTTAAACTTTAATGCTGACTTAATGTGTTCCAAATTTCAGTGCGTCGGAACACTGCTAGCATTGAAGACATTGTCCCATTCCCTGAACATATGAAGCCAACTCGTCGAGTCAAACAGAACGAGCCAAATTGTACCATGATGGATACAACAAACACCAGTACCATGGATACAACTAACACCAGTACCATGATGGATACAACTAACATGGAGAAGAGTGTTTGTGGTCCCATTGATAACACTGATTGGAAAACGAGTGCGTCGCGTTCTGCGAGTAGCTCTACGAGTGATGACTCGTATGTGGACTCTATCAGAGACTACGAGTGTCAAAATGGGACATGTAGTTACCAACAGAGGCAGAAATGTGCAGGTCTTCTCCGATGTTATAATGCCTCTAGTAGACATTTACAGGTAGGCATAACATATATACAGTCAACCCTGTCAGGCAAGCCAGCCAAGGGAATCACAGAAAGGGGCTGTTTAGCACAGGTGGCTGCTTAATAGAGGTCAAATGTATAATAAAACAAACAGCATATTGGGAATCTGGAAACTGGCTGCTTAGCACAGGTGACTACTTAATAGAGGTCAAATGTATATTAATACGGCATATTGGGAATCTGCAAACTGGCTGCTTAGCACAGGTGACTACTTAATAGAGGTCAAATGTATATTAATACGGCATATTGGGAATCTGCAAACTGGCTGCTTAACACAGGTGACTACTTAATAGAGGTCAAATGTATATTAATACGGCATATTGGGAATCTGGAATGTGGCTGCTTAATGGAGGTTACCTCTAACACACGTTTGACTGTAGTTCCCCAGATATGACATTGAGGTATATTTCAATTAGTTGTCTCTATATTCCAAGATGTGAAATGTACAAGAACTCTTAAATTCTCCGGTCCACAGATTTGGAATGGTCTACCAATTGAAATTCCCCGGTCCACAGATTTGGAATGGTCTACCAATTGAAATTCCCCGGTCCACAGATTTGGAATGGTCTACCAATTGAAATTCCCCGGTCCACAGATTTGGAATGGTCTACCAATTGAAATTCCCCGGTCCACAGATTTGGAATGGTCTACCAATCGAAATTCCCCGGTCCACAGATTTGGAATGGTCTACCAATTGAAATTCCCCGGTCCACAGATTTGGAATGGTCTACCAATTGAAATTCCCCGGTCCACAGATTTGGAATGGTCTACCAATTGAAATTCCCCGGTCCACAGATTTGGAATGGTCTACCAATTGAAATTCCCCGGTCCACAGATTTGGAATGGTCTACCAATTGAAATTCCCCGGTCCACAGATTTGGAATGGTCTACCAATTGAAATTCCCCGGTCCACAGATTTGGAATGGTCTACCAATTGAAATTCCCCGGTCCACAGATTTGGAATGGTCTACCAATTGAAATTCCCCGGTCCACAGATTTGGAATGGTCTACCAATTGAAATTCCCCGTTCCACGTTTGGTGGTTGCCACAGATTTGGATGGTCTACCATTGAAATTCCCCGGTCCACAGATTTGGAATGGTCTACCAATTGAAATTCCCCGGTCCACAGATTTGGAATGGTCTACCAATTGAAATTCCCCGGTCCACAGATTTGGAATGGTCTACCAATTGAAATTCCCGTCCACAGATTTGGAATGGTCTACCAATTGAAATTCCCCGGTCCACAGATTTGGAATGGTCTACCAATTGAAATTCCCCGGTGTTTGGTGGTTTTGAAATTCCCCGTCCACGATTTGGAATGGTCTACCAATTGAAATTTAGATTTGGAATGGTCTACCAATTGAAATTCCCCGGTCCACAGATTTGGAATGGTCTACCAATTGAAATTCCCCGGTCCACAGATTTGGAATGGTCTACCAATTGAAATTCCCCGGTCCACAGATTTGGAATGGTCTACCAATTGAAATTAAGACGTCCAATGCCCGATGTTATAAAACATTTCTCAGATGTCAAAGCTCCAGTTATATGATATATTGGTTTGCAAAACATAAATCACATGTAACATACGACCTACATAATACATAATCACATGTAACATACTACATATATAATACATACACATATAACATACTACATATATAATACATACACATATAACATACTACATATATAATACATAATCACATATAACATACTACATATATAATACATAATCACATATAACATACTACATATATAATACATACACATATAACATACTACATATATAATACATAATCACATATAACATACTACATATATAATACATATAACATACTACATATATAATACATACACATATAACATACTACATATATAATACATAATCACATATAACATACGACATACATAATCACATATAGCATACTACATATATAATACATACACATATAACATACTACATATATAATACATACACATATAGCATACGACATATATAATACATAATCACATATAACATACGACATACATAATCACATATAACATACTACAATATAATACATACACATATAACATACGACATATATAATACACATATAACATACGACATATATAATACATAATCACATATAACATACGACATACATAATCACATATAACATACTACATATATAATACATATATAACATACGACATATATAATACACATATAACATACGACATACATAATCACATATAACATACGACATACATAATCACATATAACATACGACATACATAATCACATATAACATACTACATATATAATACATACACATATAACATACGACATATATAATACAAATATAACATACTACATATATAATACATACACATATAACATACGACATATATAATACATACACATATAACATACGACATATATAATACATACACATATAACATATGACATATATAATACACATATAACATACGACATACATAATACATAATCACATATAACATACGACATACATAATCACATATAACATACAACATATATAATACATACACATATAACATACGACATATATAATACATACACATATAACATACGACATATATAATACATACACATATAACATATATAATACATACACATATAACATATATAATACATACACATATAACATATATAATACATACACATATAACATATATAATACATACACATATAACATATATAATACATACACATATAACATATATAATACATACACATATAACATACAACATATATAATACATACACATATAACATACGACATATATAATACATACACATATAACATACGACATATATAATACATAATCACATATAACATATATAATACATAATCACATACTACATACACATATAACATACAACATATATAATACATACACAGACATAACATACGACATATATAATACATAATCACATGTAACATACTACATATATAATACATAATCACATATAACATACTACATACACATATAACATACGACATATATAATACATACACATGTAACATACGATATATTTAATACATACACATATAACATACTACATATATAATACATACACATATAACATACGACATATATAATACATAATCACATATAACATACTACATACACATATAACATACAACATATATAATACATACACATATAACATACGACATATATAATACATACACATATAACATACAACATATATAATACATAATCACATATAACATACTACATACACATATAACATATGACATATATAATACATACACATATAACATACAACATATATAATACATACACATATAACATACTACATATATAATACATACACATATAATATACAACATATATAATACATAATCACATATAACATACGACATATATAATACATAATCACATATAACATACTACATACACATATAACATACAACATATATAATACATACACATATAACATACTACATATATAATACATAATCACATATAACATACGACATATATAATCACATATAACATACAACATATGTAATACATAATCACATATAACACACGACATATATAATACATAATCACATATAACATACTACATATATAATACATAATCACATACTACATATATAATACATACACATATAACATACGACATATATAATACACATATAACATACTACATATATAATACATAATCACATATAACATACGACATACATAATCACATATAACATACGACATACATAATCACATATAACATACTACATATATAATACATACACATATAACATACTACATATATAATACATACACATATAGCATACGACATATATAATACATAATCACATATAACATATGACATACATAATCACATATAACATACTACATATATAATACATACACATATAACATACGACATATATAATACACATATAACATACGACATATATAATACATAATCACATATAACACACAACATATATAATACATACACATATAACATACAACATATATAATACATACACATATAACATACGACATACATAATCACATATAACATACTACATATATAATACATACACATATAACATACGACATATATAATACTACATATATAATACATACACATATAACATACGACATATATAATACACATATAACATACGACATATATAATACATACACATGTAACATATGACATATATAATACATACACATATAACATACTACATATATAATACATACACATGTAACATACAACATATATAATACATACACATATAACATACTACATATATAATACATAATCACATATAACATACTACATATATAATACATACACATATAACATACGACATATATAATACATAATCACATATAACATACTACATATATAATACATACACATATAACATACAACATATATAATACATACACATATAACATACAACATATATAATACATACACATATAACATACTACATACACATATAACATATGACATATATAATACATACACATATAACATACGACATATATAATACATACACATATAACATACGACATATATAATACATACACATACGACATATATAATACATACACATATAACATACGACATATATAATACATACACATACGACATATATAATACATAATCACATGTAACATACAACATATATAATACATAATCACATATAACATACTACATATATAATACATACACATATAACATACTACATATATAATACATAATCACATATAACATACTACATATATAATACATACACATATAACATACGACATACATAATCAAGTAGGTTCAGGTAGGAAGCTGAATTTGATTTGTTGATTCCAAGGTTTGCTGTCAGCTCAACCAATCGGAAGCTTGAGACTGAGCTTGAGACTGGAGAAAAGTTTTATATCCTCCAGGCCAGGTCTTTAAATAAGAACAAGACAAAATACATAAGGTAGTAGGAATACCATATTTAATAGGTATATAATGATTGTAATGTCGTTTTGTATTTGGATCAAATTACCTGAATGATTTATGCTATCCATCCATCAATCCTCCCTCCCCATCCATCAATCCTCCCTCCCCATCCATCAATCCTCCCTCCCCATCAATCCTCCCTCCACATCCATCAATCCTCCCTCCACATCCATCAATCCTCCCTCCCCATCCATCAATCCCCCCTCTCCACCAATCCTCCCTCCCCATCCACCAATCCTCCCTCCTCATCCACCAATCCTCCCTCA
>CM026394.1:52871651-52932162 GCA_014843695.1 Archivesica marissinica
AATCCTCCCTCCACATCCATCAATCCTCCCTCCCCATCCATCAATCCTCCCATCCATCAATCCTCCCCCACCATATCCATCAATCCTCCTTTCCACATCCACCAATCCCCCCTCTCCATCAATCTTCCCTCCCCATCCATCAATCCTCCCTCCTCATCCACCAATCCTCCCTCCCCATCCATGTCCTACGATGTTGACATATATCTCGTCTCCCTTGAACTTGGGTGTTAGGTCCAGGACACAGGTGATGTTGAGGTGAAGGTGAGGCGACCTGAAGAGAAAGATGAATATGAGACCGGCAAGTTCCTTATCTTGCTGTTACTTCTGCAGATGTCCATGTTTATGGTAAGTCAGATGTCCATGTTTATGGTAAGTCAGAAGTCCATGTTTATGGTAAGTCAGATGTCCATGTTTATGGTAAGTCAGAAGTCCATGTTTATGGTAAGTCAGAAGTCCATGTTTATGGTAAGTCAGATGTCCATGTTTATGGTAAGTCAGATGTCCATGTTTATCGTAAGTCAGATGTCCATGTTTATGGTAAGTCAGATGTCCATGTTTATGGTAAGTCAGAAGTCCATGTTTATGGTAAGTCAGATGTCCATGTTTATGGTAAGTCAGAAGTCCATGTTTATGGTAAGTCAGATGTCCATGTTTATGGTAAGTCAGAAGTCCATGTTTATGGTAAGTCAGAAGTCCATGTTTATGGTAAGTCAGATGTCCATGTTTATGGTAATGTGTTGTTTTGTTGTTTTTGTCAGATGTCCATGTTTATGGTAAGTCAGAAGTCCATGTTTATGGTAAGTCAGATGTCCATGTTTATGGTAAGTCAGAAGTCCATGTTTATGGTAAGTCAGAAGTCCATGTTTATGGTAAGTCAGATGTCCATGTTTATGGTAAGTCAGATGTCCATGTTTATGGTAAGTCAGAAGTCCATGTTTATGGTAAGTCAGATGTCCATGTTAAGTCAGATGTCCATGTTTATGGTAAGTCAGATTTGGCAAAAAACATTTCATTTTCCAGTGCTGGTTTATGCTCTAAACTCATGTACATGTAGCTATGTATAGTATTCCAGTGCTGGTTTATGCTCTAAACTCATGTACATGTAGCTATGTAGTATTCATCTATTGAGCCATACAGGGTTCATTCTAGATGGCGATATGGGCGAAATAGTCGCCCTAGCGACCTTGTCTTCGCCCTCAGTGAGCCCTACTTCTCCCTAAATAAAATAAAAAAATAAAATGTTTACAACATAATTTTGTCCAGTAAGATACACTGACTCACTCCTATTGGAAGGTTGTATTTAATGGTCATATTGTGCATTTTAACCATATTTTGTTGACATTTATTAAATAACGCTATTTAAGAACGCAATCGCGTACTTTCTCACTTCTCCCAAGAATTCTGACCTAGAATGAGCCCAGCGAAACCCCTCTAAACTGGACCAGAGGTTTAGTTCGGTTCGGAGGCGTTTTCGGAATACATGTACATGGGTTTTCGGTATACATGTACATGGGTTTTCGGTATACATGTACATGGGTTTTCGGTATACATGTACATGGGTTTTCGGTATACATGTACATGGGTTTTCATAGTTGGGTAGCTTTCTCGTTAATTCAAGCCTGCAATGCATAGGAGGCTGAGACAGTCAAGCCTGCAATGCATAGGAGGCTGAGACAGTCAAGCCTGCAATGCATAGGAGGCTGAGACAGTCAAGCCTGCAATGCATAGGAGGCTGAGACAGTCAAGCCTGCAATGCATAGGAGGCTGAGACAGTCAAGCCTGCAATGCATAGGAGGCTGAGACAGTCAAGCCTGCAATGCATAGGAGGCTGAGACAGTCAAGCCTGCAATGCATAGGAGGCTGAGACAGTCAAGCCTGCAATGCATAGGAGGCTGAGACAGTCAAGCCTGCAATGCATAGGAGGCTGAGACAGTCAAGCCTGCAATGCATAGGAGGCTGAGACAGGCTTATAGTTGGACAGTTAGTAAACAACGGATTTCTTTTTTTGTGTGTACAATACAATATTCTGAAAAAAAATAGCTGAAAGTTGTTTGTTTAAAAGAAAAGTCAATTTCCTATTTGATCATCGTGACAAGTTGCTGTTTGGCTTACAGGGGTTGACAATGCACACATCATTTAAAAAATATGTTAGATATTTTGTAAAGAGGTTTTCAGGTGTGCAGATGTTTTCTACGATTAACAAAGAAGGGAAATATTTGGGACCAAGAAATTTGTTTTGAGGGAATTCCAGTTTAAAGGGGTTATGAGCGTTTTCACTGTAATTGTGGATTCAACTCTCATTGTTACACAATTATTATTGTACATTTTATGGATATAAGCCGAAAACAATCCAATAAGTATAATATTGGACTATGTGAGGCGCGTAGCGCCGAAGCCGAAGACAGTACCAATATTTTACATATTGGATCCGTTTGAGGCTTATATCTTACTTAAAACACACACTGATATAACAGGACCCTTATAATTAAAATTGTTAATTTCGTGCATTTACACGTAGTATTTAATAAAATACATTTTTCATTTTGACACCAGCCAATTAATGGACTGCAAGTACAAAAGTATGACGTCACGGCAGTGTTTTAAATGGTATTAGAGGTTTATGGAAGGTTAACCTACCCTAAGCTGAATGTAATTAAATTACAGTTACTCGACAATAGATTACATCTTAGTAATAGTTTATACAAATTTATTATAGCTTGATTGCGAAACAAGTTCTTACAACGTATATTAATCACTCTTGAGACCTTATTCCTGATGGAATCCATCGCCACAAGGGAGAGAGAAAAGGCAACATGGAATTTAAATGCCTTGCCTAATGGCACAATCGTAATGGCTCCAGCGGGGCTTGAGCTCTGGGCCTTTCGCACCTGATGCGAACATGCTACTGCTGTGTTATCACGACTTGCACACCTTAGATGATTCAGATGATGCCCTGAAAATGTCACGTGAATGCGCACTACATGTACATGCTTCTTGTATATTACAGGGGTTGTTCTTGTGTTCTTGGAGATTGTTCAACCACGCAGAGTCGGGAATATATGTGGAGATAGAATTCTTAGATGGCTTCTTTAACTATGGCCAGGTATGTTTTCTGTGTGTCACATTATAATCGCCTGTAGACCACATTATAGTTGAACGTAGATCCCTTTATAATCACATGTAGACCACATTATAGTTGAACGTAGATCCCTTTATAATCACATGTAGACCACATTATAGTTGAACGTAGATCCCTTTATAATCACATGTAGACCACAGTACAATCACTTGTAGGCCATGTTACAATCACTTGTAGGCCACAGTACAATCACTTGTAGGCCACAGTACAATCACTTGTAGGCAATGTTACAATCACTTGTAGGTAATGTTACAATCATGTGTAGGTTACATAATGACAATGAGTTATAGTTTCACCTATTTTTGCTACTGTATTGTTTGGAAAATTAAACTTCGGCATTGAAAACATTGTGAAGAAAGCGACCATATATATTGGATGTAATTCGAATTGGAAGAAAGCGACCATATATATTGGATGTAATTCGAATTGGAAGAAAGCGACCATATATATTGGATGTAATTCTCACCATCCTCAGTCTGAAACAACGCTTGTAGTGTCTCCCAACGTGTTTCTCCAGTCTGATACAACGCTTGTAGTGTCTCCCAACGTGTTTCTCCAGTCTGATACAACGCTTGTAGTGTCTCCCAACGTGTTTCTCCAGTCTGAAACAACGCTTGTAGTGTCTCCCAACGTGTTTCTCCAGTCTGATACAACGCTTGTAGTGTCTCCCAACGTGTTTCTCCAGTCTGATACAACGCTTGTAGTGTCTCCCAACGTGTTTCTCCAGTCTGATACAACGCTTGTAGTGTCTCCCAATGTGTTTCTCCAGTCTGATACAACGCTTGTAGTGTCTCCCAACGTGTTTCTCCAGTCTGATACAACGCTTGTAGTGTCTCCCAACGTGTTTCTCCAGTCTGAAACAACGCTTGTAGTGTCTCCCAACGTGTTTCTCCAGTCTGATACAATGCTTGTAGTGTCTCCCAACGTGTTTCTCCAGTCTGATACAACGCTTGTAGTGTCTCCCAACATGTTTCTCCAGTCTTATACAACGCTTGTAGTGTCTCCCAACGTGTTTCTCCAGTCTGATACAACGCTTGTAGTGTCTCCCAACGTGTTTCTCCAGTCTAAAACAACGCTTGTAGTGTCTCCCAACGTGTTTCTCCAGTCTGATACAACGCTTGTAGTGTCTCCCAACGTGTTTCTCCAGTCTGAAACAACGCTTGTAGTGTCTCCCAACGTGTTTCTCCAGTCTGATACAACGCTTGTAGTGTCTCCCAACGTGTTTCTCCAGTCTGATACAATGCTTGTAGTGTCTCCCAACGTGTTTCTCCAGTCTGATACAACGCTTGTAGTGTCTCCCAACGTGTTCCTCCTCGATGTTTGACTACCTCTCAGGTCAAGGTCACACTCGAGAGATCACACACTCCATAACACTATATAACTGTACAACGACTAATTGTGTTCACTCCTTTATGTGCATGAATCGTCGTGCTGACATTGATCACCTTCACCTTGACCCCTCGTGCTGACATTGATCACCTTCACCCCTCGTGCTGACATTGATCACCTTCACCTTGACCCCTCGTGCTGACATTGATCACCTTCACCTTGACCCCTCATGCTGACATTGATCACCTTCACCTTGACCCCTCGTGCTGACATTGATCACCTTGACCCCTCGTGCTGACATTGATCACCTTCACCTTGACCCCTCGTGCTGACATTGATCACCTTCACCTTGACCCCTGTTATATTTGACTCATGCTCACTCTTGTTTCTATATTGCAGAGTTTGGCGGTATTTGCAATATTTGGGTTTGATACTCGGTTGATGTTGCTGCCCTGTATGAGAAGGTATATAGACACTTCCTGTTTCATGTCCTGCTAATTCAGCAGTTAAAGGAAAGCAAAGCTATATTAAAGTGGCATAAAATCAAGCCTAAAACATTTTTTTCTACAGTATATAATTTTCATATTACAGTCGAACATCGTTGCCTCGAACTCGACGTGTCCGTGAATAATGGTTCGAGTCATGGATGGTTCGAGTCATGGATGGTTCGAGTCAAGGATAGTCGGCCTGGAGTGACCCATGATATTTAGAAATTACGTGTATTAGGAGCTTATGGATAAAAAAGCCTCTGTGAACGAAAGCAATTAACGATAGAGTAATAATTACCAATTTCACGACGTGTAAGTTTATGTACCGATGGAAAGAGATGTCAATCAAATCAGAGAAAGGTGATAAAACTTGTGTACATATTCTGAGACAATTGAACCTGAGCACTCGGCCGATTGTGATCCAGTGATCATGTGACCAGTGATCTGGTTCGAGAGTTCCAGTCATCCATGTTCCAATCATTGAAGGTAGAACAATATGCATTATATAGAGATTATTTTGGGACCAGACGACGTGTTCGAGCCAACGGTGGTGTTCTAGGCAACAAAGTTTGACTGTATATTGTATAAGTGTTTTCCAATTATTTGCAAACAGAAAGTAAAGACTTATAAACTAATAAACAAACGCCATTTGTTTTTACATGACAAATTTATATAAACAAGTTAACAAGACGTCAATGTGTAATCCATCATCCCAAAGATCTCATTATCTGAAGTAATCTATTTTTAAACCGCAGTAACACGCGATTATCTCCAGTAGGATAGATTAATAACAAATGTCCCTTCCGTGTTGGGGTTAACCATTTCAGAAGTATCTACTTTCACTTTTGGGAGTTAGTAGATCGCAAAAACAATCATTTTCTGATGAAAAACAATTGTTCAAATTATTTCAGAAATGTGCGATTTATTCGTGAATACATTTGTTTTTGCTCTATTCTATTATATGTCACTTTAAATATTACAGATATTTATCACAAATATGATCACATCTGTAGCGTAGTTATTTCGAATTCATAAATGTTTAGGAATTGTGAAAGCTGTATGTTTGGTTGCTATGAATACTGGAGGAACCTGCCAAATCCAGTACCAGGCATACCTGAAATGTTTAGGAATTGTGAAAGCTGTATGTTTGGTTGCTATGGATACTGGAGTAACCTGCCAAATCCAGTACCAGGCCTACCTGAAACACTGGCCAGCCTCATGTAAATTTTTGGGAGAACTGAGAAAGCGCTCGATTGCATCATCTAAATGGTATTACTTAATAAAGGTTAAATCACACAATTTCACACTTAAATACAATATTTGAATATGAGTGCTTTGCAATGCCCAGTGTATGTTACTGGACAATATTTGAATATGAGTGCTTTACAATGGCCAGTGTATGTTACTGCACACTATTTGAATATGAGTGCTTTACAATGGCCAGTGTATGTTACTGGACAATATTTTGTCTGAAAATAGTAAGAAAACATTTGGAAAACATTAGTCAGGCCCCCAGGGGGCAAAGCCTGAGTCCCTAGGGTGAAGTCCGGGTCCCTAGGGGGTGAAGTCTGTGCCCCTAGGAGGCGAAGTCCGTGTCCCTAAGGCGACTATTTCACCCAAATCTCCCTGTAGAATGAGAACTGTAGCCATCCCAAATTCTTGTTTGAACCCAAGTGTTATAGGTAACCATGGGCATGTTATAGATAACCATGGGCATGTTATTGGTAACCATGGGCATGTTATAGATAACCATGGGCATGTTATAGATAACCATGGGCATGTTATAGATAACCATGGGCATGTTATAGATAACCATGGGCATGTTATAGATAACCATGGGCATGTTATAGATAACCATGGGCATGTTATAGATAACCATGGGCATGTTATTGGTAACCATGGGCATGTTATAGATAACCATGGGCATGTTATAGATAACCATGGGCATGTTATTGGTAACCATGGGCATGTTATATATAACCATGGGCATGTTATAGATAACCATGGGCATGTTATAGATAACCATGGGCATGTTATAGATAACCATGGGCATGTTATTGGTAACCATGGGCATGTTATAGATAACCATGGGCATGTTATAGATAACCATGGGCATGTTATAGGTAACCATGGGCATGTTATAGATAACCATGGGCATGTTATAGATAACCATGGGCATGTTATTGGTAACCATGGGCATGTTATAGATAACCATGGGCATGTTATAGGTAACCATGGGCATGTTATAGATAACCATGGGCATGTTATAGATAACCATGGGCATGTTATAGATAACCATGGGCATGTTATTGGTAACCATGGGCATGTTATAGATAACCATGGGCATGTTATAGATAACCATGGGCATGTTATAGGTAACCATGGGCATGTTATAGATAACCATGGGCATGTTATAGATAACCATGGGCATGTTATAGATAACCATGGGCATGTTATTGGTAACCATGGGCATGTTATAGATAACCATGGGCATGTTATTGGTAACCATGGGCATGTTATAGATAACCATGGGCATGTTATAGGTAACCATGGGCATGTTATAGATAACCATGGGCATGTTATAGATAACCATGGGCATGTTATAGATAACCATGGGCATGTTATAGATAACCATGGGCATGTTATAGATAACCATGGGCATGTTATAGATAACCATGGGCATGTTATTGGTAACCATGGGCATGTTATAGGTAACCATGGGCATGTTATAGATAACCATGGGCATGTTATAGATAACCATGGGCATGTTATTGGTAACCATGGGCATGTTATAGATAACCATGGGCATGTTATTGGTAACCATGGGCATGTTATAGATAACCATGGGCATGTTATAGATAACCATGGGCATGTTATTGGTAACCATGGGCATGTTATAGATAACCATGGGCATGTTATTGGTAACCATGGGCATGTTATAGATAACCATGGGCATGTTATAGATAACCATGGGCATGTTATTGGTAACCATGGGCATGTTATAGATAACCATGGGCATGTTATAGATAACCATGGGCATGTTATAGATAACCATGGGCATGTTATAGATGTACTGTATCAATTATAGATGTAGATGCACACCTGGTCTTACATTGTATAGTAGGTAAGAGGTGCATGGTCTAACCCAACCTGGCTTGGTTCATGATTTACCCAGGCATAGCTTGATTCATGGTGTACCCTGACCTGGCTTGGTTCATGGTGTACCCTGACCTGGCTTGGTTCATGGTGTACCCTGACCTGGCTTGGTTCGTGGTGTACCCTGACCTGGCTTCGTTCTAGATTTACCCAGACATAGCTTGGTTCGTGGTGTACCCTGACCTGGCTTGGTTCGTGGTGTACCCTGACCTGGCTTGGTGCTAGATTTACCCAGGCATAGCTTGATTCATGGTGTACCCTGACCTGGCTTGGTTCATGGTGTACCCTGACCTGGCTTGGTTCATGGTGTACCCTGACCTGGCTTGGTTCGTGGTGTACCCTGACCTGGCTTCGTTCTAGATTTACCCAGACATAGCTTGGTTCGTGGTGTACCCTGACCTGGCTTCGTTCTAGATTTACCCAGGCATAGCTTGATTCATGGTGTACCCTGACCTGGCTTGGTTCGTGGTGTACCCTGACCTGGCTTGGTTCGTGGTGTACCCTGACCTGGCTTCGTTCTAGATTTACCCAGACATAGCTTGGTTCGTGGTGTACCCTGACCTGGCTTCGTTCTAGATTTACCCAGACATAGCTTGGGTCGTGCTTCACCTGGACTCACTGGTTCATTATTCATTGGTCTACCCAGGCATGGGGGGTAGGTTGGTTGTTCTACCCTGGTGCCCAGTTTTTTGGGCAACTGAGGTCTTCCTCCACCAATAATAGCTGGAGAGTCACCCTATGACCTTATCGGTTGGTGCGACTTTAAGCACAACTACCAAGGTATGCCATCATTCATCTGCTACCCAGGTATGCCATCATTCATCTGCTACCCAGGTATACCATCATTCATGTGCTACCCAGGCATACCATCATTCATGTGCTACCCAGGTATACCATCATTCATGTGCTACCCAGGTATACCATCATTCATGTGCTACCCAGGTATACCATCATTCATCTGCTACCCAGGTATACCATCATTCATGTGCTACCCAGGTATACCATCATTCATGTGCTACCCAGGCATACCATCATTCATGTGCTACCCAGGTATACCATCATACATGTGCTACCCAGGTATACCATCATTCATGTGCTACCCAGGTATACCATCATTCATGTGCTACCCAGGCATACCATCATTCATGTGCTACCCAGGCATACCATCATTCATGTGCTACCCAGGTATGCCATCATTCATCTGCTACCCAGGTATGCCATCATTCATCTGCTACCCAGGTTCATGTGCTACCCAGGTATACCATCATTCATGTGCTACCCAGGTATACCATCATTCATGTGCTACCCAGGTATACCATCATTCATGTGCTACCCAGGCATACCATCATTCATGTGCTACCCAGGTATGCCATCATTCATCTGCTACCCAGGTATGCCATCATTCATCTGCTACCCAGGTTCATGTGCTACCCAGGTATACCATCATTCATGTGCTACCCAGGCATACCATCATTCATCTGCTACCCAGGTTCATGTGCTACCCAGGCATACCATCATTCATCTGCTACCCAGGTTCATGTGCTACCCAGGTATACCATCATTCATGTGCTACCCAGGTATACCATCATTCATGTGCTACCCAGGCATACCATCATTCATGTGCTACCCAGGTATACCATCATTCATGTGCTACCCAGGTATACCATCATTCATCTGCTACCCAGGTATGCCATCATTCATGTGCTACCCAGGTATACCATCATTCATGTGCTACCCAGGTATACGATCATTCATGTGCTACCCAGGTATACCATCATTCATGTGCTACCCAGGTTCATGTGCTACCCAGGTATACCATCATTCATGTGCTACCCAGGTTCATGTGCTACCCAGGTATGCCATCATTCATGTGCTACCCAGGTATACCATCATTCATCTGCTACCCAGGTATACCATCATTCATGTGCTACCCAGGTTCATGTGCTACCCAGGTTCATGTGCTATACCCAGGTTCATGTGCTACCCAGGTTCATCTGCTACCCAGGTATGGCTTGACAATACACAAGCCAGCATGGTTGCAATACTACCATCCTCTGTATTATATCTCCTGAGCCAGAGGGAATCTTGTCATAACATCCAATTAGTGAAGAGTAGGGATGGCAACGAATATTCACTCGGACGTCCGAATATCCGAATACTATTCCAACTGAAAGCAGTTCCAGTGACAATGGCTTCACTTGTGAAAAATGCCCAGTGTACAGTGGCCGATATCAATAACTGAATGAGTCGTAGAAGGTAGAAGATGACGCGTAAAACAGAAAGTCGGTTAATTTGGCAATTTTTATAAGAGTTTGAGTGACTGAGTTTTTGATAGAAAAATATAATGAATATTCAAATTCCTAATCAACCGAATATTTGAAGAGCAAAATCGTTATTCGTTGCCATCCCTAGTGATTGCATTCATACCTTAATTCCAAAATCCAATTTCCACTTCTTTACTCAAACTGTTTGCTGATTTGACCTAAAGTTTTCATTATGGCATCTGGTTATGTTATGCAAATTTATTTTAGCTCAATTGCGTAACAAGTTCTTACAACTTATATTAATCACTGATTAATTCCTGATGGAATCCACCACCACGAGGGAGAGAGAAGAAGCAACATGGAATTTAAATGCCTTGCCTAAGGGTACAATCGTAACAGTGAGGCTCGAACTCTGGGCCTTTCGCACCTGAAGCGAATGCTCTACCACTGCGTTATCAAGACGTTCACATGGCATCTGGTTGACTAGTAGATCTATGAAAAATAGCTAATTCAATTTAATAATATATTGCTGATCAGAAATTCAAGATGGTCATTGTGGCGTCATTAAAGTCTTATTTTCAAATTCACGAATGAATGTTAACGAATTGGGGGAGAGGGGGGGATGATATCAATGGTCCATTTGTTTAATGATTTTGATTGTTTGCCTCACTATGAAAGACAGGTTAACGTCAAACAAAGAAAAACATTGTTTTGATTGGCCTTTCTATGAAATGTAAAAATGGAAGATCCTACTATCAATGCATGGTTGTTGTAGTTTGCATTGTGTTTACACCAGAACCGAGGCAGTATTTGATATTATAATGTTCAATAAATATTCCTTCTCTATGTTTTTCATGCAGCAAATGGTGGATGTGCGTAACACTTGCTACAAATAGGTAACGTGCATGGGAATCAATGTAACGTCTCTCACGATGTTTCTTAGTCTAATTTTTATTTAGATTACAATGATTGCGAAACAAGCTCTAACAAATTATATTCAGCATGGATGAAACCCGGTAATATACGTTTTATGTGGGAAGAAACCGGAGTACCCAGAGAAAACCACCTGTTTGCTCTGGCGACTACCGTACAATCTCACGCAAGTTGTCTTTAATCCCGTCCAATTTAGATTATTGCAGTACTTCAGGGCGTTCATTTGACCCGAGCTTCCGGGTTTTGACGCACGAAAATTGATAAAGACGCATATTTGACTCTTGGTGGAAATGCCCTGAGAGTCAACTTTGACCCGGGGCGTTGATCGGTCATGCGTCATCAAATATTATCTCAGCGGAGTAATTATCAAAATATATCTGTCTACGAGGTCGAAGACCGTAATCGTTCATATATAAAACGCAGTTATTTTCATCAAAAGTCTGCTGCATTTCGTTTTGAACACGATCGTGATTTACAAGGGACTCACAAACAGACAAATGGCGTCTAGGCAAACTTTACTTAAAATCTTTATCTCAACCAGCCGATCAGAATATAGTATCAACCACGCATAAAGCGCCTTCATCACGCCCAGGGTTAGGTTCAAAACGCGTGGTTGATGTCATTATTCATTTGGGTGGTTGAGAAAAAAGGCTTACCCAAACTTTAGTATCAAAGGGAAATAAATCTTTAATAACGTTTCTCTAATACCTGTACGGCTTGGTATTTTTCCGGTAAAAATTAGTTTTTATCAAAAGACAATTATTATTGATTGTCACAATAAACACCTTTAGCAAGTTTTGCAAACAACCAATTACCGTTTGTGTTGTTTGCCATCATATGTGCTGCTAATCATGAGAACTGAGAAGTCTATGTAGGTGTTGACATTATGTGTATTGTCAATGTACAATCGGCATAGATAAAACAGCGTTTTTGTAACACGTGTATTGTCAAGAATAAGTTGTCTGCTGATTGAGAAGCTTATAGTGGGCCACTGATATAGAAAATATACGCCGGAATCGTTTGATGATGTCGGTGAGTAAAAGTACTTAAAGGAAGGGCCAACAGTAACAGATTTCCAGATACCCCGTCTGACCCTAATAAAATTAAGTCTTTCAGATGGGACGTTAAACCGAGGTCTCGTGTCGGTGCTTTACACCGTGCACGTAAAAGAACCAGAGGAGACTCTGGAATGGGTCTCTGTCTGTATCATGCACTATCCTCCAAAAATCTAAAATAACTAATTTCTTCAGGAGGCGTCGCTCATATGGGCATCCGGTAGCGACAATAAATAAACGTAAAACACCACCACACAGATTTCCCGACTGGAAAGGTTGCCTGCAGATTTTTTCATAAAAATAAAATACATATTTATTATAAACATGTGTTCGTTTTGGTTAAGGTACAGTCATGTATTAGTAGAGAAAGGTCTGGCTTGGTCAGCTAACACATTGGTCTAGAGTGCATTTTATGATCGAGACAAAATTACATGTACGTAAAGTACCAACAATGCATATATAGTTGACTTGAAAATTCCAGCTTGACTCTTGAAAATTCCTGTTTGACTCTTGAGATTTTGACCTCAAGGGTCATTGACTCTTGAGTTTCAAAGTCTAGTGAACGCCCTGGTACTTGTAGAAGGATATGTTTAACTCATGCACCCCTCCTGATTCCATACTGGAAGAATACACCCCTGTTGTCCAATTCCATTCCAAGTACTTACGCTCATACACGTCACTTGAGTAGGCAATGTAAGAATTATCCAGGATTTATTTTAGCTTGATTGTGAAAGAAGTTATTACAACTTTATGTTAATCATTCTCAAGACCTCATCCATCGCTGCGAGGGAGAGAGAAGTGGCCAGGTGGAATTTAAGTGCCTTGCCTAAGAACACAATTGTGACGGCTACAGCTGGGCTCGAACTCTGGGCCTCTCACACCTGAAACAAGCGCGATACCACTGCGGTGCTATCACACCTTCCATATTATACATGCACCCCTGTGCCCAAATTAGATTATTCCATAATGAAAGAAATACAAAACAGTGAAACCTGCGCCATTAAACAACCAACCTGCATTATATATACAGTCAAACCTGTGCTAGTGGTCACCTCCATTAAACAACCAACCTGCATTATATATACAGTCAAACCTGTACTAGTGGTCACCTCCATTAAACAACCAACCTGCATTATATATACAGTCAAACCTGTGCTAGTGGTCACCTCCATTAAACAACCAACCTGTATTATATATACAGTCAAACCTGTGCTAGTGGTCACCTCCATTAAACAACCAACCTGCATTATATATACAGTCAAGCCTGTGCTAGTGGTCACCTCCATTAAACAACCAACCTGCATTATATATACAGTCAAGCCTGTGCTAGTGGTCACCTCCATTAAACAACCAACCTGCATTATATATACAGTCAAACCTGTGCTAGTGGTCACCTCCATTAAACAACCAACCTGCATTAAGCAGACAGTTTCCGGATTCACAATATGTTGTTTCATTATAAATTTAGCCTCTTATCAAACATCCACCTGTGCTAAGGAGCCACTTTCTGTGATTCCCTTGGCTTGTTGCTTAAGACAGGTTTGACTGTAGATCCCTGTGAGTTTAAATGATGGATGAATGAAGGGCCCAGTTGTTCACACATTACACGGTAAATCCAGGTCATGAGTTGAATCCCTCATCCCACCATAATAATATGAATTGTCTTTAGGATGGGACCACCTTAAGCTATGTTATGCATCGGGCATACATAGATACTAGGGATACATCGGGCATACATAGATACTAGGGATGCATCGGGTATACATAGATACTAGGGATGCATCGGGCATACATAGATACTAGGGATGCATCGGGTATACATAGATACTAGAGATGCATCGGGCATACATAGATACTAGGGATGCATCGGGTATACATAGATACTAGGGATGCATCGGGCATACATAGATACTAGGGATGCATCGGGCATACATAGATACTAGGGCATACATAGATACTAGGGCATACATAGATACTAGGGATGCATCGGGCATACATAGATACTAGGGATGCATCGGGCATACATAGATACTAGGGATACATCGGGTATACATAGATACTAGGGATGCATCGGGTATACATAGATACTAGGGATGCATCGGGTATACATAGATACTAGGGATGCATCGGGTATACATAGATACTAGGGATGCATCGGGTATACATAG
This sequence comes from Archivesica marissinica, assembly GCA_014843695.1. Lineage (NCBI taxonomy): Eukaryota > Metazoa > Mollusca > Bivalvia > Venerida > Vesicomyidae > Archivesica > Archivesica marissinica. Next base: position 52,886,184 of record CM026394.1, read on the forward strand.
ATACTAGGGATGCATCGGGTATACATAGATACTAGGGATGCATCGGGTATACATAGATACTAGGGATGCATCGGGTATACATAGATACTAGGGATGCATCGGGCATACATAGATACTAGGGATGCATCGGGTATACATAGATACTAGGGATGCATCGGGTATACATAGATACTAGGGATGCATCGGGTATACATAGATACTAGGGATGCATCGGGTATACATAGATACTAGGGATGCATCGGGTATACATAGATACTAGGGATGCATCGGGCATACATAGATACTAGGGATGCATCGGGCATACATAGATACTAGGGCATACATAGATACTAGGGATGCATCGGGCATACATAGATACTAGGGCATACATAGATACTAGGGCATACATTGATACTAGGGATACATCGGGCATACATAGATACTAGGGCATACATAGATACTAGGGCATACATAGATACTAGGGATACATCGGGCATACATAGATACTAGGGATGCATCGGGGATACATAGATACTAGGGATGCATCGGGCATACATAGATACTAGGGTATACATAGATACTATGGTATACATAGATACTAGGGATGCATCGGGCATACATAGATACTAGGGTATACATAGATACTAGGGATGCATCGGGCATACATAGATACTAGGGATACATCGGGCATACATAGATACTAGGGCATACATAGATACTAGGGATACATCGGGCATACATAGATACTAGGGATGCATCGGGTATACATAGATACTAGGGATGCATCGGGCATACATAGATACTAGGGATACATCGGGTATACATAGATACTAGGGATGCATCGGGCATACATAGATACTAGGGATGCATCGGCATACATAGATACTAGGGATGCATCAGGCATACATAGATACTAGGGATGCATCGGGTATACATAGATACTAGGGCATACATAGATACTAGGGATACATCGGGCATACATAGATACTAGGGATGCATCGGGTATACATAGATACTAGGGATGCATCGGGCATACATAGATACTAGGGCATACATAGATACTAGGGATGCATCGGGTATACATAGATACTAGGGCATACATAGATACTAGGGATACATCGGGCATACATAGATACTAGGGATACATCGGGTATACATAGATACTAGGGCATACATAGATACTAGGGATACATCGGGCATACATAGATACTAGGGATGCATCGGGTATACATAGATACTAGGGATGCATCGGGCATACATAGATACTAGGGATGCATCGGGCATACATAGATACTAGGGATGCATCGGGTATACATAGATACTAGGGATGCATCGGGCATACATAGATACTAGGGATGCATCGGGCATACATAGATACTAGGGGATGCATCGGGCATACATAGATACTAGGGCATACATAGATACATCGGGCATACATAGATACTAGGGCATACATAGATACTAGGGCATACATAGATACTAGGGCATACATAGATACTAGGGCATACATAGATACTAGGGATACATCGGGCATACATAGATACTAGGGCATACATAGATACTAGGGATACATCGGGCATACATAGATACTAGGGCATACATAGATACTAGGGTATACATAGATACTAGGGCATACATAGATACTAGGGTATACATAGATACTAGGGCATACATAGATACTAGGGCATACATAGATATTAGGGCATACATAGATACTAGGGTATACATAGATACTAGGGCATACATAGATACTAGGGTATACATAGATACTAGGGTATACATAGATACTAGGGCATACATAGATACTAGGGCATACATAGATACTAGGGATACATCGGGCATACATAGATACTAGGGTATACATAGATACTAGGGCATACATAGATACTAGGGCATACATAGATACTAGGGATACATCGGGCATACATAGATACTAGGGCATACATAGATACTAGGGATACATCGGGCATACATAGATACTAGGGTATACATAGATACTAGGGCATACATAGATACTAGGGCATACATAGATACTAGGGCATACATAGATACTAGGGCATACATAGATACTAGGGCATACATAGATACTAGGGCATACATAGATACTAGGGCATACATAGATACTAGGGTATACATAGATACTAGGGCATACATAGATACTAGGGCATACATAGATACTAGGGTATACATAGATACTAGGGTATACATAGATACTAGGGTATACATAGATACTAGGGCATACATAGATACATCGGGCATACATAGATACTAGGGATGCATTTGGCATAGGAAGGGACTTCTGTATTGGATGGTACGCTGGTCGCCAGATCAGACAGACGGGTTTTCTCCGGGTACTCCTGTTTCCTCCCACACATGACCGCATTTACGCTTTCATCTGCGCCAACGAGAGTGATGTTGTTAAAGCTTATTTCGTCAAATTTCGTAAAATAAACAAAGTTTAAGCTTTCTGTATCGTGTACTTTCTTCCAAGAAAATAAAATGACTAATAAACTTCCGATCATAGCCAAAAATGATAGCGTTGAAAATCTTCTTTAATATACCTATATGATTTATGTTGTTACAGATGGCGTAAGTGGATTTATGGAGTGGAGAGTGTCCTCGTGCCCTCGAGGAAAGATCTAACAGAGGGGGACAGACATCTATGTGATCAGTTTATAAAATACCACAGAGAGAACTGTCAACAAGATATTGTTAGAGATATGAAGTAAGTATGATGACTTACAAGACAAAGTAAGTGTGATGAATTACAAGACAAAGTAAGTGTGATGAATTACAAGACAAAGTAAATGTGATGAATTATAAGACAAAGTAAGTGTGATGAATTACAAGACAAAGTAAGTGTGATGAATTACAAGACAAAGTAAGTGTGATGACTTACAAGACAAAGTAAGTGTGATGACTTACAAGACATAAAGTAAGTGTGATGAATTATAAGACATAAAGTAAGTGTGATGAATTACAAGACATAAAGTAAGTGTGATGAATTACAAGGCATAAAGTAAGTGTGATGAATTACAAGACATAAAGTATAAAGTAAGTGTGATGAATTATAAGACAAAGTAAGTGTGATGAATTACAAGACAAAGTAAATGTGATGAATTATAAGACATAAAGTAAGTGTAATGAATTACAAGACATAAAGTAAGTGTGATGAATTACAAGACATAAAGTAAGTGTGATGAATTATAAGACATAAAGTAAATGTGATGACTTACAAGACATAAAGTAAGTGTGATGAATTACAAGACATAAAGTAAGTGCGATGAATTACAAGACATAAAGTAAGTGTGATGAATTATAAGACAAAGTAAGTGTGATGAATTACAAGACAAAGTAAATGTGATGAATTATAAGACATAAAGTAAGTGTGATGAATTACAAGACATAAAGTAAGTGTGATGAATTACAAGACAAAGTAAATGTGATGAATTATAAGACAAAGTAAGTGTGATGAATTACAAGACAAAGTAAGTGTGATGAATTACAAGACAAAGTAAGTGTGATGAATTATAAGACATAAAGTAAATGTGATGAATTACAAGACATAAAGTAAGTGTGATGAATTACAAGACAAAGTAAATGTGATGAATTATAAGACAAAGTAAGTGTGATGAATTACAAGACAAAGTAAGTGTGATGAATTACAAGACAAAGTAAGTGTGATGACTTACAAGACAAAGTAAGTGTGATGACTTACAAGACATAAAGTAAGTGTGATGAATTATAAGACATAAAGTAAGTGTGATGAATTACAAGACATAAAGTAAGTGTGATGAATTACAAGGCATAAAGTAAGTGTGATGAATTACAAGACATAAAGTAAGTGTGATGAATTATAAGACAAAGTAAGTGTGATGAATTACAAGACAAAGTAAATGTGATGAATTATAAGACATAAAGTAAGTGTAATGAATTACAAGACATAAAGTAAGTGTGATGAATTACAAGACCTAAAGTAAGTGTGATGAATTACAAGACATAAAGTAAGTGTGATGAATTACAAGACATAAAGTAAGTGTGATGAATTACAAGACATAAAGTAAGTGTGATGAATTATAAGACAAAGTAAGTGTGATGAATTACAAGACAAAGTAAATGTGATGAATTATAAGACATAAAGTAAGTGTGATGAATTATAAGACATAAAGTAAATGTGATGACTTACAAGACATAAAGTAAGTGTGATGAATTACAAGACATAAAGTAAGTGTGATGAATTACAAGACATAAAGTAAGTGTGATGAATTATAAGACAAAGTAAGTGTGATGAATTATAAGACAAAGTAAGTGTGATGAATTACAAGACATAAAGTAAGTGTGATGAATTATAAGACATAAAGTAAATGTGATGACTTACAAGACATAAAGTAAGTGTGATGAATTACAAGACATAAAGTAAGTGCGATGAATTACAAGACATAAAGTAAGTGTGATGAATTATAAGACAAAGTAAGTGTGATGAATTACAAGACAAAGTAAATGTGATGAATTATAAGACATAAAGTAAGTGTGATGAATTACAAGACATAAAGTAAGTGTGATGAATTATAAGACAAAGTAAGTGTGATGAATTACAAGACAAAGTAAATGTGATGAATTATAAGACATAAAGTAAGTGTGATGAATTACAAGACATAAAGTAAGTGTGATGAATTACAAGACATAAAGTAAGTGTGATGAATTACAAGACCTAAAGTAAGTGTGATGAATTACAAGACCTAAAGTAAGTGTGATGAATTATAAGACATAAAGTAAGTGTGATGAATTATAAGACATAAAGTAAATGTGATGAATTACAAGACATAAAGTAAGTGTGATGAATTATAAGACATAAAGTAAGTGTGATGAATTATAAGACATAAAGTAAATGTGATGACTTACAAGACATAAAGTAAGTGTGATGAATTACAAGACATAAAGTAAGTGTGATGAATTACAAGACATAAAGTAAGTGTGATGAATTATAAGACAAAGTAAGTGTGATGAATTACAAGACAAAGTAAGTGTGATGACGTACAAGACATAAAGTAAGTGTGATGAATTATAAGACATAAAGTAAGTGTGGTGAATTATAAGACAAAGTAAATGTGATGAATTACAAGACATAAAGTAAGTGTGATGAATTACAAGACTTAAAGTAAATGTGATGAATTATAAGACAAAGTAAGTGTGATGAATTATAAGACATAAAGTAAGTGTGATGAATTATAAGACAAAGTAAGTGTGATGAATTACAATACTTAAAGTAAATGTGATGAATTACAATACTTAAAGTAAATGTGATGAATTATAAGGAAAGTAAGTGTGATGAATTATAAGACAAAGTAAGTGTGATGAATTATAAGACATAAAGTAAGTGTGATGAATTATAATACATAAAGTAAGTGTGATGAATTACAAGACATAAAGTAAGTGTGATGAATTACAAGACATAAAGTAAGTGTGATGAATTACAAGACAAAGTAAGTGTGATGAATTACAAGACATAAAGTAAGTGTGATGAATTATAAGACATACAGTAAGTGTGATGAATTACAAGACATAAAGTAAGTGTGATGAATTACAAGACATAAAGTAAGTGTGATGAATTATAAGACAAAGTAAGTGTGATGAATTACAAGACATAAAGTAAGTGTGATGAATTATAAGACAAAGTAAGTGTGATGAATTACAAGACTTAAAGTAAATGTGATGAATTATAAGACAAAGTAAGTGTGATGAATTATAAGACAAAGTAAGTGTGATGAATTATAAGTCATAAAGTAAGTTTGATGACTTATAAGACATAAAGTAAGTGTGATGAATTATAAGACATAAAGTAAGTGTGATGAATTATAAGACATAAAGTAAGTGTGATGAATTACAAGACATAAAGTAAGTGTGATGAATTACAAGACATAAAGTAAGTGTGATTAATTACAAGACATAAAGTAAGTGTGATGAATTATAAGACATAAAGTAAGTGTGATGAATTACAAGACAAAGCCATTGTAATTTTGTAGTAGATAAATGTGTGTTTCTGCATTGATTGTTTACAGTTTGCAGAATTGAAGATAAAAGTACACACTGAATGGACAATATGTTGTATTGGTGAATAATGAGGGAAGAGTTCTAGACTTGCGTGTGTTTTGTATCATTCATCAACATTAACATGAAACCATGGTAGCAAGCTTTATTTATTTTACAACGATTGCGAAGCAAGTTTTAGCAACTTATATTACACTCTTGTTGGCGCGAATGAAAACGTAAATGTGGTCATTCTTGTGGGAGGAAACCGGAGTACCCGGAGAAAACCCCACCTGTCCGATCTGGCAACCACCGTACCATCTCACATACGTCCAGTCCTAGGATCAAACCCGGGTCGCATTGGTGAGAAGCGAGCGTGCTAACCACTGCGCTAATCGGACAGCTCTGTTTTGTTGTATGAAACGTCATTGCTTGATTTTCATTCCACAGGTATAGATTTCGGACGTACAATGAAGTGTTCTGCGGTACCTCGTTCTGCGATTGGTTGATTGAGGTCGGTCTGTCCATAGATCGGGGCGAGGCAGTGTTGTATGGACAGACTCTACTCAAGGGACAGGTCATCGGTCACATAGCCTCGGAACATGATTTCCACGATATGCCATACTTCTACAGATTCATTGAGGACGAGGAACATGAAGAGGATTGATTAATTACTGTGATATAATATCGGTGAAAACGAGATGAAATAAAATCCTCTTACAATATTAAACACAAACCTTATTTTTCATTTATGATTTTGGCTAATATAATAGTTGTTTTCAAATTTTATTCATTTTAACTGCCCTTTTGGGAGCCTCATTGCACTACAATACACAACCGCACAACCACTTCTGTTATAAGTCCATAATAAGAAATAGTTCCTGCATAATTTTCAAGTTAGTTTCTGTTTGCTGTCAAAATTAAAAACTACAGACAAAACAAATTCATTAGAATATATTACTTTAATAACTGTTCATGATACTCCGAAAATAGCTAATATACAATAGTACATCTAACCGCGCAGGAATACGAAACACAACCAGTGGCAGAGAAAATGCCATCTTTCACTGTTTCAAAGTGGTGAGATGGGAGTTTTCTTTCACTGAGAAAACTCATATCATTCATTGGAAAACGTAAAAGGTAAAATGACAATTGAAATAATTTTTCATTTTGAGCTATCATAGTTATTTTGCAGTTCTGGACTTCGTTTTATCAACATTTTCTAACTTTAATCGCAGTGCGTAAAACGGCAATCAGCGACTTAAGTGAGACAACGCAATCTGTTATTGTATATAAAACATGTTGTTATAAAATATGTTGTTTTTTAAAACTTGGTGTGAACTTCTGTTTTAGATGATTATGTAATGTTTATTCCATTTAACCCTTTCAACACTACAGGCCTCTACATAGACTTACAAAAAATCTCATCAGGATCTGCACTTTTTGCCAGTAATAATTATTACTATTTTTAGATAAAATTACCCATTTTGATAACTGAACTGGTCCAAAGGTAATTTTCTTATTAATTTATTGGTCTAAAAATATCATGCACAGTCCATGTCAGTTACTTGGGGTTTAATGGGTTTAGCCGGGTCAATATACGGTTTAACCCCAAACAAATTGCAACAAAAGGTTTTATTGTTTTAAATGCATTGGGGGGGGGGGGGGGGGGGTCATACTGAACCCAGAAAAAAAGTCTTCGAAAATCCCACCACGGGAAAGTGGTTAATTAGCATAAATTCAAAATGGCCACGCCCTGAAATTTCAATGTACTACAAACTTTTTTATGGTTGGAATTAGACCCTATAAATGTATTACCAATAGATAGAAACATGATACCTCTTAACTAAATAAGCATGTTGAAAATATTCTATGACGTACATCTCTGTGATCTACTTGTCCTGTGTACGTAAATCTGTGTGATCTACTTGTCCTGTGTACATACATCTGTGTGATCTACTTGTCCTGTGTACGTACATCTGTGTGATCTACTTGTCCTGTGTACATACATCTGTGTGATCTACTTGTCCTGTGTACATACATCTGTGTGATCTACTTGTCCTGTGTACATACATCTGTGTGATCTACTTGTCCTGTGTACATACATCTGTGTGATATACTTGTCCTGTGTACATACATCTGTGTGATATACTTGTCCTGTGTACATACATCTGTGTGATATACTTGTCCTGTGTACATACATCTGTGTGATATACTTGTCCTGTGTACATACATCTGTGTGACTTGTCCTGTGTACATACATCTATGTGATATACTTGTCCTGTGTACGTAAATCTGTGTGATCTACTTGTCCTGTGTACGTACATCTGTGTGATCTACTTGTCCTGTGTAAGTACATCTGTGTGATCTACTTGTCCTGTGTATGTACATCTGTGTGATATACTTGTCCTGTGTACGTACATCTGTGTGATCTACTTGTCCTGTGTACGTACATCTGTGTGATCTACTTGTCCTGTGTACGTACATCTGTGTGATATACTTGTCCTGTGTACGTACATACATCTGTGTGATCTACTTGTCCTGTGTACGTACATCTGTGTGATCTACTTGTCCTGTGTACGTACATCTGTGTGATCTACTTGTCCTGTGTACGTACATCTGTGTGATCTACTTGTCCTGTGTACATACATCTCTGTGATCTACTTGTCCTGTGTACATACATCTCTGTGATCTACTTGTCCTGTGTACGTACATCTGTGTGATCTACTTGTCCTGTGTACATACATCTGTGTGATCTACTTGTCCTGTGTACGTACATCTGTGTGATCTACTTGTCCTGTGTACGTACATCTGTGTGATCTACTTGTCCTGTGTACGTACATCTTTGTGATCTACTTGTCCTGTGTACATACATCTGTGTGATCTACTTGTCCTGTGTAAGTACATCTGTGTGATCTACTTGTCCTGTTGGATTGTAAGGTGTGAGGATGTAAGGTGTGAGGATTGGTGTGAGGATGTATAAATTTGCTGCTAATTAAACTAGTCAGGCTAAGTGAAGTGTGGAGATTATTTATGACAATTATTTTAATATTTATTTTGTATTTATTCTGATGTTTTATTGAAGGCTTTGCAGGAATTTGGAAAAACGCAATTTACAATAGTATACTGTAAATTTCTTTATAATTTCTACAATGCTTAATTAAGTGTAGTGACTACAGTTCGCACTGGGTGCCAGTACATGTATATATGCATGAAGCCGGGTGTTAACAAATCACAATCGTTCTTTTTACGTGGGTTTACTTTAATCCGGAAAATTCGCTATATTTTTCTTGTGGGCAGAAATATTTTCTCTGCAATCATCTGGATTTATACCTTGTAATAGTTGTTATTATTTATACGTATACCTTGTAATAGTTGTTATTATTTATACGTATACCTTGTAATAGTTGTTATTATTTATAAGTATACCTTGTAATAGTTGTTATTATTTATACGTATACCTTGTAATAGTTGTTATTATTTATAAGTATACCTTGTAATAGTTGTTATTATTTATAAGTATACCTTGTAATAGTTGTTATTATTTATAAGTATACCTTGTAATAGTTGTTATTATTTATACGTATACCTTGTAATAGTTGTTATTATTTATAAGTATACCTTGTAATAGTTGTTATTATTTATACGTATACCTTGTAATAGTTGTTATTATTTATACGTATACCTTGTAATAGTTGTTATTATTTATACGTATACCTTGTAATAGTTGTTATTATTTATAAGTATACCTTGTAATAGTTGTTATTATTTATACGTATACCTTGTAATAGTTGTTATTATTTATAAGTATACCTTGTAATAGTTGTTATTATTTATAAGTATACCTTGTAATAGTTGTTATTATTTATACGTATACCTTGTAATAGTTGTTATTATTTATAAGTATACCTTGTAATAGTTATTATTTATACGTATACCTTGTAATAGTTGTTATTATTTATAAGTATACCTTGTAATAGTTGTTATTATTTATAAGTATACCTTGTAATAGTTGTTATTATTTATACGTATACCTTGTAATAGTTGTTATTATTTATAAGTATACCTTGTAATAGTTGTTATTATTTATACGTATACCTTGTAATAGTTGTTATTATTTATAAGTATACCTTGTAATAGTTGTTATTATTTATAAGTATACCTTGTAATAGTTGTTATTATTTACAGTTTTACCCTTTCTACCTTGTATCTGTTTTGGCACCCAGTGCGAAACAACTTACCTTGGTACATTTTGTTTCTTTATGTATATTGAACATTGTTATGGTGAATTGATTTACACCGTTGATAATTTTATCTTGTTTCAAAAATAAACTGTCCGTCTCCACTAGACAGACATATTCAATCCGTAACACACAACCACGGCAGGAAAATCGGGTAGAAAACAGGAATGCTGATATATAATGCACACTTGAAAATAGCAATGCCAAAATTTGCAAATATTCGCTGTATCTGTTCTCCAGGATTTTTACGTGCCGTAACCATGGCAGCATGAAATAAAAACATGAATTTTGCTATTTATCATCTAGGTTTTTTCTAATATCTGTTCTCGTGTATAGCGAATAGGAGAAATCAACACCAGATTTGTGTGAAATGTGCGTGTTATACATGGAAAATGATGGTATATTGTTAGTGATATTATTTTTGCTTGAGGCACATGCAGCCATTTAGTACCAAGCATGTAGTATATTGGTGAGGTATATCTTGAATTATTGTTAATCATTAGAATTAGTTTGTGATTATGTAGTCCTTGTATGTTACCAAGGTGTCCACAGATCAGGGAATTATGTAGTCCTTGTATGTCCACAGATCAGGGAATTATGTAGTCCTTGTATGTCCACAGATCTGGGAATTATGTAGTCCTTGTATGTTACCAAGGTGTCCACAGATCAGGGAATTATGTAGTCCTTGTATGTCCACAGATCAGGGAATTATGTAGTCCTTGTATGTCCACAGATCAGGGAATTATGTAGTCCTTGTATGTCCACAGATCAGGGAATTATGTAGTCCTTGTATGTCCACAGATCAGGGAATTATGTAGTCCTTGTATGTCCACAGATCAGGGAATTATGCAGTCCTTGTATGTCCACAGATCAGGGAATTATGTAGTCCTTGTATGTCCACAGATCAGGGAATTATGTAGTCCTTGTATGTCCACAGATCAGGGAATTATGTAGTCCTTGTATATTACCAAGGTGTCCACATATCAGGGAATTATGTAGTCCTTGTATGTCCACAGATCAGGGAATTATGTAGTCCTTGTATGTCCACAGATCAGGGAATTATGTAGTCCTTGTATGTCCACAGATCAGGGAATTATGTAGTCCTTGTATGTTACCAAGGTGTCCACAGATCTGGGAATTATGTAGTCCTTGTATGTTACCAAGGTGTCCACAGATCTGGGAATTATGTAGTCCTTGTATGTCCACAGATCTGGGAATTATTGGTCAAACTTCTAAAATCCGGGAAAAATCAGAGAATTTCACAGTCATTGAAACTTTTTATGTAGAGAACGTTGTTAATTTTTGATCAGGGAAAATTCAGGTAATTTTTGATGCCACCCACTATTTGTTGACACCCTGTATCAGTTACTGGATGACTATCGTGTACTTCGTACAAGTAGGTGAATAACTTTTCAGCTCGGCTTTCTATTTTTCTATTGACATTAGTTTATACAGATTTATCTTAGCTCAATTGCAAGGTAAGTTCTTACAACTTCACTCTCGATGGAATCCATAGCCACGAGGGAGAGAGAAGAGGCAATGTGGAATTAAAATGCATTGCCTGTGGGCACAATCGGCTTCGACATTGTTCTCCGGTCCGCTCACCTGGGACAACCGATAAGGTGAGCGATCCAGGTCTTAATGAGAGCTAATGTGGATAAGGTGATAGATCCAAGTCTTATAGAGAGCTAATGTGGATAAGGTGATAGATCCAAGTCTTAATGAGAGCTACCCAGAACTAATGTGGATAAGGTGATCGATCCAAGTCTTAATGAGAGCTACCCAGAGCTAATGTAGATAAGGTGATCGATCCAGGTCTTAATGAGAGCTACCCAGAGCTAATGTGGATAAGGTGATAGATCCAAGTCTTAATGAGAGCTACCCAGAACTAATGTGGATAAGGTGATCGATCCAAGTCTTAATGAGAGCTACCCAGAGCTAATGTGGATAAGGTGATCGATCCAGGTCTTAATGAGAGCTACCCAGAGCTAATGTGGATAAGGTTATCGATCCAGGACTTAATGAGAGCTACCCAGAGCTAATGTGGATAAGGTGATAGATCCAGGTCTTAATGAGAGCTACCCAGAGCTAATGTGGATAAGGTGATCGATCCAAGTCTTAATGAGAGCTACCCAGAACTAATGTGGATAAGGTGATCGATCCAAGTCTTAATGAGAGCTACCCAGAACTAATGTGGATAAGGTGATCGATCCAAGTCTTAATGAGAGCTAATGTGGATAAGGTGATCGATCCAGGTCTTAATGAGAGCTACCCAGAGCTAATGTGGATAAGGTTATCGATCCAGGACTTAATGAGAGCTACCCAGAGCTAATGTGGATAAGGTGATAGATCCAGGTCTTAATGAGAGCTACCCAGAGCTAATGTGGATAAGGTGATCGATCCAAGTCTTAATGAGAGCTACCCAGAGCTAATGTGGATAAGGTGATCGATCCAAGTCTTAATGAGAGCTACCCAGAGCTAATGTGGATAAGGTGATCGATCCAAGTCTTAATGAGAGCTACCCAGAGCTAATGTGGATAAGGTGATAGATCCAAGTCTTAATGAGAGCTACCCAAAGCTAATGTGGATAAGGTGATCGATCCGGGTCTTAATGAGAGCTACCCAGAGCTAATGTGCTCATCTTGTCATTAATAGGAAACAGCTCTCAATCTATATATCAAGGGTTCATTGCAAAACTATTGTATTGCACTGTCTTTTTATAGGCAGGTACAGCATTTTTACGATGAACCCTCAATATATATTGCTTAAATTGCTTTGTATTGCCAAACCTTGCAAATGTTTTCTTCATTAAATATATTTTGTTATAGTTGATATTAATGCTACAAATCACGATATGAATTCCCGAAAATTATGTTATTATTTCCTTTTAATTACCGTATATATATGTCACATTACCGTGTATATATATATGTCACATTACCGTATATATATATGTCACATTACCGTATATATATATATGTCACATTACCGTATATATATATGTCACATTACCGTATATATATATATGTCACATTACCGTATATATATATGTCACATTACCGTGTATATATATGTCACATTACCGTGTATATATATGTCACATTACCGTGTATATATATGTCACATTACCGTATATATATGTCACATTACCGTATATATATATATGTCACATTACCGTATATATATATATGTCACATTACCGTATATATATATGTCACTTACCATATATATATTGTCACATTACGTATATATATGTCACATTACCATATATATTATATATGTCACATTACCATATATATATGTAATTCCGTATATATTGTTTTTTGTCATTACCATATTATGTCACATTACCGTATATATATGTCACATTACCATATATATATATGTCACATTACCGTATATATATGTCACATTACCGTATATATATATATATGTCACATTACCATATATATATATATGTCACATTACCATATATATATATGTCACATTACCGTATATATATGTCACATTACCATATATATATATGTCACATTCCGTATATATATGTCACATTACGTATATATGTACATTACCGTATATATGTCCATTACCATATATATATTTATGTCACATTACCATATATATATGTCACATTACCGTATATATGTCAATTACCATTATATATGTCACATTACCGTATAATATATATGTCACATTACCGTATATATATATATGTCACATTACCGTATATATATATGTCACATTACGTATATATATATGTCACATTACCGTATATATATATATGTCACATTACCATATATATGTCACATTACCGTATATATTCACATTACCGTATATTATGTCACATTACCATATATATATATGTCACATTACGTATATATATATGTCACATTACCGTATATATATATGTCACATTACCATATATATATGTCACATTACCGTATATATATGTTACATTACCGTATATATATGTTACATTACCGTATATATATGTCACATTACCGTATATATATGTCACATTACCATATATATATGTCACATTACCATATATATATATATGTCACATTACCATATATATATATGTCACATTACCATATATATATGTCACATTACCATATATATATATATGTCACATTACCATATATATATATGTCACATTACCGTATATATATGTCACATTACCATATATATATGTCACATTACCATATATATATGTCACATTACCATATATATATATATGTCACATTACCATATATATATATATATATGTCACATTACCATATATATATGTCACATTACCGTATATATATATGTCACATTACCCTATATATATATGTCACGTTACCGTATATATATGTCACATTACCGTATATATATGTTACATTACCATATATATATATGTCACATTACCATATATATATATGTCACATTACCATATATATATGTCATATTACCATATATATATTTCACATTACCATATATATATATGTCACATTACCGTATATATATATGTCACATTACCGTATATATATGTCACATTACCGTATATATATATATGTCACATTACCGTATATATATATGTCACTTTACCGTATATATATATATATATACTGAGTCAAAAAAGAAACGATACCTGGTGTTTGTGTCTATAATTTCAACATTTATTAAGAAAATTCTTTGAAAATTCATAAGATGATAGTCCAACATGTTTGAAAGAGGAGCACATAAAGCATAATGAGCCTCCGAAACTGTCTGCTGCGTGATGACGTAATTCGTCGGACAGGGGTCTAATGGAGTTTTCACACAGACGTCAATACCGAGTATGGGCACCATTTGCGTCTCTCACTGCAATGCACCGCCGTCACATCGAACGGAAGAGTGTCTGAATCTCTTGCTGGTCAATATTTGTCCACTCCTGACGCAAAACATCCCTCAGTTGGTTTAACGTTACCGGCTGACGTCGTCTGACGCGGCGGTCTAACGTATCCCACAAATGTTCTATGGGTGACAAGTCTGGTGACAAGCAGGCCACGGCAGGGTTTCAATATTGTTCTGCTCCAATAATGTGGTGGAAATCCGAGCAGTATGACACCTTGCGTTGTCCTGTTGGAACAGTGTGACGTTTCTGTTGGCGTTAAAGAACGGCACAACAACTGGCGCAAGGATCTCATCACAGTACCGCTGGGCGTTTAGGTTCCCGTCCACCACTAACAGTTCAGTGCGACTGCCGAAGGTGATACCGCCCCACGCCATAACGCTTCCGCCCCCGAACAGATCGACCTGACGTACACATGCGTCGGTGTAACGTTCACCGCGTCTGCGATATACCCGCTCTCTGTCATCCGCTCGACGCAAACAGAACCGTGATTCATCGCTAAACATCACCGAATTCCACTGTAACCGAGTCCAGCGAGCACGTTCCGTCGTCCATTCCCGCCGTACGTCACGGTGACGTCGTGTCAGGATGGGTCCAACGTATGGCCGATAGGCACGAATGCCACGTTCACCGAGCCGGTTCCTGACTGTTTGTGCACTGATGCGATTGTTGGTCATCACAGGAGTAACGGCAGCTGTGTGCATAGCAGGTAGGAACCGGTCACGTAAATGTGACGTCCGAATGTGACGGTCCTGTTCACGCGTCGTCACACGTGGTCGACCAGATCTTGGACGGTCGTCCACCGATCCATGTGTTCGATAACGTCGAAGTAGACGTGTTATCGTGATCCGCGTAACCCCCGAGTCGATTTGCGACGTCACGCTGACGTAAACTGCCGTCAATCATGCCAATGGCACGCATTCTCTGATTGCGGTTTAGCCTAGGCATTTTGTTAGAGGTAACAATGAGTATGTAAGGTGTTTTTCCTCGATGATAATGCAATACCAGTATAATAAACCGGTTTTCCGATTTGTACATGTGTAGGAAGTTGTCTTTGTTGAGGAGCACGTGCAAATCGGAAATTCAGCGTTCCAGGATTATCGGGTGTTTATTTACCTGTGTTTATGGTTGGCTGACGTTGCAATAAGATACCCGGTACTGATACGTAATAATATATTAAACCTTTCTATGGTTTTATCCGTTTTACGTCATTTTTAGTTTGGTATCGTTTCTTTTTTGACTCGGTATATGTCACATTACCTGGTATGTTAAGCTTAAAGCGACACTACATCGCAAAATGCATAAAAATACATGTGTAAATGCATTGCTACTACAAGTTCTTCCGAAATAAATCCAACAGTAACATTGAGTCAATAAATGGTGTTTTTGTGGTCTAAAAACGATCACAAGTGAAATTAAGATTTCATATACCTGTCAGCCACGCTCATGAATTGACGTTTCTCTATTCTTAATGCGTGATAGAGATCAGTCTAGATTAATTAGTCTAAAAATAAATATGCATATGAACAAATGTGAGATATAACAGTAAATTTGTAGCATAAATCTTGTTATTCACGATACATGCGTTGTCAAAAAAGTCGTATACGACGTTTATTAGCTGAAATACTCAGTTTTAAGGCAATATTTGGCAAAAATTATACCATATACATGTAATATGAAATTACATTCTGTAGAAAGTTTTGTTTTCACTGATGTAGTGTCGCTTTAATATATTTTACAATAACGTCCATACTTGCCTATAAGACGAGAATTTTATATCCATATTTTGGTCTTAGAATTGGGGACCTGTCGTATAAGTGGATACTCAAAAGTTAACCCAAAATTACCGAGGTCAAAATTAGCTATTTGGTATTAAATTGCCAACTAGCTTTATTTTTTTTTGATGACGATGATTGAGTTTATTTACCCTCACCTCCGGCGAACCATGTAGGCAAGCGATTTTCTTTTGGTCCGCTGTATTCCCTTTTATTTTAAAATTGTTGATCACATTAGAAATGTTCTTTAATTATAATCAAATATAATTAGGATGCTTTTTATATTTCATTCAAGCACAATTATTTTAGATCATTTGTATGAATATTATTAAACTTGTATATCTAGGACTGGTTAGCAATTATTAAACTTGTATATCTAGGACTGGTTAGCAATTATTAAACTTGTATATCTAGGACTGGTTAGCAATTATTAAACTTGTATATCTAGGACTGGTTAGCAATTATTAAACTTGTATATCTAGGACTGGTTAGCAATTATTAAACTTGTATATCTAGGACTGGTTAGCAATTATTAAACTTGTATATCTAGGACTGGTTAGCAATTATTAAACTTGTATATCTAGGACTGGTTAGCAATTATTAAACTTGTATATCTAGGACTGGTTAGCAATTATTAAACTTGTATATCTAGGACTGGTTAGCAATTATTAAACTTGTATATCTAGGACTGGTTAGCAATTATTAAACTTGTATATCTAGGACTGGTTAGCAATTATTAAACTTGTATATCTAGGACTGGTTAGCAATTATTAAACTTGTATATCTAGGACTGGTTAATGTTTTGCTTCTTGCATGTCTTTCACAGTAAAATAAAATAAACTACATTTCAAACTTACCCTCTCCTTGTTGAACAGCAATGCGGGTTTTCACGGGTCTACTTCCGTGTTTATTTTCAATATCGCGCGTGAAAACTTACTGGGAGATTGAAGAGTATTCGGTATGGTGGGCTTTGCTGTCTTTTGATTTTGTAATAATTCGTCCCAACTTTTTTCCATTTTTAGCTCCCTGTGTAGAGTGCAACTTTTATATAACTAATGTGCATATGAAGTTTCATTCAGTATGAAAATATCATCTTTCAGCAATTAGTTTGAACCTAATATCTATATTGACTGGAGTATAAGCTATGTATAGCTTTTGACGACATATTTATGAGTTTTGGTTAACAAAATATATCTGTATTATGTTTGAAATGGATATAATTTGATTGTTTTTACCGTAAAACTGAGTGTCGAAGATTACAAACACCTCAGGTATAGAAATACACAAGCATTCCATATTGCGTCCAATGTTTGTAACATAATATCTATTATAAGTAATTAATAAATTTATAAGATTGTTCTTGGCCAGATTTTGTAGAATTTATAATGTTGTAAGATATACATATGTATAAGCGTTTAATAGCTCAGACCCGGCTGTACAAGCGTTTAATAGCTCAGACCCGGCTGTACAAGCGTTTAATAGCTCAGACTAGGCTGTACAAGCGTTTAATAGCTCAGACCTGGCTGTACAAGCGTTTAATAGCTCAGACTAGGCTGTACAAGCGTTTAATAGCTCAGACCCGGCTGTACAAGCGTTTAATAGCTCAGACCTGGCTGTACAAGCGTTTAATAGCTCAGACCTGGCTGTACAAGCGTTTAATAGCTCAGACCTGGCTGTACAAGCGTTTAATAGCTCAGACCTGGCTGTACAAGCGTTTAGCTCAGACCCGGCTGTACAAGCGTTTAATAGCTCAGACTAGGCTGTACAAGCGTTTAATAGCTCAGACTAGGCTGTACAAGCGTTTAGCTCAGACCCGGCTGTACAAGCGTTTAATAGCTCAGACCTGGCTGTACAAGCGTTTAATAGCTCAGACCTGGCTGTACAAGCGTTTAATAGCTCAGACCTGGCTGTACAAGCGTTTAGCTCAGACCCGGCTGTACAAGCGTTTAGCTCAGACCCGGCTGTACAAGCGTTTAATAGCTCAGACTAGGCTGTACAAGCGTTTAGCTCAGACCTGGCTGTACAAGCGTTTAGCTCAGACTAGGCTGTACAAGCGTTTAGCTCAGACCCGGCTGTACACGGGTCTGTACAAACGTTTAGCTCAGACTAGGCTGTACAAGCGTTTAGCTCAGACTAGGCTGTACAAGCGTTTAGCTCAGACCCGGCTGTACAAGCGTTTAGCTCAGACCCGGCTGTACAAGCGTTTAGCTCAGACCCGGCTGACGCTTGACGAGCACGCTTATTCTGAAATCGCAGAATTTCCTGGAATATGGAGTTGAATAGTAGATGAAAAACTGGTCTCCAAAAATATTTCTGATCTGAAATTGAAGATGGCATTAATGAAAATAAGTTTTAAGAAAGGTGAATGACTGGAGCATTGGTCCTGTTGGTGGGTTCATGATGATGTTGTTATTGGGTTATTATATTGTCCGTTTGTGTGTATTGTTATGGGGTTATTATATTGTCCGTTTGTGTGTATTGTTATTGGGTTATTATATTGTCCGTTTGTGTGTATTGTTATGGGGTTATTATATTGTCCGTTTGTGTGTATTGTTATTGGGTTATTATATTGTCCGTTTGTGTGTATTGTTATTGGGTTATTATATTGTCCGTTTGTGTGTATTGTTATGGGGTTATTATATTGTCCGTTTGTGTGTATTGTTATTGGGTTATTATATTGTCCGTTTGTGTGTATTGTTATGGGGTTATTATATTGTCCGTTTGTGTGTATTGTTATTGGGTTATTATATTGTCCGTTTGTGTGTATTGTTATGGGGTTATTATATTGTTCGTTTGTGTGTATTGTTATTGGGTTATTTTGGTTTTCAGTTGATGCTCAAGATTTTGATATTTCATAGAAATAAATACTAAACCAATTAAATATCTGTCGTTACTGCAAATCGTTCCATTTATATGATTTTGGGTTTAAACTCTTGTCGTCAAATTATATTAGCAACGTTCCAGCTTTCGGAAGGTCAGAATCCGTAACGAGACAATTTCAGACAATTACTAAACAATATGTTGTTTGTTCGGGGTTTGCGAACCATTTTGGGCTACATCACCTTTCCTGGGCAGGCTCCAGCAGTTTACCTACTAACACCTTTCCTGAGCAGGCTCCAGCAGTTTACCTACCAACACCTTTCCTGAGCAGGCTCCAGCAGTTTACCTACTAACACCTTTCCTCAGCAGTTTACCTACCGACACCTTTCCTGGGCAGGCTCCAGCAGTTTACCTACCAACACCTTTCCTCAGCAGTTTACCTACCGACACCTTTCCTGGGCAGGCTCCAGCAGTTTACCTACCAACACCTTTCCTGGGCAGGCTCCAGCAGTTTACCTACCAACACCTTTCCTGGGCAGGTTCCAGCAGTTTACCTACCAACACCTTTCCTGAGCAGGCTCCAGCAGTTTACCTACCAACACCTTTCCTGGGCAGGCTCCAGCGGTTAACCAGTACTTGGTGCACCACCCTCCGTAAGAAACTGCCCAACTTTTTCATATTGAGTAATGGAACCTATGCTCGCCATAAATCCCACATACAATGACTTATTTTCTTAAGTCGTGAAAACAACTTTCAAAACACTCTTGTGACAATTTTAGATTCATCACGTAACCTTGCTGCTCAATACAGCTATCGCAATACTGTCGGTCGGCACCCGTTTAGATGGGAAACTTAAGACTTCAGGGCACCTATGCACGGTGTACTTGTTATTTATCCACCATAACTTGTTGAATATCTTATTTTGATATAGTACATCATTAAATAAAAACATTTATTGGTCTTATTCAGAAATGGTATAAAGTTTATACAAATTTATTTTAGCTCGATTGCGAAACAAGTTCTTATAACTTGTATTAATCACTCTCGAGACCTCATTCCTGATGGAATCCATCACCACGAGGGAGAGAAGAGGCAACGTGGAAATTAAATACCTTGCCTAAGGGCATAATCGTAAAGGCTCGCTGAATGCTACCCCCCACTCCCTGAAAGCTACCCCCACTCCCTGAATGCTGCCCCCCACTCCCTGAATGCTGCCCCCCACTCCCTGAATGCTACCCCCCACTCCCTGAATGCTACCCCCTACTCCCTGAATGCTACCCCACTCCCTGAATGCTGCCCCCCACTCCCTGAATATTCCTATGTGTGTAATCCATAGGTTGATGAGACACACTTTATAATATTTTATTTACATATTTTTTATTAGCATTCATATATACATATATATATGTCGAAAAAAATTAAAAACAAAAAATCCATTTTAACAATTTGGGGCAATCAATAGGTATACTGTAATTATTATATACATGTATAATGGAATAAATAGCGCAGGTAATAGAACTATGTACATGTATATAGCATTACAGAAAAACAACATAAATCTTCATTGAAAATTTCATAAAATCATTTCCGCTAGTCATGCGGCCAAAACCTATGGGAGATATTCAGGGTGAAGGTTCTCGTCATTTCAACACAAATGGAACTTGGAATGGCGAAATTGCAAGCACAACACAAGCAAGCATGCATTTTTTACATGCATATCATTTAACCCTTTGCTGAGTAAATAAAATCACATTTGCAAATAACAGATCCAGACCAGCCGTAAGGGCCGCGTCTAAATCAGGATCTATGTTGTTTGCTATTCAGCCAATTGTTTTAGTTCCACTATCCGAATAGCAACCAGCATAGAGCCTGATCAGACAGAACGTTCTGTTGCAAAAGTAAGTTTCATCTGCCGCTAGCGTGCAAAGGGTTAAAATGATCTTATAGAATAAAGAATTATCATGTAGAGTAAGCAGCTAACTAGTAACGTTTCACAATCTCTACAACAGTAACTAGCAGTATTAACATGTCATTGATGCATACAAAACCTGCTACAATTCATTTCTACCAAAAACAACAAGCAGCCAGTGAGTGCAAAAGCCATTTTTGGCTGCTTACTGGAGGTAAGACAGATAAAAATGTCTAACGTTGATCACCCAACTTGACTTAATCTTTATGTTGTTTATTCTTATCCTCTTAACACAGGTGATTGTTGTTCATTATATAAAGATGGCTGTTCCGTGTGGATGTGTCTGCAACCCTGCTCATCCACTTGGCATTAATTAGTTACAACACAGATACAGGTCATATGTTGCTAAATCGGAGTTCAGGTAATATGGTGTCGAACCATCATGTCGAACCGGAGTTCAGGTCATATGGTGTCGAAACAAAGTTCAGGTCACATAGCGTTGAAAAGTTCAGGTCATATAGCGTTGAAAAGTTCAGGTCATATAGCGTTGAAAAGTTCAGGGCATATAGCGTTGAAAAGTTCAGGTCATATAGCGTTGAAAAGTTCAGGTCATATAGCGTTGAAAAGTTCAGGTCATATAGCGTTGAAAAGTTCAGGGCATATAGCGTTGAAAAGTTCAGGGCATATAGCGTTGAAAAGTTCAGGTTATATAGCGTTGAAAAGTTCAGGGCATATAGCGTTGAAAAGTTCAGGGCATATAGCGTTGAAAAGTTCAGGGCATATAGCGTTGAAAAGTTCAGGGCATATAGCGTTGAAAAGTTCAGGGCATATAGCGTTGAAAAGTTCAGGTCATATAGCGTTGAAAAGTTCAGGGCATATAGCGTTGAAAAGTTCAGGGCATATAGCGTTGAAAAGTTCAGGGCATATAGCGTTGAATAGTTCAGGTCATATAGCATTGAAAAGTTCAGGGCATATGGTGTCTAATCTGACTAATATTCAGATTTTAAGTATTATAGAGATAGAGCATCCAGTCATGTATAAATAAATACATGACTGCCAGGAGCAAATGTACAGACAGTTCTGTAGTCCAGTGGTAACACGTTGGACTAGTAACCCAGAGATCGCATGTTCGATCCCCCGTCTGACCCTAATAAAATTAAATTAACAGTCTTTCAGATGGGTCTTTAAACCGAGGTCTCGTGTCGGTGCTTTACACCGTGCACGTAAAAGAACCAGAGGAGACTCTAGAATGGGTCTCTGTCTGTATCATTGCACTATCGTCCAAAAATCTAAAATGACTAATCTCTTCAGGAGGTGTCGCTCATATGGGCAACAGGTAGCGACGATAAATAAACGTAAAACACACACACAGGAGCAAATGTAGAACCCACAAGGACAAATTTACCTCTGAATGGCAGCTGGAATGTGTTGTCCATGTACATGGCTATTACGATGGTTAGTTGAATCTGAGATTTTGTACTTCACTGAAACCAATGGAAATTGCTGAATGTGATATAATAGGTTTAAATGCAACAAATCGGAAGGCAGGCTCCAGTGATACGATTGGTTAATTCTCGGAATTGAATATGATTCCAACCAATCAAAATACTTGTGTGATGTAATATTTATACTCAAATCCATCCAATTAAAAAGCTAGACACAAGTTCAGATGATACCATTGGCTAAATCTAAAATGTTCACCCAGGGATACAATCAGAGACACCAGGCTAGATCTGTGAAGTTATGTAGACCATCATGCAAGGAACAGACTGAAAGTATTGATGTTCAATCAAATCAATGTTTTTGAATATAACCTAATACCAAACCTTTGAAGAGAATACAAATGTGTTAATGAATACATTAAATTTGAAGATTTGATGAAGATTGAAAAATATGAAATTTCTTGCTTAACCCTTTGCACGCTAGCAGCAGATAAAATCACTTTTGCAAACAGTATAAAGTCAGATCAGACGGAACAGAATGATGTGCCATATGATCAGGCTCTATGCTGTTTACTATTCAGATAGAGGAGCTAAAGCACTTGGCTGAATAGCAAACAACATCGATCTTGATCAGACTCGGCATTATACCGTATAACCCCACGGCTGATCTGAATCTATGTTGTTTGCAAATGTGATTTATTTACTCAGCAGGCAAAAGGGTTAAACAACATTTTGTGCAGCAATAAACATTGGTACCTAATACCAAAACTAAAGAGAAGCTTATAGCTTCAACAAAATTATATCTTATTACTAAAATAGTATATTTCTCTATAATGGATATATATAGTAATTACACAGAATATAATGAAGCGCGACTAATTACTGAAATATTAAAGCCACCAATAAAACTTAACTGATATGGCAGGCACTCTCTCAAACACGAATTGAAAAAAAACACAAAAAATCAATAAAAACACAAAAACATATGAAACAAAACAGAAATCATGAATAATTTTGACAGCAACATGACAGCAACATCACAAATGTTATCATCATCAGAATGCACCTCACAAGTGCTAGTCAATCTTAGTAAATGGACTGCTAACTTTTCCATGACAAGTGCAGGAAATTACTTCTATTTCCACGGATAATCTAATGTTTCGCTCGCTCAGAATGACCCAAAAAAGTTTACCTGTGTTTTGGGGTTTCCTTCGGAAAACATTCTTGAATGTACAGTAGTTTGGGGTTTCCCTCGGAAGACATTCTGGAAGGTACAGTAGTTTGGGGTTTCCCTCGGAAAACATTCTGGAAGGTACAGTAGTTTGGGGTTTCCCTCGGAAGACATTCTGGAAGGTACAGTAGTTTGGGGTTTCCCTCGGAAGACATTCTGGAAGGTACAGTAGTTTGGGGTTTCCCTCGGATGACATTCTGGAAGGTACAGTAGTTTGGGGTTTCCCTCGGAAGACATTCTTGAATGTACAGTAGTTTGGGGTTTCCCTCGGAAAACATTCTGGAAAGTACAGTAGTTGGGGTTTCCCTCGGAAGACATTCTTGAATGTACAGTAGTTTGGGGTTTCCCTCGGAAAACATTCTGGAAGGTACAGTAGTTTGGGGTTTCACTCGGAAAACATTCTGGAAGGTACAGTAGTTGGGGTTTCCCTCGGAAAACATTCAGGAAAGTACAGTAGTTTGGGGTTTCCCTAGGAAAACATTCTGGACGGTACAGTAGTTTGGGGTTTCTCTCAGAAAACATTCTGGAAGGTACAGTAGTTTGGGGTTTCTCTCAGAAAACATTCTGGAAGGTACAGTAGTTTGGGGTTTCCTTCAGAAAACATTCTGGAAGGTACAGTAGTTTGGGGTTTCCTTCAGAAAACATTCTGGAAGGTACAGTAGTTTGGGGTTTCCCTCGGAAAACATTCTGGAAAGTACAGTAGTTTGGGGTTTCCCTAGGAAAACATTCTGGACGGTACAGTAGTTTGGGGTTTCTCTCAGAAAACATTCTGGAAGGTACAGTAGTTTGGGGTTTCTCTCAGAAAACATTCTGGAAGGTACAGTAGTTTGGGGTTTCCTTCAGAAAACATTCTGGAAGGTACAGTAGTTTGGGGTTTCCTTCAGAAAACATTCTGGAAGGTACAGTAGTTTGGGGTTTCCCTCGGAAAACATTCTGGAAAGTACAGTAGTTTGGGGTTTCCCTAGGAAAACATTCTGGACGGTACAGTAGTTTGGGGTTTCTCTCAGAAAACATTCTGGAAGGTACAGTAGTTTGGGGTTTCTCTCAGAAAACATTCTGGAAGGTACAGTAGTTTGGGGTTTCTCTCAGAAAACATTCTGGAAGGTACAGTAGTTTGGGGTTTCTCTCAGAAAACATTCTGGAAGGTACAGTAGTTTGGGGTTTCTCTCAGAAAACATTCTGGAAGGTACAGTAGTTTGGGGTTTCTCTCAGAAAACATTCTGGAAGGTACAGTAGTTTGGGGTTTCTCTCGGAAAACATTCTGGAAGGTACAGTAGTTTGGGGTTTCTCTCAGAAAACATTCTGGAAGGTACAGTAGTTTGGGGTTTCTCTCAGAAAACATTCTGGAAGGTACAGTAGTTTGGGGTTTCTCTCAGAAAACATTCTGGAACGTACAGTAGTTTGGGGTTTCTCTCAGAAAACATTCTGGAAGGTACAGTAGTTTGGGGTTTCTCTCAGAAAACATTCTGGAAGGTACAGTAGTTTGGGGTTTCTCTCAGAAAACATTCTGGAAGGTACAGTAGTTTGGGGTTTCTCTCAGAAAACATTTTGGAAGGTACAGTAGTTTGGGGTTTCCCTTGGAAAACATTCTGGAAGGTACAGTAGTTTGGGGTTTCCCTTGGAAAACATTCTGGAAGGTACAGTAGTTTGGGGTTTCCCTCGGAAAACATTCTGGAATGTACAGTAGTTTGGGGTTTCCCTTGGAAAACATTCTGGAAGGTACAGTAGTTTGGGGTTTCCCTCGGAAAACATTCTGGAAGGTACAGTAGTTTGGAGTTTCCCTTGGAAAACATTCTGGAAGGTACAGTAGATTGGGGTTTCCCTCGGAAAACATTCTGGAAGGTACAGTAGTTTGGAGTTTCCCTCGGAAAACATTCTGGAAGGTACAGTAGTTTGGGGTTTCCCTTGGAAAACATTCTGGAAGGTACAGTAGTTTGGGGTTTCCCTCGGAAAACATTCTGGAAGGTACAGTAGTTTGGGGTTTCCCTCGGAAAACATTCTGGAAGGTACAGTATTTTGGAGTTTCCCTCAGAAAACATTTTGGAAAGTACAGTAGTTTGGGGTTTCCCTTGGAAAACATTCTGGAAGGTACAGTAGTTTGGGGTTTCCCTCGGAAAACATTCTGGAAGGTACAGTAGTTTGGGGTTTCCCTCGGAAAACATTCTGGAAGGTACAGTAGTTTGGGGTTTCCCTTGGAAAACGTTCTGGAAGGTACAGTAGTTTCGACTTCCCTTCTTTATTTTCTTAGGGTTGGTAGAATCTTACTTTCATTTTTTTGGTTATAAACATTTGGCTAAGTGCTACTAGCCTAACTTTACAATTTCGTCGTTATTACTGGATGACGGAGGTTTCGCTAGCATGCAACTTTACAATTTCGTCGTTATTACTGGATGACGGAGGTTTCGCTAGCATGCATTTTCGCAGCTGGATGTTTCAAGACATTCTGGAAAGATTGATTTCAAATATATTGCCGGATATTACTTAACCCTTTCAACACCACAGACCTCTAAATAGGCTTACAGTGTAGATTCAAATGAACTGGCTCATCACTGAGCCGTCTCATCAGGATCTGCTCTTTTTGCCAGTAATATTACTATGTTTACAGAAAATTACCCATTTTGATAAAGGAACTGGTCCAAATGTAATTTTCTTAATAATTTATTGGTCTAAAAAATATCATGCACCAGTTCCTGTCAGTTACTTGGTATTAAAGTACTTTGCAGTTGTTATTTTTTTTATTTTTGACTAAAATTCGTTAGGGTGACAGCCAAACATAGGGTCGTGAGGGGAACCCCAATCACAGGTACTTTTTGACCCTATATTCCAATGGCATCAAGATGAATACAATAGTTTTTCTGAGTAATGCTAGAATTTATTTCTATTTGCAACACTATTTTTGTGGCTAAGGGGAATGCAGAAGCATTTTAGATAAGTTCAACAATCTGCACAAAATAACTTATCTTTGATAAATAAAATAGTCGGCCATCTTGGATTGATGAAGTGATCAGTCACCTATATAAATAAAAGTTGACAACCAGAAAAATATTGAAATGTCATGTACATGTAAAGTATAATCTTTATTTATTTTACAACGTTTGCGAAACAAGCTGAAACAACATATATTAATCACTCGTTGGCGCGGGTGACAGCATATTTGTGGTCATTCGTGTGGGAGGAAACCGGAGTACCCGGAGAAAACCCACCTGTCCGATCTGGCGACCACCGTCCCATTTCACATATGTTGGGTTGCATTGGTGAGAAGCTAGCACGCTAACCACTGCGATAATCAGACAGCACAAGAAATATTAATTGACATATTAAGACTTATTTACAATTTTATGTATTCATTGATTTTTTAAAAAATATTCTATAAATAGTAACATCATTGTGGTTTTATTTCTTTTGAAATATTTAACTTGATTTTATTTATGGCTTGATCGATATATTGTTCACTATGTCGACATTATTGTTCACTATGTCGACATTATTGTTCACTATGTCGACATTATTGTTCACTATGTCGACATTACTATTAATAAAGAGCATTATTTAATTAGAAAAATCCATTTGAAACTGCTCGTCAATCCCCTTAAATTCATGGCACAATAGCCGTCAGGATGAAAATATGAGCTGGACAATGTACAACAATACAAACTATGCCCAGTACATACCATCTCCGTGGCCTAGTGGTTAAGGAGTCCCCACCTATGGAGCGGGAGGTCGATGTTCTAACCTCGTCATTTCTGATATGGCCGGTTGGTGAGCCGCCAGCTAGTTAAATAATGGTTACTGATTGCCTACCAGCCTGGCCTACAAGCATAGGATTCGGGAAGTACTGATGTTCATAATAAGAGGTGTCTCATAAGTCAGAAATGGCTGGCCCTTTCAGTAGGGCCGACACTATAATAAACAAACAGACGGATCTGTAGTCCAGTGGTAACACGCTTCACTTTTTTTACAGTTCAATTCTTGCAGATGTGCTACGTAAATAAAAACAAATTCATCAGAGTCCAGCCTGAGTTACGTAAAGTCAGATACAGGATTTCTATTTTTAAGTTAATAAACAAGTAAATTTCTTTAAATTTACAATTGTGGACAATGTACACACAATTCACCTGAAGAAAAAACAAAAGCTTGTTAATTGTCCCCCCCCCCCCCGATATATCTCATTTGGAAGACAACATAAATTATTTAATTTTGTTCTTTTCTTCAAAATCTTGCCATCAAGGAAAATGACCCCAATTCCATAGTTTCCCAATAGATGCAAAGCGAATTCACACATTGGAAAATAAAAATCTACATATTTTCCAAATTATTACGATATAAAAGTTCACAATTATTCTTAAAATAAGAAATGATCTAACATTTATGTTCACATACACCCATTACAATATCATTTTAAAGATATTTACTTGTGTATAATGAGAGACATCGGTCAGTTACTTCCCCTGAATAATCTCTAAAAGTAGATAGGTCCTATTAAGTGCTTTCCTCTGTTTTTATCGTTGTTTCCTTTGCACAACATTACTATATCCCGACAGTATATTTTGATAAAATCACATTTATCATACCGCAACATCTGGTTAAGGAACAACAGTAAAAGCAAAGGAATAAACTAAAAGGACCAACATTTATTTACATTTCAGGATAAATCAGACTATCTGCCAAGGGAGGTAATAAAAAAACCAGCGATACATCTCATTATGAAATTGATGACACCAGGTCCACAGATTGGTGGCACCTCCTTAAATACACATCAATCGTGTGCAATGACACCAGGTCCACAGATTGGTGGCACCTCCTTAAATACACACAAATCAATCGTGTGCAATGACACCAGGTCCACAGATTGGTGGCACCTCCTTAAATACACATCAATCGTGTGCAATGACACCAGGTCCACAGATTGGTGGCACCTCCTTAAATACACACAAATCAATCGTGTGCAAAGTAATATATTTTAATAATATTAAATACATTATACATGTTGTTATTTACACGAATATACAAATAGTGCTTGCACACATCTAATACAAATATACATATCAACAGATCAAATATCACATATACTGAATGTAAAGATATAAATCCACCGATTACTCCAGATGCTAAGCAACCAATCGCTATGCACGTAAATAAATTGCATAAACATGACAAAAAAAGACATTTTTAACTCTTTGTACTCTAGCGGTGAAAATAAGTCATCAAATTTCACTAGAATTGTGCAGCACCAATACAATTATAATGAAATTCCACCACATAGTTTCAGTGTTTCAGTGTTATTTTGCTACAAATAAGAAAAAACACAGTAATGAACTGCTGCCTGCTATAATTATTTGAACTATTTATAGCCTTTATTTTACCCAGCATGCAAAGAGTTAAGGAAATATACCAGGTACACATTGTATTTACTCACTTATTAATTGTCATTTTTTTTTTTTAAATCTAATTTTATTTAATGTCGCTAGCGGTTGAGCGATGGGCTGCTTACCCAACAACACATTTCCTGGGCAGGCTCCAGCAGTTAACCAGTACTTGGTGCACCAACCTCCATAAGAAACTGCCAACGTATTCATATAAATCGACACCGCTTGAGCGGGGTTCGAACCCGTGACCATCAGCGATGATAGGTTACAGTGGTATACAAGTCAGCGACCTTAACCACTCAACCACGGAAGCGAACTTAATGCGGTCCAATATAACTATGGCAACAATATATGTGATCAGACAAATACATCGATAGCCTTTTGTAATGCAAATGTCAGCAGCCCCTACTGATTTACTCTTA
This sequence comes from Archivesica marissinica, assembly GCA_014843695.1. Classification (NCBI taxonomy): domain Eukaryota; kingdom Metazoa; phylum Mollusca; class Bivalvia; order Venerida; family Vesicomyidae; genus Archivesica; species Archivesica marissinica. The sequence continues at coordinate 52,916,272 of CM026394.1, forward strand.
TCCGTAAAAGTAAATGACACATATTATATGTGGTCTGCGATATAAGATAAAGTAGGGGACATATTATATGCGTGTACGGTATTAGCCTTATAAGGCACGAGTAGGAGACCTGACTTATATGTGGTCAGCGATAAACTGTAAAAGTAGTGACCTGTCTTGTACACGATAAGCCTTGTAAGTGAGTGAACACTGGTACTGTATATAGCATAAAGCAATTGCTCAAATATTATCTATGTATTGTAAACATACATGTAACTACAAATATGTCTGAACAATTAGATTTATTGGAATAAATTAATATATTCTTCCATCCAAAAGGACTGTCTCTAGCGGCAGATAAAATCACTTTTGCAAACAACATAGAGCCAGATGAGACGGCACAGAATGTATGCTATCTATGCTGTATGCTATTCAAATAGTGGAGCTAAAACACTTGGCTGAATAGCAAAGAACATAGATCCTGACCAGACGTGGCGCTACGCCGTGGCTGATCTGGATCTATGTTGTTTGCAAAAGTGATTTTATTTACTCAGCAGGCAAAGAGTTTAAAGGGAATGCTTATACAGGAACATCATATACATACAATAACAGCATCAACTAAATGCAAACTGCCATTTAACATAATAATAAAAGAACGGCCAAACAAAAAACTACCGGTAGACATGTGACCAAAAATGGTTAATCTGATATTTTCCATTATTTGCTTATAACTATAAATATTTCAATGTATGTGGAGTCGGTAGGTTAGTTTATAAAAATTTAGTTTAGCTCGGTTGCGAAACAAGTTCTTACAACTTATATTAATCACTTTCGAGACCTCATTCTCATCGCCACGAGGGAGAGAGAAGAGGCGATGTGGAATTTAAATATCTTGCCTAAGGGCACAATCGTAACGGCTTCAGTGGGGCTCAAACTCCGGGCCTTTCGCACATGAAGCGAACGTGCTACCACTGATCCGGTAGTTGCGTCGACAGCTGCTTTTAGGAGGGAAAAGGATTAAGCCCAGACTTTTAAAATAGGGAGTTATAAGTCATCCAAGTAAGAATTTTTGTCTCGTCCAGTGACCAGTCCTAGATTTGGAGAAGTGAGACAGCTCAGGTAGACTATTTCTCCCTCAATTGTACCCTTGTTCAAGCTCTGCGACATGTAACAAATATGAACAATAGTCCTATCTGCAGCAAATAGATCCCGCAGCAAATAGATCCCACAGTAAATAGATCCCGCAGTAAATAGATCCCGCAGTAAATAGTTCCCGCAGCAAATAGACCCCGCAGTAAATAGACCGCAGTAAATAGACCCCGCAGTAAATAGACCCCGCAGTAAATTGACTGCAGTAAATAGACCCCGCAGTAAATAGACTGCAGTAAAGTAAATAGACTGCAGTAAATAGACTGCAGTAAATAGATCCCACAGTAAATAGACTGCAGTAAATAGACCCCGCAGTAAATAGACCTCGCAGTAAATAGACTGCAGTAAATAGACCCCGCAGTAAATAGACTGCAGTAAATAGACCCCGCAGTAAATAGACTGCAGTAAATAGACCGCAGTAAATAGACTGCAGTAAATAGATCCCACAGTAAATAGACCCTGCAGTAAATAGACTGCAGTAAATAGACCCCGCAGTAAATAGACTGCAGTAAATAGACCGCAGTAAATAGACCGCGCAGAAAATAGACAAAAGTAAATAGACCGCAGTAAATAGACTGCAGTAAATAGACCGCAGTAAATAGACCGCAGTAAATAGACTGCAGTAAATAAACCCCGCAGTAAATAGACTGCAGTAAATAGACTGCAGTAAATAGACTGCGTAAATAGACTGCAGTAAATAGACCGCAGTAAATAGACTGCAGTAAACAGTAAATAGACCGCAGTAAATAAACCCCGCAGTAAATAGACTGTGCAGTAAATAAACCCCGTATTAAATAGCCCTGCAGTAAATAGACTGCGCAGTAAATAGACCAGAACAAAAAGAAATGAAAATGATCCACATACACTACAGCTGATTAACCAAATATGTTTGTATCTAACTATCCTTGGTTGTGGATGCTGGAATGAATTATTTGATAAATATATATTATATCCCATCCATTGCTACATATATCTGTCTATGTTGCTATTTCTGTCAATCTGAATAACCTATTTCATCCACACATGTACCGTGCTTAGCATATACATGTAATAATCTATTTGATTGTTTATCCAGGTTGCATACGTAACATGTTTATCCAGGTTGCATACGTAACATGTTTATCCAGGTTGCATACGTAACATGTTTATCCAGGTTGCATACGTAACATGTTTAGCGTATAATAACCTATTTCATTCTCAACATGTTTATCCAGGTTGCATCCAGGGTTCATTCTAGGTACAGAATGTTTGGGAGAAAGCGCGATCGCGTCCTTAAATGGTGATATTTAATCAATTTCAGCAAAATATGGTTAAAATACAAATTATGAACATTAAATACAACATTTGAATAGAATGAGTGCTTTACAATTACAAGTGTAGCTTACTGGACATATTGTTGTATGAAAATTGTAAAATTTTTAATTAATTCTTATTTTTTTAGGGAGAAATGGTGCGCCCAGGGGGTGAAGTCAGGGTCCCTAAGGCGACTATTTCACCCATGTCGCCCTCTAGAATGAGCCCTGTATAATGGAGAGAGACAAACAATGAGGATAGAAGTGTCATGAATTAGGATAGTATAGGATACCACAGACAGCTCAAACTATGAGTGAGACACCGCATCAACCGCATCATTTTGTTAATCCAGAACTGGTACATCATCACTTCAATCAAACATGTTTAAGACATTCCAATAAGGCCATGCTATTTTAAAGCACCACAACTTTCAAATTCTTGATATCGACAGCAGAATGCAGTTCATGTCAACAAGCATTGAATGAGTGTATGTCAGACTGACTTATATTAATCACTCTCGAGACCTCATTTCTGATGGAATCCCTCGCCATGAGGGAGAGAGAAGAGAAGAGGCAACATGGAATTGAAATGTCTTACATTTCGCACCTGAAGCGAACGCGCTATCCACGACTTCCACCTTATTAGCGTTAGGAGAAATGCAACACAAGTAATAATGCCCTGTGTATGGTACTACACCGTGTCTGGTACTACACCGTGTCTGGTACTACACCGTGTCTGGTACTATACTGTGTCTGGTACTATACCATGTCTGGTACTATACTGTGTCTGGTACTATACCATGTCTGGTACTATACTGTGTCTGGTACTATACCATGTCTGGTACTATACCATGTCTGGTACTATACTGTGTCTGGTACTATACCATGTCTGGTACTATACTGTGTCTGGTACTATACCATGTCTGGTACTATACCATGTCTGGTACTATACCGTGTCTGGTACTATACCATGTCTGGTACTATACTGTGTCTGGTACTATACTGTGTCTGGTACTATACCATGTCTGGTACTATACCATGTCTGGTACTATACTGTGTCTGGTACTATACCATGTCTGGTACTATACCGTGTCTGGTACTATACCATGTCTGGTACTATACCATGTCTGGTACTACACCATGTCTGGTACTACACCATGTCTGGTACTATACTGTGTCTGGTACTATACCATGTCTGGTACTACACCATGTCTGGTACTACACCATGTCTGGTACTATACCATGTCTGGTACTACACTATGTCTGGTACTATACTGTGTCTGGTACTACACCATGTCTGGTACTATACTGTGTCTGGTACTATACCATGTCTGGTACTACACTATGTCTGGTACTATACTGTGTCTGGTACTACATTGTGTCTGGTACTACACCATGTCTGGTACTATACTGTGTCTGGTACTACACCATGTCTGGTACTATACTGTGTCTGGTACTATACCATGTCTGGTACTATACCATGTCTGGTACTATACTGTGTCTGGTACTACACAATGTCTGGTACTATACTGTGTCTGGTACTACACCGTGTCTGGTACTACACCGTGTCTGGTACTACACCATTTCTGGTACTATACTGTGTCTGGTACTATACCAGGTCTGGTACTATACCATGTCTTGTACTACACCATGTCTGGTACTACACCATGTCTAGTACTACACCATGTCTGGTACTATACTGTGTCTGGTACTACACCATGTCTGGTACTATACTGTGTCTGGTACTATACCATGTCTGGTACTATACCATGTCTGGTACTATACTGTGTCTGGTACTACACCATGTCTGGTACTATACCGTGTCTGGTACTACACCGTGTCTGGTACTACACCATGTCTGGTACTATACTGTGTCTGGTACTACACCGTGTCTGGTACTACACCGTGTCTGGTACTATACCGTGTCTGGTACTACACCGTGTCTGGTACTACACCATGTCTGGTACTATACTGTGTCTGGTACTATACCATGTCTGGTACTATACTGTGTCTGGTACTATACCATGTCTGGTACTATACCATGTCTGGTACTACACCATGTCTGGTACTACACCATGTCTGGTACTATACCATGTCTGGTACTATACCATGTCTGGTACTACATCATGTCTGGTACTACATCATGTCTGGTACTACACCGTGTCTGGTACTATACTGTGTCTGGTACTACACCATGTCTGATACTATACTGTGTCTGGTACTACACCATGTCTGGTACTATACTGTGTCTGGTACTACACCATGTCTGGTACTACACCATGTCTGGTACTACACCATGTCTGGTACTATACTGTGTCTGGTACTATACCATGTCTGGTACTACACCATGTCTGGTACTACACCATGTCTGGTACTATACCATGTCTGGTACTACACTATGTCTGGTACTATACTGTGTCTGGTACTACACCATGTCTGGTACTATACTGTGTCTGGTACTATACCATGTCTGGTACTACACTATGTCTGGTACTATACTGTGTCTGGTACTACACTGTGTCTGGTACTACACCATGTCTGGTACTATACTGTGTCTGGTACTACACCATGTCTGGTACTATACTGTGTCTGGTACTATACCATGTCTGGTACTATACCATGTCTGGTACTATACTGTGTCTGGTACTACACAATGTCTGGTACTATACTGTGTCTGGTACTACACCGTGTCTGGTACTACACCATTTCTGGTACTATACTGTGTCTGGTACTATACCAGGTCTGGTACTATACCATGTCTTGTACTACACCATGTCTGGTACTACACCATGTCTAGTACTACACCATGTCTGGTACTATACTGTGTCTGGTACTACACCATGTCTGGTACTATACTGTGTCTGGTACTATACCATGTCTGGTACTATACTGTGTCTGGTACTACACCATGTCTGGTACTACACCGTGTCTGGTACTACACCATGTCTGGTACTATACTGTGTCTGGTACTACACCGTGTCTGGTACTACACTGTGTCTGGTACTATACCGTGTCTGGTACTACACCGTGTCTGGTACTACACCATGTCTGGTACTATACTGTGTCTGGTACTATACCATGTCTGGTACTATACTGTGTCTGGTACTATACCATGTCTGGTACTATACCATGTCTGGTACTACACCATGTCTGGTACTACACCATGTCTGGTACTACACCATGTCTGGTACTATACCATGTCTGGTACTATACCATGTCTGGTACTACATCATGTCTGGTACTACATCATGTCTGGTACTACACCGTGTCTGGTACTATACTGTGTCTGGTACTACACCATGTCTGATACTATACTGTGTCTGGTACTACACCATGTCTGGTACTATACTGTGTCTGGTACTACACCATGTCTGGTACTACACCATGTCTGGTACTACACCATGTCTGGTACTACACCATGTCTGGTACTACACCGTGTCTGGTACTACACCGTGTCTGGTAATACACCATGTCTGGTACTACACCATGTCTGGTACTACACCGTGTCTGGTACTACACCATGTCTGGTACTATACCGTGTCTGGTACTATACTGTGTCTGGTACTATACCATGTCTGGTACTATACTGTGTCTGGTACTATACTGTGGCTGGTACTACACCATGTCTGGTACTACACCGTGTCTGGTACTACACCATGTCTGGTACTATACCATGTCTGGTACTACACCATGTCTGGGTGTCTGGTACTACACCGTGTCTGGTACTACACTGTGTCTGGTACTATACCATGTCTGGTACTATACCATGTCTGGTACTACACCATGTCTAGTACTACACCATGTCTGGTACTACACCATGTCTGGTACTATACCATGTCTGGTACTATACCATGTCTGGTACTACACCGTGTCTGGTACTACACTGTGTCTGGTACTACACCATGTCTCGTACTACACCATGTCTGGTACTACACCGTGTCTGGTACTAACCAGATACTGTGTCTGGTACTACACCATGTCTGGTACTACACCATGTCTGGTACTACACCATGTCTGGTACTATACCGTGTCTGGTACTACACCATGTCTGGTACTACACCATGTCTGGTACTATACTGTGTCTGGTACTACACCATGTCTGGTACTATACCATGTCTGGTACTATACTGTGTCTGGTACTACACCATGTCTGGTACTATACCATGTCTGGTACTATACTGTGTCTGGTACTACACCATGTCTGGTACTATACTGTGTCTGGTACTACACCATGTCTGGTACTATACTGTGTCTGGTACTACACCATGTCTGGTACTACACCATGTCTGGTACTATACTGTGTCTGGTACTATACCATGTCTGGTACTATACTGTGTCTGGTACTATACCATGTCTGGTACTACACCATGTCTGGTACTACACCATGTCTGGTACTATACTGTGTCTGGTACTACACCGTGTCTGGTACTACACCATGTCTGGTATTACACCATGTCTGGTACTATACTGTGTCTGGTACTACACCGTGTCTGGTACTACACCGTGTCTGGTACTACACCATGTCTGGTACTATACCATGTCTGGTACTATACCATGTCTGGTACTATACTGTGTCTGGTACTACACCGTGTCTGGTACTACACCATGTCTGGTACTATACCATGTCTGGTACTATACCATGTCTGGTACTATACCATGTCTGGTACTATACTGTGTCTGGTACTACACCGTGTCTGGTACTACACCGTGTCTGGTACTACACTGTGTCTCCGGGTCCAGTAAGATACACTGATCCAGTAAGATACACTGATCCAGTAAGATATACTGGTCCAGTAAGATACACTGATCCAGTAAGATACACTGGTCCAGTAAGATACACTGGTCCAGTAAGATACACTGATCCAGTAAGATACACTGATCCAGTAAGATACACTGGTCCAGTAAGATACACTGATCCAGTAAGATACACTGGTCCAGTAAGATACACTGGTCCAGTAAGATACACTGGTCCAGTAAGATACACTGATCCAGTATCTCAGTAAGATACACTGATCCAGTAAGATATACTGATCCAGTAAGATACACTGGTCCAGTATCTCAGTAAGATACACTGATTCAGTATCTCAGTAAGATACACTGATCCAGTAAGATACACTGATCCAGTAAGATACACTGATCCAGTAAGATACACTGGTCCAGTAAGATACACTGGTCCAGTAAGATACACTGATCCAGTAATATATACTGATCCAGTATCTCAGTAAGATACACTGATCCAGTATCTCAGTAAGATACACTGATCCAGTAAGATACACTGATCCAGTAAGATACACTGGTCCAGTAAGATATACTGATCCAGTAAGATATACTGATCCAGTAAGATACACTGGTCCAGTAAGATATACTGGTCCAGTAAGATACACTGGTCCAGTGAGATATACTGGTCCAGTAAGATACACTGATCCAGTAAGATATACTGGTCCAGTAAGATACACTGATCCAGTAAGATACACTGATCCAGTAAGATACACTGGTCCAGTAAGATACACTGGTCTAGTAAGATATACTGGTCCAGTAAGATACACTGGTCCAGTAAGATATACTGGTCCAGTAAGATACACTGGTCCAGTAAGATACACTGATCCAGTAAGATACACTGATCCAGTAAGATACACTGGTCCAGTAAGATACACTGGTCCAGTAAGATACACTGATCCAGTATCTCAGTAAAATATACTGATCCAGTATCTCAGTAAGATACACTGATCCAGTAAGATACACTGGTCCAGTAAGATACACTGATCCAGTAAGAAACACTGGTCCAGTAAGATACACTGATCCAGTATCTCAGTAAGATACACTGATCCAGTAAGATACACTGGTCCAGTAAGATACACTGCTCCAGTAAGATACACTGATCCAGTATCTCAGTAAGATACACTGATCCAGTATCTCAGTAAGATACACTGATCCAGTAAGATACACTGATCCAGTAAGATACACTGATCCAGTAAGATACACTGGTCCATTAAGATACACTGATCCAGTATCTCAGTAAGATACACTGATCCAGTATCTCAGTAAGATACACTGATCCAGTAAGATACACTGGTCCAGTAAGATACACTGATCCAGTAAGATACACTGTTCCAGTAAGATACACTGGTCCAGTAAGATACACTGATCCAGTATCTCAGTAAGATACACTGATCCAGTATCTCAGTAAGATACACTGATCCAGTAAGATACACTGGTCCAGTAAGATACACTGATCCAGTAAGATACACTGGTCCAGTAAGATACACTGGTCCAGTAAGATACACTGATCCAGTATCTCAGTAAGATACACTGATCCAGTAAGATACACTGGTCCAGTAAGATACACTGGTCCAGTAAGATACACTGATCCAGTATCTCAGTAAGATACACTGATCCAGTAAGATACACTGATCCAGTAAGATACACTGATCCAGTAAGATACACTGGTCCAGTAAGATACACTGATCCAGTAAGATACACTGGTCCAGTAAGATACACTGGTCCAGTAAGATACACTGGTCCAGTAAGATACACTGGTCCAGTATCTCAGTAAGATACACTGGTCCAGTAAGATACACTGGTCCAGTAAGATACACTGGTCCAGTATCTCAGTAAGATACACTGGTCCAGTAAGATACACTGATCCAGTATCTCAGTAAGATACACTGGTCCAGTAAGATACACTGATCCAGTAAGATACACTGGTCCAGTAAGATACACTGATCCAGTATCTCAGTAAGATACACTGATCCAGTAAGATACACTGATCCAGTAAGATACACTGATCCAGTAAGATACACTGGTCCAGTATCTCAGTAAGATACACTGGTCCAGTAAGATACACTGATCCAGTATCTCAGTAAGATACACTGGTCCAGTAAGATACACTGATCCAGTATCTCAGTAAGATACACTGATCCAGTAAGATACACTGATCCAGTATCTCAGTAAGATACACTGATCCAGTAAGATACACTGATCCAGTATCTCAGTAAGATACACTGATCCAGTAAGATACACTGATCCAGTAAGATACACTGATCCAGTATCTCAGTAAGATATACTGATCCAGTAAGATACACTGGTCCAGTATCTCAGTAAGATACACTGATTCAGTATCTCAGTAAGATACACTGATCCAGTAAGATACACTGATCCAGTAAGATACACTGATCCAGTAAGATACACTGGTCCAGTAAGATACACTGGTCCAGTAAGATACACTGGTCCAGTAAGATACACTGGTCCAGTAAGATACACTGATCCAGTAAGATACACTGATCCAGTAAGATACACTGGTCCAGTAAGATACACTGATCCAGTAAGATACACTGATCCAGTAAGATACACTGATCCAGTAAGATACACTGGTCCAGTAAGATACACTGATCCAGTATAAAGCACTCCATTTCAAAATTGTCAAATTGTAACATTTAACCATATGTTGTTGAAATTTATTAAATAACACAATTTAAGGGTGCAATGGTATGCTATTTCACTTCTCCCAAACATTATGACCTAGAATGAGCCCCTGAGGAGGCTGCCATGTAAAAGCATTGTCATGCACAGGCACAACAAGAAACCTTCAATATGTTCTACTGTTCATATAATATATATGTGTATGATAAAATAGTTATATATTTATTACTAAAGTTCAAGGTCATGATTACTATATTTAGAGACTGATATTTTTTATACTAGTTCAACATGACTATATCTATATTTAGATATTAATGCATACTTGGTGGAGGAGGGGGCGGGGCTCTTCTCTCTGAAATACAAAAATCATAAAAACGATTGATAAAATGTACATCACAGTCAGACATGATAAGTATGTTTCTGGTTCACATAGGGGGTGGGGTATCCATGACAACTCTATAGGTCATCATCTACTCTATAGGGTCATCATCTACTTTATAGGGTCATCATCTACTCTATAGGTCATCGTCTACTCTATAGGTCATCGTCTACTCTATAGGGTCATCATCTACTCTATAAGGTCATCATCTACTCTATAGGGTCATCGTCTACTCTATAGGTCATCGTCTACTCTATAGGGTCATCATCTACTCTATAGGGTCATCATCTACTCTATAAGGTCATCATCTACTCTATAGGGTCATCGTCTACTCTATAGGTCATCGTCTACTCTATAGGGTCATCATCTACTCTATAGGGTCATCATCTACTCTATAAGGTCATCATCTACTCTATAGGGTCATCGTCTACTCTATAGGTCATTCATGTACATGCAAGTTAGGTACATATAGGTAGGTGACCAAGCTGCTTCAATTCATGTACAAAGTAACATGCAAAAATAGGTACATATAGGTAGGTGACCTAGCTGCTTCAATTCATGTAAGTCGGGTATTCATGTACATGCAAGTTAGGTACATATAGGTAGGCTACCAAGCTGCTTCAATTCATGTACAAAGTAACATGCAAAAATAGGTACATATAGGTAGGTGACCTAGCTGCTTCAATTCATGTAAGTCGGGTATTCATGTACATGCAAGTTAGGTACATATAGGTAGGTGACCTAGCTGCTTCAATTCATGTACAAAGTAACATGCAAAAATAGGTACATATAGGTAGGTGACCTAGCTGCTTCAATTCATGTAAGTCGGGTATTCATGTACATGCAAGTTAGGTACATATAGGTAGGTGACCAAGCTGCTTCAATTCATGTACAAAGTAACATGCAAAAATAGGTACATATAGGTAGGTGACCTAGCTGCTTCAATTCATGTAAGTCGGGTATTCATGTACATGCAAGTTAGGTACATATAGGTAGGTGACCAAGCTGCTTCAATTCATGTACAAAGTAACATGCAAAAATAGGTACATATAGGTAGGTGACCTAGCTGCTTCAATTCATGTAAGTCGGGTATTCATGTACATGCAAGTTAGGTACATATAGGTAGGTGACCAAGCTGCTTCAATTCAGATAAGTGTCTTAAAGTATAAACGTTATATAGTTTACAACGATCGCGAAACAAGCTTTAACAACTTATATTAATCGCTCTCGTTGGCGCAGATGAAAGCTCATATGTGGTCCATCATGAGGGATGAAACCACAGTACCCAGAGAAAACCCACCTGTCCTATCTGGCATCTATAAGCATCTATAAGCTAAGTGTCTCTGAACGCAGTGGAAGAAATTTACCAACAGTTAGTCAGTTAAACAATAGACTATGCCTTAAGGATATTTACTTGACCCATAAAAAAGACAGGTCAATGGGCACTAACTATAACTTGTCATATTTACTAATGGATGTAGCAAACTGTATCTCTCCTTAACAGTTTCCCATAAAGATATTTAGGCTAATATATCATTGCCATACATCTCCATTCATATGACAGAAATTTAGATATAAATCAGTCAGTTTGTGTGTTTGTTTGTTCGGGTTTTACGCCTGCATCAGCACCATTTTGGGCTTAATTGCCAGCGGGCAGATTACTTAACAACGCCTTTCCTGGGCAGGCTCCAGTGGTTAACCAGTACTTGGTGCGCCAACATCCGTAAGAAACTGCCAACTTTTTCATATAAATAGACATGACCTGTGCGGGGATCGAACCCATGACTATCAATGATGATAGGTTACAGTGGTGTATACAAGTCAGCAACCATAACCCCTCGACCACGGAGGCTAGTAAGAGGTCAGTATATCTATCCTACATCCATATATAGTACTGTCACTACATGAGATGCTGTCTATCCTACATCCATATATAGTACTGTCACTACATGAGATGCTGTCTATCCTACATCCATATATAGTACTGTCACTACATGAGATGCTGTCTATCCTACATCCATATATAGTACTGTCACTACATGAGATGCTGTCTATCCTACATCCATATATAGTACTGTCACTACATGAGATGCTGTCTATCCTACATCCATATATAGTACTGTCACTACATGAGATGCTGTCTATCCTACATCCATATATAGTACTGTCACTACATGAGATGCTGTCTATCCTACATCCATATATAGTACTGTCACTTCATGAGATGCTGTCTATCCTACATCCATATATAGTACTGTCACTACATGAGATGCTGTCTATCCTACATCCATATATAGTACTGTCACTTCATGAGATGCTGTCTATCCTACATCCATATATAGTACTGTCACTACATGAGATGCTGTCTATCCTACATCCATATATAGTACTGTCACTTCATGAGATGCTGTCTATCCTACATCCATATATAGTACTGTCACTACATGAGATGCTGTCTATCCTACATCCATATATAGTACTGTCACTACATGAGATGCTGTCTATCCTACATCCATATATAGTACTGTCACTTCATGAGATGCTGTCTATCCTACATCCATATATAGTACTGTCACTTCATGAGATGCTGTCTATCCTACATCCATATATAGTACTGTCACTTCATGAGAAACAAGTTCCTACAACTAATCCCTCTCGAGACCTCATTCTTGGTGGAATCCATTGCCAAGATGGAGAGAGAAGAGGCAATATGGAATTTAAATGCCTTGCCAAAGGGCACAATCGTAGCAAACTCTGGACCATTCGCACCTGAAGCGAACGTGATACCACAGTAACCATTGCACTATCACGAATTCCACAAGGTTGGTTTGTCAATGTGTCAAGTTTGAGCACCGCTGGAGCCTTTACAATTGTGCCCTTAGGCAAGGCAACTAAATGCGGTCTCGAGAGTGATTAATATAAGTTGTAAGAACTTGCTTCACAATCGAGAAAAAAACTACGATGGCATTCCTACGTGCTAATAAATAAGATCAACATCTTACCCGTCGTTTTCACATTAATATAAAAGATCAACATCTTACCCGTCTTTTTCACGTTAATAAATAAGATCAACATCTTACCGGTCGTTTTCACATTAATATAAAAGATCAACATCTTACCCGTCGTGTTCACGTTAATAAATAAGATCAACATCTTACCCGTCGTTTTCACATTAATATAAAAGATCAACATCTTACCCGTCGTGTTCACGTTAATAAATAAGATCAACATCTTACCCGTCGTTTTCACGTTTTTACTTGGGTAAGTTTTGTTTTGTCTTCCCATGGGTTCTGGGGGTGGAAAGCTATTGGCTGCATGAAAGTGGAAATTAACCTCAAAATCTGAAATACAAAATCATAATAAAGACAATCATAACAATTAGAAGATGTCCTCCCCCCTGCAGTGCCATCAACAATGTCCAAATAAATCCCAATGCTTGACAAGTTAATGAGCAAAAAATGGTCCCCAACATTTACCTAGGCAGTGAACCATGCCCAAAGACTGTCCCCAACATTTACCTAGGCAGTGAACCATGCCCAAAGACTGTCCCCAACATTTACCCTGGCAGAGAACCATGCCCAAAGACTGTCCCCAACATTTACCCTGGCAGAGAACCATGCCCAAAGACGGTCCCCAACATTTACCCTGGCAGAGAACCATGCCCAAAGACTGTCCCCAACATTTCTCTAGGCAGTGAACCATGCCCAAAGACTGTCCCCAACATTTACCCTGGCAGAGAACCATGCCCAAAGACTGTCCCCAACATTTTACCTAGGCAGTGAACCATGCCCAAAGACTGTCCCCAACATTTACCCTGGCAGAGAACCATGCCCAAAGACTGTCCCCAACATTTACCTTGGCAGAGAACCATGCCCAAAGACTGTCCCCAACATTTACCCTGGCAGAGAACCATGCCCAAATACGGTCCCCAACATTTGTCTAGGCAGAGAACCATGCCCAAAGACGGATTCCTGACTTGTCAAACAACCGTATTTACTCGACTATAAGACGACCCCCAACTTTGATCTTAGATTAGTGGTATTTTGACTTGACCTGCGTATAAGACGGGTTGAGAAAATGGAAACCACTAAGAAGTAAAGATCAAACAAATTGTACTGTAAAAGCACTGTAACTTATGTCAAATCATTGAAAAATGCACAATAAATTATATTTTCTAAAATGCTATTGACAGGCTCAGTTTACAGATAGAGCTGTGTCTAGGCTTTTGTTACACCCTTTTAGTTATTTCAAAGGTCATCAATTATTGAATTGGAACAAAATGATTTTTAAAAAAAATAATAAGACGGGAAGCAACTTAATATGGTGATAAAAATCAGGGTTCCCGCTGTCGGTCGTTAGCATTTGTCGCCAAATGCGCATAAAAATTAAATCTGGCTACAAAAATCTTCAATTGGCGAAAATCCTTGGCGCATGCCATAAATATCGGCAAAATAACATTGTTCAAGAAACATAATCGGCCGAAAATCCATGAAAGTGAAGGTCGTGTATGCGGTCACGCGTGCGATGATGACAAGCGTTTGTTTATTGGAAATCAGCTGTTTGGCACTTTATTGCTTGGGGTGTTGAGAAGTTGGTGACATTTTAATTACGGATAATTGGATTAAATGGCGGTCTTTAATCTTACAACTGATTAGCACAGATATTTCTGTACACCAGAATTTGATAATGCAGTGTTTTCTCCAGAGTGCGTTTCTTGCGGTTTTGATGCAATGAAATGGCCAGAGACGTAATGAGAATCATTGAATGTGTTTTCTGTGACGCAACAATATTTTGACAGCAGATTGTATGGACCTTTCTGCAGGGATAAAATGTACAAGATCACCAAGTACTTGCAGATGCTTTTACTTGTTACAATTATGTACAACGAAAAGCGTTCAGATGATACAGATAAGTATGTACGTCATATGTCGGAAAATGCCCGCTACTGAAATAGGTTTAGTTTCCAAGCAGAAGTATCCAAGCAGAATACTTCTGCTAATCCTGAAACCCCAGAATATGATTCGGCCCAAACAATTTCCAACCATGAAAGGACTGAAACACCTTCAGTTTAGTGATATGACTAATAGTTCCTACAAACGTAAAACTGTATCAAAACGCAAATTTAGAACATAGTGGATGCAAGAAAATGCATGGTTAGTCTTAGTGTACTTTCCAATTTCCCAAACCTGATTTTTTTATGATTGGTAGGTAGTAAGTTACACAGTATTTATTCATACAAATGTAAGTAATTAACAGTAGTACATGCACACAAGTTGACAACTTGTTTAACATCAGCACATACCAGATGTCCGATTGAATATGGCACTATAGACTGCTGGCTCCAACATTGGCGCAAACTTTTTCTGATTGGCGAATTTGCTGGTGCAAACTAAAATTGACCCAGAGGAAACCTTGAAAATCCTGTTCGGGTTCATTCTAGGTCAGAATTGTTGGGAGAAGTGAGAAATGTTTGCCTTCCAAAAGAAAAATCATGTTAACACAGAGATGCAGGAAAGTGTACAGACTTGTTTTGGCACGTTTGCAGAAATTGTTCAATGATGTTTTGGACATGTATGTAAGGAGTGCTCGAGGCAGTATTCATGTATACATGCATATTGTGCTTTTGCATTAAAGACTTCTCACATTTTGCTATGATTCAGATTATGCGAATGA
>CM026394.1:52933162-52989398 GCA_014843695.1 Archivesica marissinica
ATGAGATGCTGTCTATCCTACATCCATATATAGTACTGTCACTTCATGAGATGCTGTCTATCCTACATCCATATATAGTACTGTCACTTCATGAGATGCTGTCTATCCTACATCCATATATAGTACTGTCACTTCATGAGAAACAAGTTCCTACAACTAATCCCTCTCGAGACCTCATTCTTGGTGGAATCCATTGCCAAGATGGAGAGAGAAGAGGCAATATGGAATTTAAATGCCTTGCCAAAGGGCACAATCGTAGCAAACTCTGGACCATTCGCACCTGAAGCGAACGTGATACCACAGTAACCATTGCACTATCACGAATTCCACAAGGTTGGTTTGTCAATGTGTCAAGTTTGAGCACCGCTGGAGCCTTTACAATTGTGCCCTTAGGCAAGGCAACTAAATGCGGTCTCGAGAGTGATTAATATAAGTTGTAAGAACTTGCTTCACAATCGAGAAAAAAACTACGATGGCATTCCTACGTGCTAATAAATAAGATCAACATCTTACCCGTCGTTTTCACATTAATATAAAAGATCAACATCTTACCCGTCTTTTTCACGTTAATAAATAAGATCAACATCTTACCGGTCGTTTTCACATTAATATAAAAGATCAACATCTTACCCGTCGTGTTCACGTTAATAAATAAGATCAACATCTTACCCGTCGTTTTCACATTAATATAAAAGATCAACATCTTACCCGTCGTGTTCACGTTAATAAATAAGATCAACATCTTACCCGTCGTTTTCACGTTTTTACTTGGGTAAGTTTTGTTTTGTCTTCCCATGGGTTCTGGGGGTGGAAAGCTATTGGCTGCATGAAAGTGGAAATTAACCTCAAAATCTGAAATACAAAATCATAATAAAGACAATCATAACAATTAGAAGATGTCCTCCCCCCTGCAGTGCCATCAACAATGTCCAAATAAATCCCAATGCTTGACAAGTTAATGAGCAAAAAATGGTCCCCAACATTTACCTTGGCAGTGAACCATGCCCAAAGACTGTCCCCAACATTTACCTAGGCAGTGAACCATGCCCAAAGACTGTCCCCAACATTTACCCTGGCAGAGAACCATGCCCAAAGACTGTCCCCAACATTTACCTTGGCAGAGAACCATGCCCAAAGACTGTCCCCAACATTTACCCTGGCAGAGAACCATGCCCAAAGACTGTCCCCAACATTTCTCTAGGCAGAGAACCATGCCCAAAGACTGTCCCCAACATTTACCCTGGCAGAGAACCCATGCCCAAAGACTGTCTCCAACATTTACCTAGGCAGTGAACCATGCCCAAAGACTGTCCCCAACATTTACCCTGGCAGAGAACCATGCCCAAAGACTGTCCCCAACATTTACCTAGGCAGTGAACCATGCCCAAAGACTGTCCCCAACATTTACCCTGGCAGAGAACCATGCCCAAATACGGTCCCCAACATTTGTCTAGGCAGAGAACCATGCCCAAAGACGGATTCCTGACTTGTCAAACAACCGTATTTACTCGACTATAAGACGACCCCCAACTTTGATCTTAGATTAGTGGTATTTTGACTTGACCTGCGTATAAGACGGGTTGAGAAAATGGAAACCACTAAGAAGTAAAGATCAAACAAATTGTACTGTAAAAGCACTGTAACTTATGTCAAATCATTGAAAAATGCACAATAAATTATATTTTCTAAAATGCTATTGACAGGCTCAGTTTACAGATAGAGCTGTGTCTAGGCTTTTGTTACACCCTTTTAGTTATTTCAAAGGTCATCAATTATTGAATTGGAACAAAATGATTTTTAAAAAAAATAATAAGACGGGAAGCAACTTAATATGGTGATAAAAATCAGGGTTCCCGCTGTCGGTCGTTAGCATTTGTCGCCAAATGCGCATAAAAATTAAATCTGGCTACAAAAATCTTCAATTGGCGAAAATCCTTGGCGCATGCCATAAATATCGGCAAAATAACATTGTTCAAGAAACATAATCGGCCGAAAATCCATGAAAGTGAAGGTCGTGTATGCGGTCACGCGTGCGATGATGACAAGCGTTTGTTTATTGGAAATCAGCTGTTTGGCACTTTATTGCTTGGGGTGTTGAGAAGTTGGTGACATTTTAATTACGGATAATTGGATTAAATGGCGGTCTTTAATCTTACAACTGATTAGCACAGATATTTCTGTACACCAGAATTTGATAATGCAGTGTTTTCTCCAGAGTGCGTTTCTTGCGGTTTTGATGCAATGAAATGGCCAGAGACGTAATGAGAATCATTGAATGTGTTTTCTGTGACGCAACAATATTTTGACAGCAGATTGTATGGACCTTTCTGCAGGGATAAAATGTACAAGATCACCAAGTACTTGCAGATGCTTTTACTTGTTACAATTATGTACAACGAAAAGCGTTCAGATGATACAGATAAGTATGTACGTCATATGTCGGAAAATGCCCGCTACTGAAATAGGTTTAGTTTCCAAGCAGAAGTATCCAAGCAGAAGTATCCAAGCAGAATACTTCTGCTAATCCTGAAACCCCAGAATATGATTCGGCCCAAACAATTTCCAACCATGAAAGGACTGAAACACCTTCAGTTTAGTGATATGACTAATAGTTCCTACAAACGTAAAACTGTATCAAAACGCGAATTTAGAACATAGTGGATGCAAGAAAATGCATGGTTAGTCTTAGTGTACTTTCCAATTTCCCAAACCTGATTTTTTTATGATTGGTAGGTAGTAAGTTACACAGTATTTATTCATACAAATGTAAGTAATTAACAGTAGTACATGCACACAAGTTGACAACTTGTTTAACATCAGCACATACCAGATGTCCGATTGAATATGGCACTATAGACTGCTGGCTCCAACATTGGCGCAAACTTTTTCTGATTGGCGAATTTGCTGGTGCAAACTAAAATTGACCCAGAGGAAACCTTGAAAATCCTGTTCGGGTTCATTCTAGGTCAGAATTGTTGGGAGAAGTGAGAAATGTTTGCCTTCCAAAAGAAAAATCATGTTAACACAGAGATGCAGGAAAGTGTACAGACTTGTTTTGGCACGTTTGCAGAAATTGTTCAATGATGTTTTGGACATGTATGTAAGGAGTGCTCGAGGCAGTATTCATGTATACATGCATATTGTGCTTTTGCATTAAAGACTTCTCACATTTTGCTATGATTCAGATTATGCGAATGACTAAAACTATTTTTACTGGACCGAAAATAAATTGGTCCGTTAATAGAAAAACGTCGACAAAACATATAGGCAGAGCAGCTGGCCCTGAATAATGCTAAACTGGGACATTTCTGGCACAGAAATGAAATGTTTTCATATAGTTCAATGTCCATAGAAATTAGAATCCTGCACCATAAAGTTCCCAAAAGTTCCCACTTGGGAAACTGAACAATCCAAGATGGCCACCAAGATGGCGGACAAAAACAGAAAAATACCCAATTATCTAGATAAAGATTTAAATTCTTCTGGCATTTTGAAATGACTATATTTTATTATTCATAGTGATGCTAAATGCATGTAACTACATGAAAATAGTGCATTTTCTTACCTTTTTTGTATATTTTCTGAAAAAGTTGACTTTATCCACAGAAAAAGAGGTAAAACATGCTGTATTTTGAAGACACACCTAAAATCATTTCTTATAAAACTCACATATATTGACATATCATCTTAAATATGATATAGAATCATGAGTTGGAGAGACTGGACGTAAGTTTAAGTGGTTAGAGATAGATATGTACTGTTTTCTAAAATATAACGGCCATAAAAGTGGGTGGGGTAAATTGACCCCTGAAAATGATAATAAAAAATATATTAAAACTCAATTTATTTAATAGTTTTTCATACTTCTATATTACAATTATTCATTTTATAAACGTGTACACCCACTTCCATTGTTCACTGTTTAAGAACAGTTTATAAATAGTCCATATCCATCTATTAGAGTGATGTCTGCGGGAAGATGATACCATTTGCCTCAGGTAAGCTTTTACTGTATATCCATTTCAATAGTACTGCTCTTTTATAATGAAGCACTGCCACAATCAATTGCCCATGACAAGACATATAACATCGACATACTGTGGAAAGTGTCTTGGCTGTTAAGACCGAACACCCCCCAGTGGAATGGTACCATGCAGTTGGTGCATACTGGTCACCACCCTGGAATATCGACAACAATGTTCCTGCCAATGATCGATATGGATCCCAGTAATGACTCGTGCATATTATCCACGCTCTCATATGTTACGAAGCTGGCGTTGACATACACTGTGGATCCTATCATTACATTTGACCAGCCATTGTGGTACAAGACACAAATGATTGTTGACACACAACCACCAAACAGTTCGCTGAGGCGTATCATCTGTCGCCTCGGAGGTCTCCACATCCAGATGAGCTTCCTTGGTACCATTGGAACCATTATGACCGACTCCGGTCTCAAGGAGTTATTGGAGACCGTGTATGCCGAGAACGTAGTTCCACATCTCCTGAGTGGAAAGGCCATTAGCAGAGCCATTCGTGGGCATTTACTGGCAGAGTCAGCCCTGTGTTCGCTGTTAGCAGCGAATATATTCAATATTGAAATCCCTCATAATAGTAATAACCGAAAGGAGGATAATGATTCAGCTCTAGATGTATCTAGTGTTGAAATAGAAGAGAATGACATAACTGACAATGGAGGTAACACTAATGTGGATGAAGAAATGAGTCAGAGTTGTGATGAAGGTGGTCTGGTGATTGCAAATGATGTAGACATAAATAATAACAGTCCCAGTAAATCCCCAGGTGTAAATGGTGTTGAGCCAGACATGAATGCTGAGAATGCTGAAGATGATGAGTATGGGGACAATGAGACTGAGAACGACAATAGTTCACAGTTAGAAGAAGCGATGAAAGTTCTAGATGGCCTTTTAGCTGCGGAGGTAGACATTGAATCGGTTGTGAAATCTACATGTGTTGAACAAATGAAATTCAAGAGGCAGAAAGCCATTTCAAAAATGAAAGAAAGCCGAACAGCCCAGCTATGGCTCCAATACATAGAATTGCTAGACATCCTTAAGGCATTTATAAAAGCAGAACGCACAGGTGATTGGAACCTTCACCTTCAGTCATTGTTAGAAATGCTACCATTTTTCGCTGCCACTGGCCACAACGCATATGCAAAATCATCGTACATATATTTAAACAAAATGCTTGCCCTATCAATAACACACCCCAATGTTCACAGTATGTTCTTGGAAGGTATGCATGTTGTACGAAGATCGGACCGATACTGGGCTGGACTGTCAACGGACCTCATCATCGAGCAGATGCTTATGCGTAGTGTAATGACAGTTGGAGGCCTAACTCGGGGGCGAGGCATGGACGAATCGCAGAGAGCACAGTGGATCCTCTCAAGGCCAGCGTGTTCTGAAATTAACTACAAGATGCAAGAGCTAAGCGGACACAGATATGAGACTAGTGAACAACACAAGGAATGTGGGGAGACCAGGCAAAGCAGAGACAGAGATGATATCAAAAAGATGGTAGATTTTCTTATGGATAAAAATCCATTTGAATCCACAGAAGAGTCATTGAGAAGTATAGCCAGTGGTGTAGTAGCCGGGGACAAGGTAAATGTGGACAAAGGGCGGGAAGTGGGCATGAACATTCTGAAAGATATGGAGGGGAAGAAAGTGGGTGACTTCAAGTTCAGTAAGAAGGCCCAAGTAACCACTATGAGTGATAATGCTAGTGTCAGTATTGGTGGTGATGATGTGGAGATTGACCCACAGCTTCTTTTCCAGCGATTGGTTGCTGCTGCCCAGGGCGCTGTACCAATAGAAGATCTACAGAATTTCTTTGCATATGAGCTATGTACCTATCCGCCTTCCTTGTTCGAGAGCAAACAACTATTGAGACAGGCCAATAAAGCAACACTAGCACAGGAACTAACAAAACAGTTACTGACTGATGACAGTGTCCCTGACCAACAACAGGAAATAATATATGTAATTGATGGCGGTTGCCTTATTCAAAGACCCAACTGGCCAAGAGGCAGAACATATAATGAGATATGTTCAATGTACATAAAGTATGTAAGAGATAACTACACCAACAGTCATATTGTGTTTGATGGCTATATAGCTGGTCCATCTACTAAAGATAACACCCACATAAGACGTACTGGTGGACGTGTTGGGGCTGAGGTCAGGGTTCAAGAAGACTTAACCATGAATACAAAGCAGCAAAACTTCTTATTGAATTCTAAGAATAAACAAAGGTTTATAGACATGCTAGCTAGTAAGCTAGAAGATTCTGGCATTGAGGTCACTCAAGCAAACGCAGACTATGATATCGTCATGACGGCCATAGACTGTTCGAATTATATGAACACTGTGGTGGTTGGTGAATATACTGATCTGTTAGTATTACTGTGCCATTATGCAGAGGACCATGGCTACTCCATTCATCTCAACAGTGAAGGACGTAGAAAAAAGTCTGTAAACATACTAGAGTTAAAGAATAACCTAGGCGAGGTAGTATGTAAAAACATCTTGTTTATTCACGCATTACTGGGATGCGATACAGTATCAAGACCATACGGCATTGGTAAACTTGCAGCGTTAAGGCTAATAAAGAAGTCGGCAAGCTTCAGAGAATGTGCTGAACAATTTGATAAACTTCCCCATGAAGTATCACACAGCGAGATCCTGAAAACTGGAGAAAACGCACTCATTCTCACCTACACAAAAAATGAGGTTGAATCTATCAATGAACTCAGAATGAGATTATTCCTGGACAAAACAGCAAGAAACTCTGTATCAATTGACCCTAAAACATTACCACCAACACATAGTGCAACCATATATCATTCGTTGCGAGTATACCATCAAATACTGCAATGGAAAGGGTTGGAAGAAGATCCTTGTGATTATGGTTGGGTGTTATCACATGGCATATTGATTCCCAGATTGTCGGACATGCCCCCAGCACCTGCCAACATTCTAAAAGTTGTCCGATGTGGATGCATGACAGGTTGTCGTAGTATGTCATGCAGCTGCAGAAAGCTTGGTCTGAATTGTACAACAGTGTGTCGCAACTGTGATGGACTTTGCTCCAATCAACCAGAAATAGCAGAGTACTGACAAAATCAAACACTGATCCAATGAGTAGAATATGACCCAAGATAATATTAACAGCATTGCTAAAATATTAATCAGCTGCTAGAAATCTTAATTACAGTGAAGATATTCTAGATTTGCTATAGAAATACATTGTGGATATTGGCATATTGAATGAGCATTTCTCCTAATTATATATACAAATAATGTATATACGTGTATACTGCATACAATATACTTCTCTCTTGTAATATAATATACACTGAGTGGACATGTGATCAATGTATAAACTGCAATGTATCAATTGTATGTATTTTAATTCAGGTGTTATACACTAAGTTTATAGAGTTAGGTATGCTTCCAACATTCAGATTATATATGTATACCCATTCATGACAAGATGTTATTTTATCTCATTTTATGGACATCTGACCTCAATTTGTAACCTTAACCTTAAATATACTTACCATATTGCTTATGTTTATAACTTCGTCTGGAGTTAACTTAAATATTAGAATGAAATATATGAGCTACCAATCATTAGAAGTGAAAGTATGGCGCATATCCATATTTTATTGAATGTTTGTAACTTTGACCTTGAAATGTGACCTTGACCTTTCATATACAGACAAAAAATAACATTATCATATTCTTCCTAAGGTGGTTAATATGTGTGTGTAATTTGTTCAAAATCCATTAAGCGGTTTTGGAGATATGATATTATTCCAGAAATTCCCAATGAAAATATCAAAAAAGTCAAACAATGCCCCAATTTTTTTTCCCGGACCGGAACTTTTGGGAACTTTGTGATTTAGGATAGCCTATACTATTTCCAGCTTATATGCAAAACAATCATTTCTGTGCCACAAATGTCCCAGTCATATCTCAGCTGCTCTGCCTAATAATAGCTTTTAACAATTTAATATCTTATGTATATTTACTATATATACATCGGTGCAATCTGCGTCTCATCATAATTATCATTCTTGCGCTTTGCACCTGGAATGACCAATCCCCTTTGAAATAATTGCAGCCATTTATCCTTAATAATACAATAGACGGGGTCCGACTCTATGAAGATAAACAGTATTAATTCAAGTCAATAAGTCGAATATAATAATTATGAATATATTCAATATAAAATTGAAATCACCTATCATAAAACAATTACGAAATTATTTATACCAGATAATTGGTCCGGTGATCTTAGAATTTCCACCGGACCGGTGCATTTTTTTACGGGTCAGGGCAACGATTCTTCGGAATGCCTGGATTATACCCGCTTTGTGACTGGCCCATAACACAAAAACACCCGCCACCTTCACACTTGACATTAATATTATATGACGAAGTGAAAAAGTTAAAATCGTATTTATGGAATTTATAGAAAGTACATGTATATATTTACCGTCTTTTCCTCCAGATCCTCCGGAATAATGGGATGAACTTCTTCGTTCAGGCGGGGGAGGTGCAGGGTGTGGTGACCGGGTAGGAGGTGGTGGCGGAGGCCCCGATCTCCCCGATCTGCCAATCGTCCCGTTTAATGGAGTTGTTCTCTGTGGAGGTGGTGGCGGACCGTGTCGACCAGATGGCGGATGGGAGGGTGGGGGTGGAGGTGCATGTCCTGTTCTTGAAAGATTAGAAGGGGGCCGTGAAGTAGGTGGAGGTGGCGGACCATTTGATGGAGGGGGAGGGGGTTTATTTGCACTGGAAGGCGGTGGTGGAGGGTGGTATTTATTTGCACTAGAAGGGGGTGGGGGGACGTTTGAAGGCGGGGCAGGGAATCTATTTGCATTGGAAGGGGATGGGGCATGGTTGTATTTATTTGCACTGGTAGGTGGTGGCGGAGGAAGTTGAGGTTTATTTGAACTTGAGGGTGGAGGAGGGGGTGCAACCGACTTAGCTGAATTTGGAGGAGGTGGAGGAGGGAAGGAACCACTCTGTCGGTTCCCGATTCCTGGGGATGGAGGCGGGGGCAATGGTCTACCTACCATACTAGGTGGCCTCGAATTTGGGGGAGGAGGTCGGTTTGAATTTTGTTGATTGAAAGCACCCTGCACTGGAGCTGAAGGCAGACCTCTGCTTGGTGGAGGCGGTGGCTGAGACTTCGCAAAATCTGGTGCACCTCCATGTTTACGCTGACTTGACCCCGAGGAAGTCTGTCCGTTATTAGTTTGTGAATTTGAATTAATATTGTCACTACTTTTATTAAAGTTTGATACCGAGTTTGACACTGAATTGTTCATACTAGGTAAGTCTGTTTCACTGTGAGCGTGTTTTGGTTTGTTTATTGTAGGGGGCGGCGGTGGAGGGCCACCCGCTCCCCCAACCCCTCTTGTTGGTCCATTCATAATATTGTGATTTACACTATTGCTGTTCGATTGCACTGGCCGGTTTACTCCTGGCGGTCGCAGAGGTGCTGAACCAGGACCTGCAAAATTTATAGTGAAGAAATTAAAAGAAAACTAGTATTTAAATGTATATGGTATCTTGTACACAGATAGCGGCCAATTCATAATACACAATGCATACAACTGTCATACAAACATAAAGTAAAATCATACGAATATATTTGGAATAAAACGGAGATAAAACAAAAGTATAGCTTGCTAGATTAGTTTATACAAAGTTATTTTAGCTCAAGTTCTTACAACTTATATTAATCACTCTCAAGACCTCATTCCTGATGGAATCCATCGCCACTAGGCAGAGAGAAGAGGCAACGTGGAATATAAAAGCCTTGCCTAATCGTAACGAACACCGGGCCTTTCACACCTGAAGCAAACGTTTTACGACTGCGCTATCACCACTTCCTTATAGCTTGCTGTTTACAGTTTAATCCACATTGCCTTCTCTCTCCCTCATGGTACTTGGTCTAATATGAGGGCGGGGAGGACAGTTCAGTCAAATAAAATTTAACAGGGCAGCGAAAATGAAAATTGAGCACTAATGAAACTGTTGTGGTCTCACAGATTTTGAAAGAGCCGCATGAAACTCACCTCTAGGGGATACGCCTCCCGTTCTACCTCCTCGGTTTTGTAAACGGGGAATTCCTCCGGCAAACAAACCCCCTAGACCTCCAACAGGGAGCGCTGGAGAAGCTGTAAGTAAAGAGAAGATATTCCCAATTTTAATAAAATAAGCATTTGTTCTACATGCAATAATATGAAAATAGTGTACACGATCCTGGTTAAATAACGTAATGTCTTTATTGTAATTCTCTCCCCGGACTGGAAAATGGTGTTTGCTAGAATCTCCCACAAACTCTCATTCAGATGGGGAAAAGATTTTTGGCATTACTAGTATCTTCCTTTGAAACAAAATATTATTTATGCAATTATCTCCCCTAGACAGAGGCACATGTTAATATTTTGTTCCTTATACCGGAAAGTAGGATGAAAGTCAGCTTATGTCATATGGCGACTCTCCAGCTATTATAGGTGGGGTTAGATACCCTGGGTGCCCCCCCGAGCAGTATTTCAGGCACAGACAGGCACCAGCCAGCTACATGTAACTATAGAAACCAGTCAGCCATCTTGCCACCTATCATTAAAAAGATTGTGCAATTATTTCTATAATTCTACAATTAACCTACCAATCAAAAAGTCGCTTTTGCAAACAACAAAGATCCTGATCAGATGCGGGGAGGAAAGTGGAGCTAAAACACTTGTCTGAATAGCAAACAATGTAGATCCTGACCACGTTGCACCTGATCTGGAACTATGTTGTTTGCACATTCCGTCCAATTTATTCGGCATGTTGCATATAAACAGTATAATGAGGCAAAGGCACCACCACTGCGCTATCACAACTTCCTGTATTGCATTATAGTGTCGCTTTAACAAAGTAGCTATATATATATATACAGTAGCACAATAAACCTTGCCTTCAGTTGTATCAATTGATTTTCATGTTTTTATTGACATTTCCCAGTAAAGAGGATTTGCTGCACAATGCTGGATAGAGAGAAAATAACTTGGGTATACTGCACGATTTAACACTTTCAACACCACAGACCTCTAAATAGGCTTACAAAAAGTGTTGATCCAGATGAGCCGGCTCATGACAAGCTGTCTCATCACGATCTGCACTTTTTGCCAGTAATATTACCATGTTTAGACAAAATTACCCACTTTGATAAATGAACTGGTCCAAATGTAATTTTCTTCATTTATTGGTCTAAAAATAACATGGACCAGTCCATGTCAGTTACTTGGTGTTGAAAGGGTTCATAATAAAGCTATATGTGTAAGGAAGGCAGTATTGACCAGGCAAGTAATTAATCTAGCTGATGGTGAAATGTTTACAATATCAAACAAACCAACACAATATTTTGGTAAAGTAAACATGCTCAATCAAGTATCATTCACATTTGTTTATTTACTGGCCATAAGCACCAGAAGACATAAATACTTTACTTTCATGTTTCTATGCTATAATTACCCATTCATAAGACAAAACTTCTCTAAATGACTTATGGTTTGGGTCACACAAAATTATTTGAATAAATTGTGTCTTATTTTCAACACTGAACCAGACCTGGATGCTATAGAAAATTTCTCAATTTCACAAACAGTCTCAAGCTGTCTGATTGGATGGGCCAAGAGCAAATCATAAGACATGAGTTTGAAATTTGATCCATGGATCCCAGGTTTGATCCTGACGGATCTGTAGTCCAGTGGTTAACACGTTGGATTGGTAATCCAGGGATCCCAGGTTCGATCCCCCACCTGACCCTAATAAAATTAACAGTCTTTCAGATGGGACTTTAACCCGGTCTTGTGTCTGTGCTTTACACCGTGCATGTAAAAGAACCAGACAATACTCTGGAACGGGTCTCTGTTTGTGTCATTGCACTATCCTCCAAAACCCTAAAATGGCTAATCTCTTAAGCGTAGCTCATATGGGCAACCGGTAGCGATGATAAATAATAAACGTAAAACACACAATGACTTTATGACCTCCTGTCTTGTACATGGTGTAAAACACACAATGACTTTATGACCTCCTGTCTTGTACATGACATAATACACACAATGACTTTATGACCTCCTGTCTTGTACATGACATAAAACACACAATGACTATGACCTCCTGTCTTGTATATGACGTAAGACACACAATGACTTTATGACCTCCTGTCTTGTACATGACATAAAACACACAATGACTTTATGACCTCCTGTCTTGTATATGACGTAAGACACACAATGACTTTATGACCTCCTGTCTTGTACATGACATAAAACACACAATGACTTTATGACCTCCTGTCTTGTACATGACATAACACACACAATGACTTTATGACCTCCTGTCTTGTACATGACATAAAACACACAATGACTGTATGACCCTCCTGTCTTGTACATGACATAAAACACACAATGACTTTATGACCTCCTGTCTTGTACATGACATAAAACACACAATGACTTTATGACCTCCTGTCTTGTACATGACATAAAACACACAATGACTTTATGACCTCCTGTCTTGTACATGTGACATAAAACACACAATGACTTTATGACCTCCTGTCTTGTACATGACGTAAAACACACAATGACTTTATGACCTCCTGTCTCATACATGACGTAAGACACACAATGACTTTATGACCTCCTGTCTTGTACATAACATAAAACACACAATGACTTTATGACCTCCTGTCTTGTACATGACGTAAGACACACAATGACTTTATGACCTCCTGTCTTGTACATGACATAAGACACACAATGACTTTATGACCTCCTGTCTTGTACATGACATAAAACACACAATGACTTTATGACCTCCTGTCTTGTACATGACATAAAACACACAATGACTTTATGACCTGTCTTGTACATGACATAAAACACACAATGACTTTATGACCTCCTGTCTTGTACATGACGTAAGACACACAATGACTTTATGACCTCCTGTCTTGTACATGACGTAAGACAAACAATGACTTTATGACCTGTCTTGTACATGACATAAAACACACAATGACTTTATGACCTCCTGTCTTGTATATGACGTAAGACACACAATGACTTTATGACCTCCTGTCTTGTACATGACATAAAACACACAATGACTTTATGACCTCCTGTCTTGTACATGACATAAAACACACAATGACTTTATGACCTCCTGTCTTGTACATGACATAAAACACACAATGACTTTATGACCTCCTGTCTTGTACATGACATAAAACACACAATGACTTTATGACCTCCTGTCTTGTACATGGCGTAAAACACACAATGACTTTATGACCTCCTGTCTTGTACATGACATAAAACACACAATGACTTTATGACCTGTCTTGTACATGACATAAAACACACAATGACTTTATGACCTCCTGTCTTGTACATGACATAAAACACACAATGACTTTATGACCTGTCTTGTACATGACATAAAACACACAATGACTTTATGACCTCCTGTCTTGTACATGACAAAACACACAATGACTTTATGACCTGTCTTGTACATGACGTAAAACACACAATGAATTTATGACCTCCTGTCTTGTACATGACGTAAAACACACAATGACTTTATGACCTCCTGTCTTGTACATGACATAAAACACACAATGACTTTATGACCTCCTGTCTTGTACATGACATAAAACACACAATGACTTTATGACCTCCTGTCTTGTACATGACATAAAACACACAATGACTTTATGACCTCCTGTCTTGTACATGACATAAAACACACAATGACTTTATGACCTCCTGTCTTGTACATGACATAAAACACACAATGACTTTATGACCTCCTGTCTTGTACATGACATAAGACACACAATGACTTTATGACCTCCTGTCTTGTACATGACATAAAACACACAATGACTTTATGACCTCCTGTCTTGTACATGACGTAAGACACACAATGACTTTATGACCTCCTGTCTTGTACATGACATAAAACACACAATGACTTTATGACCTCCTGTCTTGTACATGACATAAAACACACAATGACTTTATGACCTCCTGTCTTGTACATGACATAAAACACACAATGACTTTATGACCTCCTGTCTTGTACATGACATAAAACACACAATGACTTTATGACCTCCTGTCTTGTACATGACATAAAACACACAATGACTTTATGACCTCCTGTCTTGTACATGACGTAAAACACACAATGACTTTATGACCTGTCTTGTACATGACATAAAACACACAATGACTTTATGACCTGTCTTGTACATGACGTAAGACACACAATGACTTTATGACCTCCTGTCTTGTACATGACATAAAACACACAATGACTTTATGACCTCCTGTCTTGTACATGACATAAAACACACAATGACTTTATGACCTCCTGTCTTGTACATGACATAAAACACACAATGACTTTATGACCTCCTGTCTTGTACATGACGTAAGACACACAATGACTTTATGACCTCCTGTCTTGTACATGACATAAAACACACAATGACTTTATGACCTCCTGTCTTGTACATGACATAAAACACACAATGACTTTATGACCTCCTGTCTTGTACATGACATAAAACACACAATGACTTTATGACCTCCTGTCTTGTACATGACATAAAACACACAATGACTTTATGACCTCCTGTCTTGTACATGACATAAAACACACAATGACTTTATGACCTGTCTTGTACATGACATAAAACACACAATGACTTTATGACCTCCTGTCTTGTACATGACATAAAACACACAATGACTTTATGACCTCCTGTCTTGTACATGACATAAGACACACAATGACTTTATGACCTCCTGTCTTGTACATGACATAAAACACACAATGACTTTATGACCTCCTGTCTTGTACATGACGTAAAACACACAATGACTTTATGACCTCCTGTCTTGTACATGACATAAAACACACAATGACTTTATGACCTCCTGTCTTGTACATGACATAAAACACACAATGACTTTATGACCTCCTGTCTTGTACATGACATAAAACACACAATGACTTTATGACCTCCTGTCTTGTACATGACATAAAACACACAATGACTTTATGACCTCCTGTCTTGTACATGACATAAAACACACAATGACTTTATGACCTCCTGTCTTGTACATGACATAAAACACACAATGACTTTATGACCTCCTGTCTTGGACATGACGTAAGACACACAATGACTTTATGACCTCCTGTCTTGGACATGACGTAAGACACACAATGACTTTATGACCTCCTGTCTTGTACATGACATAAACACACAATGACTTTATGACCTCCTGTCTTGTACATGACGTAAGACAAACAATGACTACCTGTCTTGTACATGACATAAAACACACAATGACTTTATGACCTACTGTCTTGTATATGACGTAAGACACACAATGACTTCATGACCTCCTGTCTTGTACATGACGTAAGACACACAATGACTTTATGACCTCCTGTCTTGTACATGACGCAAGACACACAATGACTTTATGACCTCCTGTCTTGTACATGACGTAAAACACACAATGACTTTATGACCTCCTGTCTTGTACATGACATAAACCACACAATGACTTTATGACCTCCTGTCTTGTACATGACATAAAACACACAATGACTTTATGACCTCCTGTCTTGTACATGACATAAAACACACAATGACTTTATGACCTCCTGTCTTGTACATGACGTAAGACACACAATGACTTTATGACCTCCTGTCTTGTACATGACATAAAACACACAATGACTTTATGACCTCCTGTCTTGTACATGACATAAAACACACAATGACTTTATGACCTCCTGTCTTGTACAAGACATAAAACACACAATGACTTTATGACCTCCTGTCTTGTACATGACATAAAACACACAATGACTTTATGACCTCCTGTCTTGTACATGACATAAAACACACAATGACATTATGACCTGTCTTGTACATGACATAAAACACACAATGACTTTATGACCTCCTGTCTTGTACATGACATAAAACACACAATGACTTTATGACCTCCTGTCTTGTACATGGCGTAAGACACACAATGACTTTATGACCTCCTGTCTTGTACATGACATAAGACACACAATGACTTTATGACCTCCTGTCTTGTACATGATGTAAGACACACAATGACTTTATGACCTCCTGTCTTGTACATGACATAAAACACACAATGACTTTATGACCTCCTGTCTTGTACATGACATAAAACACACAATGACTTTATGACCTCCTGTCTTGTACAAGACATAAAACACACAATGACTTTATGACCTCCTGTCTTGTACAAGACATAAAACACACAATGACTTTATGACCTCCTGTCTTGTACATGACATAAAACACACAATGACTTTATGACCTCCTGTCTTGTACAAGACATAAAACACACAATGACTTTATGACCTCCTGTCTTGTACATGACGTAAAACACACAATGACTATGACCTCCTGTCTTGTACATGACGTAAAACACACAATGAATTTATGACCTCCTGTCTTGTACATGACGTAAAACACACAATGAATTGATGACCTCCTGTCTTGTACATGACATAAAACACACAATGACTTTATGACCTCCTGTCTTGTACATGACATAAAACACACAAATGACTTTATGACCTCCTGTCTTGTACATGACATAAAACACACAATGACATTATGACCTGTCTTGTACATGACGTAAGACACACAATGACTGTATGACCTCCTGTCTTGTACATGATGTAAGACACACAATGACTTTATGACCTCCTGTCTTGTACATGACGTAAGACACACAATGACTTTATGACCTCCTGTCTTGTACATGACATAAAACACACAATGACTTTATGACCTCCTGTCTTGTACATGGCGTAAGACACACAATGACTTTATGACCTCCTGTCTTGTACATGACATAAAACACACAATGACATTATGACCTGTCTTGTACATGACATAAAACACACAATGACTTTATGACCTCCCGTCTTGTACATGACATAAAACACACAATGACTTTATGACCTCCTGTCTTGTACATGGCGTAAGACACACAATGACTTTATGACCTCCTGTCTTGTACATGACATAAGACATACAATGACTTTATGACCTCCTGTCTTGTACATGACGTAAGACACACAATGACTTTATGACCTCCTGTCTTGTACTATATTTCAAGCTTTATCTCGCTCAGCTGTTCAAAAAAGATAAAAAAAATTATTAAGAAACATGAATTTTTCAGAAAACTTAAAATATGAGTGAGTGTATATAAAAAATGTGTTTTCTAGTCCCCAAAGTAACACCTTGATATTGGAATGGGTGTCAACTTATGGCTATTGATATGAGGGTTACAGACATGTAGAGATGCATGTAACAGCAAACTCTTACAAGTTTTTTTCATTTTGTACAACATTTGCGTATCTGTGTCAGAAGTGGTTTCACAGCCATGTCATCGTTAGGTCATATCACGTTATATTTGTTTGTTTGCGTTTTACGCCTGCATCAGCACCATTTTGGGATATATAGCCGATGGGCAAATTACATAACAACACCTTTCCTGGGCAGGCTCCAGCGTTTAACTAGTACTTGGTGCACCAACATCCGCAAGAAACTACTAACTTTTTCATATAAATGAGAAACGACCTAAGCGGGGCTCAAACCCGTGACCATCAGTGATAATAGGTTACAGTGGTATACAAGTCAGCGATCTTAACCACTCGACCACGTAGGCTATTATATACATGTACACATTCAGGGCTAGAAATTAACTGGCAAATTTTTTGCGAGTACCATACCTAAATTGTCAACTCGCAATACTTGAATTCTTCTCGAAATTTTTATAAAATATCATTTTATTTTTCAATTAGATCTACTGGGTCTGACTGTCGGAATAGGGCAAATTGAGACTGGATTTTATTATTAACTCCGATTTTCAAAAAAAACATGCTAATTGGCCCAAAACGAAAACAGTAGTGTTCTATGTCATAGTTTTATGTGTGTTTACAATCAGAAAACGAAAGTAGACAAACAGGAATGTAAATTGTACATTTAACAGGTTATTAATTAAACTCGCAAAATTTTGCTAGTGCCAGAATGTTCAACTCGCAAATTTGTATTTCTACTCGCAAAATATGAGTGTGCTATAATAGTGCATAATACAATAAAACA
This sequence comes from Archivesica marissinica, assembly GCA_014843695.1. Lineage (NCBI taxonomy): Eukaryota > Metazoa > Mollusca > Bivalvia > Venerida > Vesicomyidae > Archivesica > Archivesica marissinica. The sequence continues at coordinate 52,951,454 of CM026394.1, forward strand.
AATTATTGAGTACAATAATGGATGAGCTATGAAACCACAAAGATCTGACCAACGAGTCCGTGAGTATTTGGTTTAACGGCGCATCAGCTCAGTTCAGGCTATATCGCGCCGGGTTAAGTATATTGTATACAAGATATTGTAACAATATTTATCAAGCTGTAAAAATGATAAAAAAACGTCAGTTGTAAAACTGTATATAAACCAGTAAAACTTTACAATTTATGGAAAAGATGTGATTCTTTTAAAAATGCAATAATGTATTTAAAATCACCAGTGTCAAAAAGCTCCTTCATTGTCACAACTGTATAATATTTTCGACCAATGAGTGCTAAATCTACACAGTGAATTAAGATGTGTTCAACATTTATAGTGGAATGGCATGGTATATATACACCATGGTGGATCCTATCTTTCCAATAAAAATGAGTGTGTGAAACGGGTATGTCCAAGTCTCAGCCGTGACATTACTGTTTCCTAACTACGGTTGGAGTGATAAACAAAAGATGATTTACCAATGTTTGGCTTAATTGACCTTTCTGCAAACGCTACTTAGGCACGCCCCCCATAGTTACAGGTGCTCGCTGTAACCACGCGAGACAAGCTATCTAACAAGCTATCTAACGCAGACCTGCATCAAGTTAATCTAGATAAAATTCCGTCGAATTTCTCGGTTTTATTTTACCCAGATAGTAATATCTTGTTGAAAGCAAGTCAACAAGTGTTTAGGTTATTTCTCTAATGTACAGATATATTTAACGGAGGAGGACGTGTTAAGTGTTCGTGGAAAATGCTTTCGCAGTCAACGGAAGAGTGAACAACCACATCGTGTCAACTTTGACATTAAAAGAAATGAAATATGCCACCGTCTTAAGAGACTCGACCCTATGCCTCCTAGAAGACTCGAACATTAGGCCCAAAAACTGAACACCAGTACGTTCACTGAGCTAATATGGGAATCCCACAGCTCTGCACATGCATGGGTACTATTACTACTATCTGATCCCTAGTCCACCAACCATACACGACAATATGTATGAACCACATGTATAATTTTAATCACCATTATACTCACATATCTCTTGTGAACAGTAGATCTATAAATGCAGAATATATTTTTTCGTAATATTTTATTATGCATAAATAAATTAATTTCAACTTGTGTGCAATATATATGTTTGCATTAATTTTGGATGTATTCAGCTGGTCGTCCACACAACTTAATCCACCTTAGACATTTTTCAAGATTTGTCTTAGGTTTTGGAAATGGCACAAATTAAACGTCACCTATCAATCGATCTGGATATCTACTATCACTGTCACACAGCCCATAACTACATCTTTTCACCATTGTCAATGACAGACAGCATTAATTAATTTGTAATTATTTTTCAAAAAATAATTTCAGATCACGATCACTCGTTATCAGATTTGATTAAAATTTTACTAAATAACTCATTTGTCTGACAGAACGATAAAACAATGACTCGGTGTAGTAATCAATACTCTAATTGTGTGCACACATTTTATAATTGACCAATTATTAGCACAATCATTGCTAAATTCCGATGTGCAATACTTTGATCTTGATAATAGCATTAGGCCCCTATCGGGATATTATGTCGGCGGTCTCTGTGATGTACCGGTAAGTTGTTGATTACTCCCAATAAACAGTGTGACACGCTTAAATTTGATTGCTGTGTTTGCGATAAAAGAATGACTATATGGGGTCAGTCGGTGTTTTTATTGATGCATTGTTTTTAAAGCAGCTGTCTGGTATTTTGTGGTTCATAATATACACACTTTTAGATTTGTCCAAGGATTTTGAAATGGGTTGAATTTAACGTCGATCACCAGGATATCGACTAATTTTGTACTATAACTAACCCACACACCAAAGCTACACATTTTCAACATCATTAAAACAATTTAAAACCCGTATTTTCGATCAAATTCACGCCTTTTCAAATTTGTCTACTCGTTACTAGTTTGTCTAATACATAGTTCCCACGGCAGTCAAAAACACTGATAAGATCTTATCTTGGTAGCCATTTTGACTGGCAAGTTTTATTAACTGCAATTTCATGATTTTACTAGTAATTCTTTAATTGCAATAACTTTATTAATATTGGTTTCTTAATATAAAATTTGGTATGATTTTAAAGGTATTAAATTGTACTTTTTAAATATTAATTTATTTTTTGACAGTGATGTATGGATTATAAATTATAAGAACTTAACTTGCACCTATTTTTGAAAGTCTATTTTCACAGTTGAAATATTAATATACAGGTAAATTATTATGTATTCGTTATTGATATGAAATTTGTGAAATGATACAAAAAATATGTCCATTAAGAGCTTTCCAACAATGTATGAACCATGGTGATGGGATGAAAAATAAATATTTTATGAAGAAAACAAAATTACGCTACTATATATTATATATAATATCTGATCAACTTTGCCATTCAAAATGGCAGCCACAGTAGGAATGATGACGTCACACGGGAACTATGTATATGCATTGTTTGTCTAACAAGATGGCGGCGATAAACCGTTGCCGGAGGTGTGCGCGAATGGTGCGATGCGATTGGCTAACGCCAGCTGTCAATCAAAATCGGCAGAAAGGTCAATTAATCGTAGTTTCTTGAATTGTGTGTTCCCAAGTGGTTTGCCAACAAGGTGACTTTTTCAGCCATTAGCTTGGGTCCACCTTCTGAATCATCCATCCCCCAACCCATCAACGTATCAAGTATATAATGATATCAAATATTTATTTAATAACCTATGGAAGGGTAGTGATTGATGGATATTTGAATGAGGCATAAAGAAAATAAGAAAATAAAAATATGTCGCTGTAATTTCGAGCAGGTATTACATGTAAGTCAATAAAGTTATTCTCAATTGTTGGTGTACACTCGCCAAAGCAAATTAGGGATCAGACAAATTAGGGGTCAGACATAGAAATTTAGGTCATTCACAAAACAAGTCCACTTGGTACTAACTTTGGAAATAAACTTGTAAATATATAACAGTATAGAAACTGTGTTTGATTTTTGACAAAACACAAAAGGAGACGTGTAAATAATCAAAAACAATTCTTTGCTCACAGATACTGGTACATATATCCAAAAACATCAATTATGATATACCCGGTAGCATTACCGTATTATATTCTATTACCGTCAATACCCGATCTCGCCCATAACATAAACCCCCTACGTTGGTCCTGAAATCTGTGGGTTTTGGCATGCACTCATATATAAGGCTGGTTGATAAAATGTACACCAGACAATTATATAAATTGCATGTTTTGGCCAGTGCAAGTTGAAGAAATGTTCCTTTATTTCTTTTCAAAAATGTAATTATGGACACCATTACATCGCAAAGAGCAAATCAAATACATTTTTTCACGAATAAATGCATTGCTACTACAAATTCTTCCGAATACATTCATTCGAACACTAACACTGAATCAATAAACAGTGTTTTTGTGGTTTGAAAGTATGATTTCATATAACGGTCATCCATGCTGCTACTGAAATAACGTCTGTTTGTCATCGGAGTCAATACTAAATATATTTAGAGGTACTTTAACTAAGAATAGTCTACAAATAAATAGGCACAAATGTGAGATATAACGGTAAATCTGTACCATAAATTGTGTTATTCAGGATATACTAGTTGTATTACGCATGTATGTTCACATTATTTTGTATAAAAAAATTATACCATATAATAGGAAAATACATTCTGTAGAAATTTATGTTTTCACTGATGTAGTGTCGCTTTAAAACATTTTAACAAATATTTTTTAGTTAATTATTTTTAGCACTCTGCGCTAGGGCTAATACAATAAACAAACTGTTCAGACATTTACAGTGGTGTAACAAACTTTGTGCCACAATGCCCGAGCTTGCATATTATCCAGACTTTTGAAAATGCTGGGGTTTTTTTGCCAGGAGGAATATTTTCTAAAACTCCAAACATCGGGACTGCACATCAATTCATGACCAGTTACGTTGCTAATTTATAAAGTACATGTTTTGGGCAATGTACATTAACCCTAGCCTGCTAAGTATATAAAATCACATTTGCAAACAACATAGATCCAGATCAGCCACAGCGCTATGGTAAGATCCAGATCAGCTGCAGTGTAATGCTGCATATGATCAGGATCTATGTTGTTTGCTATTCAGCCAAGTTTTTCAGCTTCACTATCCAAATAGCAAACAGCATAGAGCCTGATCAGATGGCACAGAATATGTGTCATCTGATCTGGCTCTATGCTGTTTGCAAAAGTGATTTTATCTGCTGCTAGCGTGCAAAGGATTAATTCGCTCAATTATAAACGCAAACAGTGTAGCAGTCTTATTGTTCTATTATATTATTCTACGATTTATATACCGACTAATATTAGTCTATACCAATTTATTTTAGCTCGATTGTGAAACAAGTTTTTACAACTTATATTAATCACTCTCGAGACCTCATTCCTGATGGAATCCATCGCCACGAGGGAGAGAGAAGAGGTAACGTGGAATTTAAATGCCTTGCCTAAGGGCTCGAACTTCGGACCTTTCACACCTGAAGCGAACGTGCATCCACTGCGCTATCACGACTTCCACGACTAATATTGTATGCGACTATACACCATAAGACACAGACCCCTAATTCGTATTGTAGGATATATAGGAAAATGAGGCATTCAGTGATCAAGTTGCTATCAGTTTCAAGTGGTTTGGCAATTGAAGCTTATCAGAATTGTGAAATACATAAAACCCATTTCCTTAAACTGAATAAATACAATGAAATTACAACTATTTACAAAGCAAATGTAAAAGAATATAATTATGTGGACTTTACAATTCAACTGCTACCATTACACGCACCATACATACTCGAATGTAAGACGAGTTGGCCTATAAGTTGACCCCCATACATTAGTCATGAAATATATTAGTTTTGGCATGCATGCACTCGCATATAAGACGGGTTGATAAATTCTACACCAGACCATGTATAAATTCTACACCAGACCATGTATAAATTCTACACCAGACCATGTATAAATTCTACACCAGACCATGTATAAATTCTACACCAGACTATGTATAAATTCTACACCAGACCATGTATAAATTCTACACCAGACCATGTATAAATTCTACACCAGACCATGTATAAATTCTACACCAGACCATGTATAAATTCTACACCAGACCATGTATAAATTCTACACCAGACCATGTATAAATTCTACACCAGACTATGTATAAATTCTACACCAGACCATGTATAAATTCTACACCAGACCATGTATAAATTCTACACCAGACCATGTATAAATTCTACACCAGATTATGTATCAGACTATGTATAAATTCTACACCAGACTATGTATAAATTCTACATCAGACCATGTATAAATTCTACACCAGACTATGTATAAATTCTACACCAGACCATGTATAAATTCTACACCCAGACCATGTATAAATTCTACACCCAGACTATGTATAAATTCTACACCAGACTATGTATAAATTCTACACCAGACCATGTATAAATTCTACACCCAGACTATGTATAAATTCTACACCAGACTATGTATAAATTCTACACCAGACCATGTATAAATTCTACACCCAGACCATGTATAAATTGCATGTTGAATTATTGTTTCAGTGTCAGAATGCTTTCTTTTCTAAAACGTAATTATGGATATCATAAATTTTCATACATTTTAAGAAAAATGTTTTGTGCGTGTTTTATGTTATTTATCGTCGCTACCGGTTGCCCATATATCAGCGACGCATCCTGAAGTGATTAGTCAATTTAAATTATTGGAGGATAGTGCAATGATACAAACAGAGACCCATTCCAGAGTCTACTCTGGTTCTTTTACATACACTGTAAAACACCGACACAAGACCTCGGTTTAAAGTCCCAATTGAATGACTGTTAATTTTATTATGGTCAGATGGGGGATCGAACCTGCGATCCCTGGATTACCAGTCCAGCGTGTTGACCCCTGTACTACAAAACCGTAGTTTTGTGCTTTTTTTAACACTCACTTATAGACTGGAAATAATCGTGTTATAGGCGATGTATGTACGGTATATAAGGGTTCATTCTATGAGGAAAGAGTTGTCAGTGATTGCATAATAAATAGTGTTATTTAATAAATGTCAACAAATAAAATACACCATTAAATAGAACACATGAAGAGAAGCAGCTTAAACTTTATTTATTTTACAACTTATACAACTTATATTAATCACTCTCGTTGGCGCGGATGAAAGCGTATATGTGGTCATTCATGTGGGAGGAAACCGGAGTACCCATAGAAAACACACCTGTCTGATCTGACAACCACCGTACAATCTCACATACTTCCCAGTCCGAGGATCGAACACGGGTTACATGGGTGAGAAGCGAGCGCAATAACCACTGCGATAATCGGACAGCAGTAGTATAAAAGCTTTATAGTAGGCCAGTGTACCGTACTGTACAAAATGTTGTATGAAAATTGTAAAAATGAGGCACACATGGGGTGAAGTCAGGCTCCCTAGGGCGACTATTTCGCCCAAGTCGCCCTCTAAAATAAGCCCTGATACATTACAGAGAAAATATTTCGGTACAGATGCAACAATGTAACTATTGGTAACTAACTACCCACACATAGATGAACTACGGTAATGAAATGTTTCTTTCAAAAAGATAAATGAGTGGTCTATATGAGGAAAGAGTGGCCAGGGAGTGGAGGGGATATATGAATGAGAGTGGCCAGGGAGTGGAGGGGATATATGAATGGCTGGGTGCATAGGGCTGGATTATATGAGGAAAGACTGGTCAGGGAGTGGAGGGGATATATGAGTGGCTGGGTGCACAAGACTGGATTATATGAGGAAAGACTGGTCAGGGAGTGGAGGGGATATATGAGTGGCTGGGTGCATAGGGCTAGATTATATGAGGAAAGAGTGGTCAGGGAGTGGAGGGGATATATGAGTGGCTGGGTGCATAGGGCTGGATTATATGAGGAAAGAGTCGTCAGGGAGTGGAGGGGATATATGAGTGACTGGGTGCATAGGGCTGGATTATATGAGGAAAGAGTGGTCAGGGAGTGGAGGGGATATATGAGTGGCTGGGTGCACAGGACTGGATTATATGAGGAAAGAGTGGTCAGGGAGTGGAGGGGATATATGAGTGGCTGGGTGCATAGGGCTGGATTATATGAGGGAAGAGTGGTCAGTGAGTGGATGGGATATATGAGTGGCTGGGTGCATAGGGTGGATTATATGAGGAAAGAGTCGTCAGGGAGTGGAGGGGATATATGAGTGACTGGGTGCATAGGGCTGGATTATATGAGGAGTGGTCAGGGAGTGGAGGGGATATATGAGTGGCTGGGTGCATAGGGCTGGATTATATGAGGAAAGAGTCATCAGGGAGTGGAGGGGATATATGAGTGACTGGGTGCATAGGGCTGGATTATATGAGGAAAGAGTGGTCAGGGAGTGGAGGGGATATATGAGTGGCTGGGTGCATAGGGCTGGATTATATGAGGAAAGAGTGGTCAGGGAGTGGATGGGATATATGAGTGGATGGGTGCATAGGGCTGGACTATATGAGGGAAGAGTGGTCAGTGAGTGGATGGGATATATGAGTGGCTGGGTGCATAGGGCTGGATTATATGAGGAAAGAGTGGTCAGTGAGTGGAGGGGATATATGAGTGGCTGGGTGCATAGGGCTGGATTATATGAGGAAAGAGTGGTCAGGGAGTGGAGGGGATATATGAGTGGCTGGGTGCATAGGGCTGGATTATATGAGGAAAGAGTGGTCAGGGAGTGGAGGGGATATATGAGTGGCTGGGTGCATAGGGCTGGATTATATGAGGAAAGAGTGGTCAGTGAGTGGATGGGATATATGAGTGGCTGGGTGCATAGGGCTGGATTATATGAGGGAAGAGTGGCCAGGGAGTGGATGGGATATATGAGTGGCTGGTTGCATAGGGCTGGATTATATGAGGAGACTGGTCAGGGAGTGGAGGGGATATATGAGTGGCTGGGTGCACAGGACTGGATTATATGAGGAAAGACTGGTCAGGGAGTGGAGGGGATATATGAGTGGCTGGGTGCATAGGGCTAGATTATATGAGGAAAGAGTGGTCAGGGAGTGGAGGGGATATATGAGTGGCTGGGTGCATAGGGCTGGATTATATGAGGAAAGAGTGGTCAGCGAGTGGAGGGGATATATGAGTGGCTGGGTACATAGGGCTGGATTATATGAGGAAAGAGTGGTCAGGGAGTGGAGGGGATATATGAGGAAAGAGTGGTCAGGGAGTGGAGGGGATATATGAGTGCTGGGTGCATAGGGCTGGATTATATGAGGAAAGAGTGGTCAGGGAGTGGATGGGATATATGAGTGGCTGGGTGCATAGGGCTGGATTATATGAGGGAAAGAGTGGTCAGTGAGTGGATGGGATAATGAGTGGTGGGAGTAGGGCTGGATTATATGAGGAAAGAGTGGTCAGGAGTGGAGGGGATATATGAGTGGCTGGGTGCATAGGGCTGGATTATATGAGGAAAGAGTGGTCAGGGAGTGGAGGGGATATATATGAGTGGCTGGGTGCATAGGGCTGGGTTATATGAGGAAAGAGTGGTTAGGGAGTGGAGGGGATATATGAGTGGCTGGGTGCATAGGGCTGGATTATATGAGGAAAGAGTGGTCAGTGAGTGGATGGGATATATGAGTGGCTGGGTGCATAGGGCTGGATTATATGAGGGAAGAGTGGTCAGTGAGTGGATGGGATATATGAGTGGCTGGGTGCATAGGGCTGGATTATATGAGGGAAGAGTGGCCAGCGAGTGGAGGGGATATATGAGTGGCTGGTTGCATAGGGCTGGATTATATGAGGGAAGAGTGGCCAGGGAGTGGATGGGATATATGAGTGGCTGGGTGCATAGGGCTGGATTATATGAGGAAAGAGTGGTCAGTGAGTGGATGGGATATATGAGTGGCTGGATTATATGAGGAATGAGTGGTCAGGGAGTGGAGGGGATATAGGAGTGGCTGGGTGCATAGGGTTGGATTATATAAGGAAAGAGTGGTCAGTGAATGGATGGGATATATGAGTGGCTGGGTGCATAGGGCTGGATTATATGAGGAAAGACTGGTCAGGGAGTGGAGGGATATATGAATGGCTGGGTGCATAGGGCTAGATTATATGAGGAAAGAGTGGTCAGGTAGTGGAGGGGATATATGAGTGGCTGGATTATATGAGGAAAGAGTGGTCAGGGAGTGGAGGGGATATATAAGTGGCTGGGTGCACAGGACTGGATTATATGAGGAAAGAGTGGTCAGGGAGTGGAGGGGATATATGAGTGGCTGGGTGCATAGGGCTGGATTATATGAGGAAAGAGTGGTCAGGGAGTGGATGGGATTATGAGTGGATGGGTGCATAGGGCTGGATTATATGAGGGAAGAGTGGTCAGTGAGTGGATGGGATATATGAGTGGCTGGGTGCATAGGGCTGGATTATATGAGGAAAGAGTGGTCAGTGAGTGGAGGGGATATATGAGTGGCTGGGTGCATAGGGCTGGATTATATGAGGAGTGGTCAGGGAGTGGAGGGGATATATGAGTGGCTGTGTGCATAGGGCTGGGTTATATGAGGAAAGAGTGGTCAGGGAGTGGAGGGGATATATGAGTGGCTGGGTGCATAGGGCTGGATTATATGAGGAAAGAGTGGTCAGTGAGTGGATGGGATATATGAGTGGCTGGGTGCATAGGGCTGGATTATATGAGGGAAGAGTGGCCAGGGAGTGGATGGGATATATGAGTGGCTGGTTGCATAGGGCTGGATTATATGAGGAGACTGGTCAGGGAGTGGAGGGGATATATGAGTGGCTGGGTGCACAGGACTGGATTATATGAGGAAAGACTGGTCAGGGAGTGGAGGGGATATATGAGTGGCTGGGTACATAGGGCTGGATTATATGAGGAAAGAGTGGTCAGGGAGTGGAGGGGATATATGAGTGGCTGGGTGCACAGGACTGGATTATATGAGGAAAGAGTGGTCAGGGAGTGGAGGGGATATATGAGTGGCTGGGTGCACAGGACTGGATTATATGAGGAAAGAGTGGTCAGGGAGTGGAGGGGATATATGAGTGGCTGGGTGCATAGGGCTGGATTATATGAGGAAAGAGTGGTCAGGGAGTGGATGGGATATATGAGTGGCTGGGTGCATAGGGCTGGATTATATGAGGGAAGAGTGGTCAGTGAGTGGATGGGATATATGAGTGGCTGGGTGCATAGGGCTGGATTATATGAGGAAAGAGTGGTCAGTGAGTGGAGGGGATATATGAGTGGCTGGGTGCATAGGGCTGGATTATATGAGGAAAGAGTGGTCAGGGAGTGGAGGGGATATATGAGTGGCTGGGTGCATAGGGCTGGATTATATGAGGAAAGAGTGGTCAGGGAGTGGAGGGGATATATGAGTGGCTGGGTGCATAGGGCTGGATTATATGAGGAAAGAGTGGTCAGTGAGTGGATGGGATATATGAGTGGCTGGGTGCATAGGGCTGGATTATATGAGGGAAGAGTGGTCAGTGAGTGGATGGGATATATGAGTGGCTGGGTGCATAGGGCTGGATTATATGAGGGAAGAGTGGCCAGGGAGTGGAGGGGATATATGAGTGGCTGGTTGCATAGGGCTGGATTATATGAGGGAAGAGTGGCCAGGGAGTGGATGGGATATATGAGTGGCTGGGTGCATAGGGCTGGATTATATGAGGAAAGAGTGGTCAGTGAGTGGATGGGATATATGAGTGGCTGGATTATATGAGGAATGAGTGGTCAGGGAGTGGAGGGGATATAGGAGTGGCTGGGTGCATAGGGTTGGATTATATAAGGAAAGAGTGGTCAGTGAATGGATGGGATATATGAGTGGCTGGGTGCATAGGGCTGGATTATATGAGGAAAGACTGGTCAGGGAGTGGAGGGATATATGAATGGCTGGGTGCATAGGGCTAGATTATATGAGGAAAGAGTGGTCAGGTAGTGGAGGGGATATATGAGTGGCTGGGTGCATAGGGCTGGATTATATGAGGGAAGAGTGGTCAGTGAGTGGATGGGATATATGAGTGGTTGGGTGCATAGGGCTGGATTATATGAGGAAAGAGTGGTCAGGGAGTGGAGGGGATATATGAGTGGCTGGGTGCATAGGGCTGGATTATATGAGGAAAGAGTGGTCAGGGAGTGGAGGGGATATATGAGTGGCTGGGTGCATAGGGCTGGATTATATGAGGAAAGAGTGGTCAGGGAGTGGAGGGGATATATGAGTGGCTGGGTGCATAGGGCTGGATTATATGAGGAAAGAGTGGTCAGGGAGTGGAGGGGATATATGAGTGGCTGGGTGCATAGGGCTGGATTATATGAGGAAAGAGTGGTCAGTGAGTGGAGGGGATATATGAGTGGCTGGGTGCACAGGACTGGATTATATGAGGAAAGAGTGGTTAGGGAGTGGAGGGGATATGTGAGTGGCTGGGTGCATAGGGCTGGATTATATGAGGAAAGACTGGTCAGGGAGTGGAGGGGATATATGAGTGGTTGGGTGCACAGGGAGTGGCTGGGTGCATAGGGCTGGATTATATGAGGAAAGAGTGGTCAGGGAGTGGAGGGGATATATGAGTGGCTGGGTGCACAGGACTGGATTATATGAGGAAAGAGTGGTCAGTGATTGGAGGGGATATATGAGTGGCTGGGTGCACAGGACTGGATTATATGAGGAAAGAGTGGTCAGTGATTGGAGGGGATATATGAGTGGCTGGGTGCACAGGACTGGATTATATGAGGAAAGAGTGGTTAGGGAGTGGAGGGGATATGTGAGTGGCTGGGTGCATAGGGCTGGATTATATGAGGAAAGACTGGTCAGGGAGTGGAGGGGATATATGAGTGGTTGGGTGCACAGGGAGTGGCTGGGTGCATAGGGCTGGATTATATGAGGAAAGAGTGGTCAGGGAGTGGAGGGGATATATGAGTGGCTGGGTGCACAGGACTGGATTATATGAGGAAAGAGTGGTCAGTGATTGGAGGGGATATATGAGTGGCTGGGTGCACAGGACTGGATTATATGAGGGAAGAGTGGCCAGGGAGTGGAGGGGATATATGAGTGGCTGGTTGCATAGGGCTGGATTATATGAGGGAAGAGTGGCCAGGGAGTGGATGGGATATATGAGTGGCTGGGTGCATAGGGCTGGATTATATGAGGAAAGAGTGGTCAGTGAGTGGATGGGATATATGAGTGGCTGGATTATATGAGGAATGAGTGGTCAGGGAGTGGAGGGGATATAGGAGTGGCTGGGTGCATAGGGTTGGATTATATAAGGAAAGAGTGGTCAGTGAATGGATGGGATATATGAGTGGATGGGTGCATAGGGCTGGATTATATGAGGAAAGACTGGTCAGGGAGTGGAGGGATATATGAATGGCTGGGTGCATATGGCTAGATTATATGAGGAAAGAGTGGTCAGGTAGTGGAGGGGATATATGAGTGGCTGGGTGCATAGGGCTGGATTATATGAGGGAAGAGTGGTCAGTGAGTGGATGGGATATATGAGTGGTTGGGTGCATAGGGCTGGATTATATGAGTAAAGAGTGGTCAGGAGTGGAGGGGATATATGAGTGGCTGGGTGCATAGGGCTGGATTATATGAGGAAAGAGTGGTCAGGGAGTGGAGGGGATATATGAGTGGATGGGTGCATAGGGCTGGATTATATGAGGAAAGAGTGGTCAGGGAGTGGAGGGGATATATGAGTGGCTGGGTGCATAGGGTTGGATTATATGAGGAGGTGGTCAGTGAGTGGATGGGATATATGAGTGGCTGGGTGCATAGGGCTGGATTATATGAGGAAAGAGTGGTCAGGGAGTGGAGGGGATATATGAGTGGCTGGGTGCATAGGGCTGGATTATATGAGGAAAGAGTGGTCAGGTAGTGGAGGGGATATATGAGTGGCTGGGTGCATAGGGCTGGATTATATGAGGAAGAGTGGTCAGTGAGTGGATGGGATATATGAGTGGTTGGGTGCATAGGGCTGGATTATATGAGGAAAGAGTGGTCAGGGAGTGGAGGGGATATATGAGTGGCTGGGTGCATAGGGCTGGATTATATGAGGAAAGAGTGGTCAGGGAGTGGAGGGGATATATGAGTGGCTGGGTGCACAGGACTGGATTATATGAGGAAAGAGTGGTCAGGGAGTGGAGGGGATATATGAGTGGCTGGGTGCATAGGGCTGGATTATATGAGGAAAGAGTGGTCAGGGAGTGGAGGGGATATATGAGTGGCTGGGTGCATAGGGCTGGATTATATGAGGAAAGAGTGGTCAGGGAGTGGAGGGGATATATGAGTGGCTGGGTGCATAGGGCTGGATTATATGAGGAAAGAGTGGTCAGGGAGTGGAGGGGATATATGAGTGGCTGGGTGCATAGGGCTGGATTATATGAGGAAAGAGTGGTCAGTGAGTGGAGGGGATATATGAGTGGCTGGGTGCATAGGACTGGATTATATGAGGAAAGAGTGGTCAGGGAGTGGAGGGGATATGTGAGTGGCTGGGTGCATAGGGCTGGATTATATGAGGAAAGACTGGTCAGGGAGTGGAGGGGATATATGAGTGGCTGGGTGCATAGGGCTGGATTATATGAGGAAAGAGTGGTCAGGGAGTGGAGGGGATATATGAGTGGCTGGGTGCATAGGGCTGGATTATATGAGGAAAGAGTGGTCAGGGAGTGGAGGGGATATATGAGTGGCTGGGTGCATAGGGCTGGATTATATGAGGAAAGAGTGGTCAGTGATTGGAGGGGATATATGAGTGGCTGGGTGCATAGGGCTGGATTATATGAGGGAAGAGTGGTCAGTGAGTGGAGGGGATATATGAGTGGCTGGTTGCATAGGGCTGGATTATATGAGGGAAGAGTGGCCAGGGAGTGGATGGGATATATGAGTGGCTGGGTGCATAGGGCTGGATTATATGAGGAAAGAGTGGTCAGTGAGTGGATGGGATATATGAGTGGCTGGATTATATGAGGAATGAGTGGTCAGGGAGTGGAGGGGATATAGGAGTGGCTGGGTGCATAGGGTTGGATTATATAAGGAAAGAGTGGTCAGTGAATGGATGGGATATATGAGTGGATGGGTGCATAGGGCTGGATTATATGAGGAGAGACTGGTCAGGGAGTGGAGGGATATATGAATGGCTGGGTGCATATGGCTAGATTATATGAGGAAAGAGTGGTCAGGTAGTGGAGGGGATATATGAGTGGCTGGGTGCATAGGGCTGGATTATATGAGGGAAGAGTGGTCAGTGAGTGGATGGGATATATGAGTGGTTGGGTGCATATGGCTGGATTATATGAGGAAAGAGTGGTCAGGAGTGGAGGGGATATATGAGTGGCTGGGTGCATAGGGCTGGATTATATGAGGAAAGAGTGGTCAGGGAGTGGAGGGGATATATGAGTGGATGGGTGCATAGGGCTGGATTATATGAGGAAGAGTGGTCAGGGAGTGGAGGGGATATAGGAGTGGCTGGGTGCATAGGGCTGGATTATATGAGGAAAAAGTGGTCAGGGAGTGGAGGGGATATATGAGTGGCTGGGTGCATAGGGCTGGATTATATGAGGAAAGAGTGGTCAGTGAGTGGATGGGATATATGAGTGGCTGGATTATATGAGGAATGAGTGGTCAGGGAGTGGAGGGGATATATGAGTGGCTGGGTGCATAGGGCTGGATTATATGAGGGAAGAGTGGTCAGTGAGTGGATGGGATATATGAGTGGTTGGGTGCATAGGGCTGGATTATATGAGTAAAGAGTGGTCAGGACGTGGAGGGGATATATGAGTGGCTGGGTGCATAGGGCTGGATTATATGAGGAAAGAGTGGTCAGGGAGTGGAGGGGATATATGAGTGGATGGGTGCATAGGGCTGGATTATATGAGGAAAGAGTGGTCAGGGAGTGGAGGGGATATAGGAGTGGCTGGGTGCATAGGGTTGGATTATATAAGGAGAGTGGTCAGTGAATGGATGGGATATATGAGTGGCTGGGTGCATAGGGCTGGATTATATGAGGAAAGACTGGTCAGGGAGTGGAGGGATATATGATGGCTGGGTGCATAGGGCTAGATTATATGAGGAAAGAGTGGTCAGGTAGTGGAGGGGATATATGAGTGGCTGGGTGCATAGGGCTGGATTATATGAGGGAAGAGTGGTCAGTGAGTGGATGGGATATATGAGTGGCTGGGTGCATAGGCTGGATTATATGAGGAAAGAGTGGTCAGGAAGTGGAGGGGATATATGAGTGGCTGGGTGCATAGGGCTGGATTATATGAGGAAAGAGTGGTCAGTGATTGGAGGGGATATATGAGTGGCTGGGTGCACAGGACTGGATTATATGAGGAAAGAGTGGTCAGGGAGTGGAGGGGATATGTGAGTGGCTGGGTGCATAGGGCTGGATTATATGAGGAAAGACTGGTCAGGAAGTGGAGGGGATATATGAGTGGCTGGGTGCATAGGGCTGGATTATATGAGGAAAGAGTGGTCAGGGAGTGGAGGGGATATGTGAGTGGCTGGGTGCATAGGGCTGGATTATATGAGGAAAGAGTGGTCAGGAAGTGGAGGGGATATATGAGTGGCTGGGTGCATAGGGCTGGATTATATGAGGAAAGAGTGGTCAGTGATTGGAGGGGATATATGAGTGGCTGGGTGCACAGGACTGGATTATATGAGGAAAGAGTGGTCAGGGAGTGGAGGGGATATGTGAGTGGCTGGGTGCATAGGGCTGGATTATATGAGGAAAGACTGGTCAGGGAGTGGAGGGGATATATGAGTGGTTGGGTGCACAGGGAGTGGCTGGGTGCATAGGGCTGGATTATATGAGGAAAGAGTGGTCAGGAAACACAGAGGTGAATGTACAAGTGGTTTGGGTTACAGGGGTGGAGATGAATAGTAAGAACTGCTTGAAAGGGTAGATCCAGATTGTATATGGAGCACATCTTGATTTGTCAATGAGTGAGATTCAACAGCAAATACAATATTTCTGATATTTAGGGAGGTAAGTCCTTACGCTGTACATTATACATGCATGTCACAAAATTCTGAAGATTCAAAAATCAAATAAACACACAAACATCAACTTGTCTACGCATAAATTGACACTATTTTCTCTAAGTGTGTTTGCATCGGTTGTCTACATAAAAAAGGGCTATTATGCAATTAAGAGAGGTTGGCACATATGGAGAGGATGGCAAAATGGCTCAATCTATTTGCCCCCCGCAGCTTCAACTAGCAATACACCATTCTACCATAACTATGTCATTCATATAGTCTACATCTGTTCTGTCAAAGTCCCGTTTCAGACACTATCATTTTACACATATATATATAACTGGCTCTGTTTATATTGAATTACGTTAAGTCAAACTTCGGCTATGTCGTAGTATTTTGTTCAGTCAGACGGAATTCGACATAACGGATGTAGACTGCATTACAATGAATTCTCAGAAGAAAGTGGGTATATGGTATAATAGATTCCAGTCCAATTTTATTGGACATGTGGGAAAGCCATCTTTATTGTATGGACTTGTGGCTCAACCCATTTTGACTTTCTTAGTATATATTGTATGTAGATTCTGTATATATTGTATGTAGATTCTGTATATATTGTATGTAGATTCTGTATATATTGTATGTAGATTCTGTATATATTGTATGTAGATTCTGTATATATTGTACGTAGATTCTGTATATATTGTACGTAGATTCTGTATATATTGTACGTAGATTCTGTATATATTGTATGTAGATTCTGTATATATTGTACATAGATTCTGTATATATTGTATGTAGATTCTGTATATATTGTACGTAGATTCTGTATATATTGTATGTAGATTCTGTATATATTGTATGTAGATTCTGTATATATTGTATGTAGATTCTGTATATATTGTATGTAGATTCTGTATATATTGTACGTAGATTCTGTATATATTGTACGTAGATTCTGTATATATTGTACGTAGATTCTGTATATATTGTACGTAGATTCTGTATATATTGTATGTAGATTCTGTATATATTGTATGTAGATTCTGTATATATTGTATGTAGATTCTGTATATATTGTATGTAGATTCTGTATATATTGTATGTAGATTCTGTATATATTGTATGTAGATTCTGTATATATTGTATGTAGATTCTGTATATATTGTATGTAGATTCTGTATATATTGTATGTAGATTCTGTATATATTGTATGTAGATTCTGTATATATTGTATGTAGATTCTGTATATATTGTATGTAGATTCTGTATATATTGTATGTAGATTCTGTATATATTGTATGTAGATTCTGTATATATTGTATGTAGATTCTGTATATATTGTATGTAGATTCTGTATATATTGTATGTAGATTCTGTATATATTGTATGTAGATTCTGTATATATTGTATGTAGATTCTGTATATATTGTATGTAGATTCTGTATATATTGTATGTAGATTCTGTATATATTGTATGTAGATTCTGTATATATTGTATGTAGATTCTGTATATATTGTATGTAGATTCTGTATATATTGTATGTAGATTCTGTATATATTGTATGTAGATTCTGTATATATTGTATGTAGATTCTGTATATATTGTATGTAGATTCTGTATATATTGTATGTAGATTCTGTATATATTGTATGTAGATTCTGTATATATTGTATGTAGATTCTGTATATATTGTATGTAGATTCTGTATATATTGTATGTAGATTCTGTATATATTGTATGTAGATTCTGTATATATTGTATGTAGATTCTGTATATATTGTATGTAGATTCTGTATATATTGTATGTAGATTCTGTATATATTGTATGTAGATTCTGTATATATTGTATGTAGATTCTGTATATATTGTATGTAGATTCTGTATATATTGTATGTAGATTCTGTATATATTGTATGTAGATTCTGTATATATTGTATGTAGATTCTGTATATATTGTATGTAGATTCTGTATATATTGTATGTAGATTCTGTATATATTGTATGTAGATTCTGTATATATTGTATGTAGATTCTGTATATATTGTATGTAGATTCTGTATATATTGTATGTAGATTCTGTATATATTGTATGTAGATTCTGTATATATTGTATGTAGATTCTGTATATATTGTATGTAGATTCTGTATATATTGTATGTAGATTCTGTATATATTGTATGTAGATTCTGTATATATTGTATGTAGATTCTGTATATATTGTATGTAGATTCTGTATATATTGTATGTAGATTCTGTATATATTGTATGTAGATTCTGTATATATTGTATGTAGATTCTGTATATATTGTATGTAGATTCTGTATATATTGTATGTAGATTCTGTATATATTGTATGTAGATTCTGTATATATTGTATGTAGATTCTGTATATATTGTATGTAGATTCTGTATATATTGTATGTAGATTCTGTATATATTGTATGTAGATTCTGTATATATTGTATGTAGATTCTGTATATATTGTATGTAGATTCTGTATATATTGTATGTAGATTCTGTATATATTGTATGTAGATTCTTGATATATTGTATGTAGATTCTGTATATATTGTATGTAGATTCTGTATATATTGTATGTAGATTCTGTATATATTGTATGTAGATTCTGTATATATTGTATGTAGATTCTGTATATATTGTATGTAGATTCTGTATATATTGTATGTAGATTCTGTATATATTGTATGTAGATTCTGTATATATTGTATGTAGATTCTGTATATATTGTATGTAGATTCTGTATATATTGTATGTAGATTCTGTATATATTGTATGTAGATTCTGTATATATTGTATGTAGATTCTGTATATATTGTATGTAGATTCTGTATATATTGTATGTAGATTCTGTATATATTGTATGTAGATTCTGTATATATTGTATGTAGATTCTGTGTCATAATAGAGCAAAATAAAATATGATTAAACCTTCCCAGAATGTGCCAACCTGGTCATTCAAAATGAAACACAAGTCATCAAATGTTTGAGTCATGCACTAGTTCAGCTTTGTAATAACTAGACTAATTCTTTCCAAACACTGCTTGAAAACATGTGAAATAAATAAAATCTATCTTTTCAACAAAAGGTACAAGTACAGTAAAACCGGTGTTATGCAGAATTGTTAGAGATTGACGACCATGGCAATTTAATACAGGACTTACTGGTTACTGCCCCTTTCTACTCTCCACAATATGAGTAGGTAGGTGAATCGGCATAGATCCAGGTAGCACAGGCCGGTACATCATTTTCAAAAGGTCCACAAAAATGCTACAAATTTTATTTGATATCACAAAACTCTCCAATGAAAACAAAATTCATGTTCCCTCTATCTGCGCCACTTCTGTCGTCAATCTGAACAACACAATACATCATAACATGTATATATATATATTATAAAATGTGGTGGTAACAATTCACACGGGTTTAACTGTACACATGCCAAATAGAATGCAAGGCTAACAACGACACAGTACAAAAATATGAACACAACAAGACCACTATATCTGATATACCATTGGTGGGACGGGGTGGAGCAGGCACGGATGGTCGACCGCGGCTAGATTTTCTACGAAGTTTTATGATATGATTAGAGTCATTACCTGAAAGGTACAGTTGTATTTAAAATGTCATATTTGTAATTATTATTATATTGATTTACAATGTACATGTACAATACCTGCACTGTATTCTCCACTACTAGTTGTACTACTATGTACTGTATTCTCTACTACTAGTTGTACTACTATGTACTGTATTCTCTACTACTAGTTGTACTACTATGTACTGTATTCTCTACTACTGATGGTACTACTATGTACAATACCTGCACTGTATTCTCTACTACTAGTTGTACTACTATGTACTGTATTCTCTACTACTGATGGTACTACTATGTACAATACCTGCACTGTATTCTCTACTACTGATGGTACTACTATGTACAATACCTGCAATGTATTCTCTACTACTAGTTGTACTACTATGTACAATACCTGCAATGTATTCTCTACTACTAGTTGTACTACTATGTACTGTATTCTCTACTACTAGTTGTACTACTATGTACAATACCTGCAATGTATTCTCTACTACTAGTTGTACTACTATGTACAATACCTGCACTGTATTCTCTACTACTAGTTGTACTACTATGTACAATACCTGCACTGTATTCTCTACTACTAGTTGTACTACTATGTACAATACCTGCACTGTATTCTCTACTACTAGTTGTACTACTATGTACAATACCTGTACTGTATTCTCTACTACTAGTTGTACTACTATGTACTGTATTCTCTACTACTAGTTGTACTACTATGTACAATACCTGCACTGTATTCTCTACTACTAGTTGTACTACTATGTACAATACCTGCAATGTATTCTCTACTACTAGTTGTACTACTATGTACAATACCTGCACTGTATTCTCTACTACTAGTGTATTCTCTACAACTAGTTGTACTACTATGTACAATACCTGCACTGTATTCTCTACTACTAGTTGTACTACTATGTACAATACCTGCAATGTATTCTCTACTACTAGTTGTACTACTATGTACAATACCTGCAATGTATTCTCTACTACTAGTTGTACTACTATGTACAATACCTGCAATGTATTCTCTACTACTAGTTGTACTACTATGTACAATACCTGCACTGTATTCTCTACTACTAGTTGTACTACTATGTACAATACCTGCACTGTATTCTCTACTACTAGTTGTACTACTATGTACAATACCTGCAATGTATTCTCTACTACTAGTTGTACTACTATGTACAATACCTGCAATGTATTCTCTACTACTAGTTGTACTACTATGTACAATACCTGCAATGTATTCTCTACTACTAGTTGTACTACTATGTACAATACCTGCACTGTATTCTCTACTACTAGTTGTACTACTATGTACAATACCTGCAATGTATTCTCTACTACTAGTTGTACTACTATGTACAATACCTGCAATGTATTCTCTACTACTAGTTGTACTACTATGTACAATACCTGCAATGTATTCTCTACTACTAGTTGTACTACTATGTACTGTATTCTCTACTACTAGTTGTACTACTATGTACTGTATTCTCTACTACTAGTTGTACTACTATGTACTGTATTCTCTACTACTAGTTGTACTACTATGTACTGTATTCTCTACTACTAGTTGTACTACTATGTACTGTATTCTCTACTACTAGTTGTACTACTATGTACTGTATTCTCTACTACTAGTTGTACTACTATGTACTGTATTCTCTACTACTAGTTGTACTACTATGTACAATACCTGCACTGTATTCTCTACTACTAGTGTATTCTCTACTACTAGTTGTACTACTATGTACAATACCTGATGTATTCTCTACTACTAGTTGTACTACTATGTACAATACCTGCACTGTATTCTCTACTACTAGTTGTACTACTATGTACAATACCTGCAATGTATTCTCTACTACTAGTTGTACTACTATGTACAATACCTGCACTGTATTCTCTACTACTAGTGTATTCTCTACAACTAGTTGTACTACTATGTACAATACCTGCACTGTATTCTCTACTACTAGTTGTACTACTATGTACAATACCTGCAATGTATTCTCTACTACTAGTTGTACTACTATGTACAATACCTGCAATGTATTCTCTACTACTAGTTGTACTACTATGTACAATACCTGCAATGTATTCTCTACTACTAGTTGTACTACTATGTACAATACCTGCACTGTATTCTCTACTACTAGTTGTACTACTATGTACAATACCTGCACTGTATTCTCTACTACTAGTTGTACTACTATGTACAATACCTGCAATGTATTCTCTACTACTAGTTGTACTACTATGGACAATACCTGCAATGTATTCTCTACTACTAGTTGTACTACTATGTACAATACCTGCACTGTATTCTCTACTACTAGTTGTACTACTATGTACAATACCTGCACTGTATTCTCTACTACTAGTTGTACTACTATGTACAATACCTGCAATGTATTCTCTACTACTAGTTGTACTACTATGTACAATACCTGCAATGTATTCTCTACTACTAGTTGTACTACTATGTACAATACCTGCAATGTATTCTCTACTACTAGTTGTACTACTATGTACTGTATTCTCTACTACTAGTTGTACTACTATGTACTGTATTCTCTACTACTAGTTGTACTACTATGTACTGTATTCTCTACTACTAGTTGTACTACTATGTACAATACCTGCACTGTATTCTCTACTACTAGTTGTACTACTATGTACTGTATTCTCTACTACTAGTTGTACTACTATGTACAATACCTGCAATGTATTCTCTACTACTAGTTGTACTACTATGTACTGTATTCTCTACTACTAGTTGTACTACTATGTACTGTATTCTCTACTACTAGTTGTACTACTATGTACTGTATTCTCTACTACTAGTTGTACTACTATGTACTGTATTCTCTACTACTAGTTGTACTACTATGTACTGTATTCTCTACTACTATGTACTGTATTCTCTACTACTAGTTGTACTACTATGTACAATACCTGCAATGTATTCTCTACTACTAGTTGTACTACTATGTACTGTATTCTCTACTACTAGTTGTACTACTATGTACTGTATTCTCTACTACTAGTTGTACTACTATGTACAATACCTGTACTGTATTCTCTACTACTAGTTGTACTACTATGTACAATACCTGCAATGTATTCTCTACTACTAGTTGTACTACTATGTACAATACCTGCAATGTATTCTCTACTACTAGTTGTACTACTATGTACAATACCTGCAATGTATTCTCTACTACTAGTTGTACTACTATGTACAATACCTGCAATGTATTCTCTACTACTAGTTGTACTACTATGTACAATACCTGCACTGTATTCTCTACTACTAGTGTATTCTCTACACTAGTTGTACTACTATGTACAATACCTGCACTGTATTCTCTACTACTAGTTGTACTACTATGTACAATACCTGCAATGTATTCTCTACTACTAGTTGTACTACTATGTACAATACCTGCAATGTATTCTCTACTACTAGTTGTACTACTATGTACAATACCTGCAATGTATTCTCTACTACTAGTTGTACTACTATGTACAATACCTGCAATGTATTCTCTACTACTAGTTGTACTACTATGTACTGTATTCTCTACTACTAGTTGTACTACTATGTACAATACCTGCAATGTATTCTCTACTACTAGTTGTACTACTATGTACTGTATTCTCTACTACTAGTTGTACTACTATGTACAATACCTGCACTGTATTCTCTACTACTAGTTGTACTACTATGTATTGTATTCTCTACTACTAGTTGTACTACTATGTACTGTATTCTCTACTACTAGTTGTACTACTATGTACTGTATTCTCTACTACTAGTTGTACTACTATGTACTGTATTCTCTACTACTAGTTGTACTACTATGTACAATACCTGCACTGTATTCTCTACTACTAGTTGTACTACTATGTATTGTATTCTCTACTACTAGTTGTACTACTATGTACTGTATTCTCTACTACTAGTTGTACTACTATGTACTGTATTCTCTACTACTAGTTGTACTACTATGTACTGTATTCTCTACTACTAGTTGTACTACTATGTACAATACCTGCACTGTATTCTCTACTACTAGTTGTACTACTATGTACTGTATTCTCTACTACTAGTTGTACTACTATGTACAATACCTGCACTGTATTCTCTACTACTAGTTGTACTACTATGTACAATACCTGCAATGTATTCTCTACTACTAGTTGTACTACTATGTACAATACCTGCAATGTATTCTCTACTACTAGTTGTACTACTATGTACTGTATTCTCTACTACTAGTTGTACTACTATGTACAATACCTGCAATGTATTCTCTACTACTAGTTGTACTACTATGTACTGTATTCTCTACTACTAGTTGTACTACTATGTACTGTATTCTCTACTACTAGTTGTACTACTATGTACTGTATTCTCTACTACTAGTTGTACTACTATGTACTGTATTCTCTACTACTAGTTGTACTACTATGTACTGTATTCTCTACTACTAGTTGTACTACTATGTACTGTATTCTCTACTACTAGTTGTACTACTATGTACTGTATTCTCTACTACTAGTTGTACTACTATGTACTGTATTCTCTACTACTAGTTGTACTACTATGTACAATACCTGCACTGTATTCTCTACTACTAGTTGTACTACTATGTATTGTATTCTCTACTACTAGTTGTACTACTATGTACTGTATTCTCTACTACTAGTTGTACTACTATGTACTGTATTCTCTACTACTAGTTGTACTACTATGTACTGTATTCTCTACTACTAGTTGTACTACTATGTACAATACCTGCAATGTATTCTCTACTACTAGTTGTACTACTATGTACTGTATTCTCTACTACTAGTTGTACTACTATGTACTGTATTCTCTACTACTAGTTGTACTACTATGTACAATACCTGCAATGTATTCTCTACTACTAGTTGTACTACTATGTACTGTATTCTCTACTACTAGTTGTACTACTATGTACAATACCTGCACTGTATTCTCTACTACTAGTTGTACTACTATGTACTGTATTCTCTACTACTAGTTGTACTACTATGTACTGTATTCTCTACTACTAGTTGTACTACTATGTACTGTATTCTCTACTACTAGTTGTACTACTATGTACTGTATTCTCTACTACTAGTTGTACTACTATGTACAATACCTGCACTGTATTCTCTACTACTAGTTGTACTACTATGTACTGTATTCTCTACTACTAGTTGTACTACTATGTACTGTATTCTCTACTACTAGTTGTACTACTATGTACTGTATTCTCTACTACTAGTTGTACTACTATGTACTGTATTCTCTACTACTAGTTGTACTACTATGTACAATACCTGCAATGTATTCTCTACTACTAGTTGTACTACTATGTACTGTATTCTCTACTACTAGTTGTACTACTATGTACTGTATTCTCTACTACTAGTTGTACTACTATGTACTGTATTCTCTACTACTAGTTGTACTACTATGTACAATACCTGCAATGTATTCTCTACTACTAGTTGTACTACTATGTACAATACCTGCACTGTATTCTCTACTACTAGTTGTACTACTATGTACAATACCTGCATGTATTCTCTACTACTAGTTGTACTACTATGTACAATACCTGCAATGTATTCTCTACTACTAGTTGTACTACTATGTACTGTATTCTCTACTACTAGTTGTACTACTATGTACAATACCTGCACTGTATTCTCTACTACTAGTTGTACTACTATGTATTGTATTCTCTACTACTAGTTGTACTACTATGTACTGTATTCTCTACTACTAGTTGTACTACTATGTACTGTATTCTCTACTACTAGTTGTACTACTATGTACTGTATTCTCTACTACTAGTTGTACTACTATGTACTGTATTCTCTACTACTAGTTGTACTACTATGTACTGTATTCTCTACTACTAGTTGTACTACTATGTACTGTATTCTCTACTACTAGTTGTACTACTATGTACAATACCTGCACTGTATTCTCTACTACTAGTTGTACTACTATGTATTGTATTCTCTACTACTAGTTGTACTACTATGTACTGTATTCTCTACTACTAGTTGTACTACTATGTACTGTATTCTCTACTACTAGTTGTACTACTATGTACTGTATTCTCTACTACTAGTTGTACTACTATGTACAATACCTGCACTGTATTCTCTACTACTAGTTGTACTACTATGTATTGTATTCTCTACTACTAGTTGTACTACTATGTACTGTATTCTCTACTACTAGTTGTACTACTATGTACTGTATTCTCTACTACTAGTTGTACTACTATGTACTGTATTCTCTACTACTAGTTGTACTACTATGTACAATACCTGCAATGTATTCTCTACTACTAGTTGTACTACTATGTACTGTATTCTCTACTACTAGTTGTACTACTATGTACTGTATTCTCTACTACTAGTTGTACTACTATGTACTGTATTCTCTACTACTAGTTGTACTACTATGTACAATACCTGCAATGTATTCTCTACTACTAGTTGTACTACTATGTACAATACCTGCACTGTATTCTCTACTACTAGTTGTACTACTATGTACAATACCTGCAATGTATTCTCTACTACTAGTTGTACTACTATGTACTGTATTCTCTACTACTAGTTGTACTACTATGTACTGTATTCTCTACTACTAGTTGTACTACTATGTACTGTATTCTCTACTACTAGTTGTACTACTATGTACAATACCTGCAATGTATTCTCTACTACTAGTTGTACTACTATGTACTGTATTCTCTACTACTAGTTGTACTACTATGTACAATACCTGCAATGTATTCTCTACTACTAGTTGTACTACTATGTACTGTATTCTCTACTACTAGTTGTACTACTATGTACTGTATTCTCTACTACTATGTACTGTATTCTCTACTACTAGTTGTACTACTATGTACAATACCTGCAATGTATTCTCTACTACTAGTTGTACTACTATGTACTGTATTCTCTACTACTAGTTGTACTACTATGTACTGTATTCTCTACTACTAGTTGTACTACTATGTACTGTATTCTCTACTACTAGTTGTACTACTATGTCTATGGTGAACTATCACTAGTACCGGGCTCAGCCAAGCTGACAATGTTTGAGAGAGGAATTGCGCGACTATAGGAGTACATTACGATGGCACACAAGTGTAGTTTACTGGACAATATTTTGTATGAAAATTGCAGAAACAAATATTTTTTAGGGAGAAGTGGGGTCCCGAGGGAGCAAAGTCAGAGTGCCTTGGACGACTACGTCGCCGCCTAGAATGAGGCCTGATATATGTTAGTTTGAATTAGATTAATACCCCATGTCATACTCCATACAGAGACCTATCTCATGTGACCACTAGCGCATACACACACAAATGCACGATCATACATTTTTATTTCAAGAACCAAGAATTAACAAATCAAACTCCCAGAAGCCTGGGATCCGGACAAACGAGACCCAGCGACAGGAGAACAGCGTTCTGGGCACTGGGATCCGGACAAACGAGACCCAGCGACAGGAGAACAGCGTTCTGGGCACTGGGATCCGGACAAACGAGACCCAGCGACAGGAGAACAGCGTTCTGGGCACTGGGATCCGGACAAACGAGTCCCAGCGACAGGAGAACAGTGTTCTGGGCACAACTTATTCCTAGTAATCTTTATTAATTTGTGTGTCGCAGGTTCGATCCCCGCCAGACACTAATAAAATTAACAATCTTTCAGATGGGACTTTAAACCGAGGTCTCGCGTCGGTGCTTTACACCGTGTTCGTAAACGAACCAAAGGAGACTCATGTATGGGTCTCTTTCTGTATCATTGCACTATCCTCCAAAAATCTAAAATGACTAATCTCTTCAGGAGGTGTCGCTCATATGGGCAACCGGCAGTGACCATAAATAAATGTAAAACACACAGCATACATACATAGAGACAGGGCCAGTTACACTTTCAAAAGAGAGATAAATTCAACGAGAAATTTGTTGTCGACTTTCTCTATACATGTATATTCTATATGAAAAAACTTCTCCCTCAAATAGCGAGCTCAGGTAGAATTTTTCTCAGAAATTGCTCTCTAGTTTAACCCTTTCAACACCACAGACCTCTAAATAGGCTTACAAAAAGTGTATGTTCAGATGAGCTGGCTCGTCACTAGCCATCTCATCAAGATATGCACTTTTTGCCAGTAATATTACTATTTTAGATAAAATTACCCATTTTGATCAATGATCCGGTCCAAATGTAATTTTCTCCTTAATTTACTGGTCTAAAAATATCATGGACCAGTCCATGTCAGTCACTTGGTGTTGAATGGGTTAAGCATAGACATATATTATATACATTTTATAATTTGTTTGTTTGGTTTAATGCTGCACCGACAGCTTTTGTGATATAGCAACACCCCACCTACCCACCCGTTATTGGTGGAGGAAGAGCCCGGCTACCCTCCAGGCATGGATGGGTACCCAGGTAGAACCACTGACCTTCAACAAGCCAGCAGAATAGATTCCTCAAATGAAAAAATTTGACAATGTGAGGGTCATGTGATTTGAAGTTCAGTGTACATGTAAAATGACAGCAACTACACGACCACCTGTACATTCATGGACAGCAACTACACGACCACCTGTACATTCATGGACAGCAACTACACGACCACCTGTACATTCAAGGACAGCAACCACAAGACCACCTGTACATTCAAGGACAGCAACTACACGACCACCTGTACATTCAAGGACAGCAACTACACGACCACCTGTACATTCATGGACAGCAACTACACGACCACCTGTACATTCAAGGACAGCAACTACACGACCACCTGTACATTCAAGGACAGCAACTACACGACCACCTGTACATTCATGGACAGCAACCACAAGACCACCTGTACATTCAAGGACAGCAACTACACGACCACCTGTACATTCATGGACAGCAACTACACGACCACCTGTACATTCAAGTACAGCAACTACACGACCACCTGTACATTCAAGGACAGCAACTACACGACCACCTGTACATTCAAGGACAGCAACTACACGACCACCTGTACATTCAAGGACAGCAACCACATGACCATCTGTACATTCAAGGACAGCAACTACACGACCACCTGTACATTCATGGACAGCAACCACAAGACCACCTGTACATTCAAGGACAGCAACTACACGACCACCTGTACATTCATGGACAGCAACCACAAGACCACCTGTACATTCAAGGACAGCAACCACAAGACCACCTGTACATTCAAGGACAGCAACTACACGACCACCTGTACATTCAAGGACAGCAACTACACGACCACCTGTACATTCAAGGACAGCAACTACACGACCACCTGTACATTCAAGGACAAGTTCTTGCATACATGTGTATATATTTAATTATATATATAATATGCAATGTTCATTTAATGTTCCTGTACCATTATTTCTATTTTCATTAAAGCGACATTACATCGCACAAGGCCAAAAAAAAGGAATTGTTCACGTATAAATGCATTGCTACTACAAATTCTTCTGAATACATTCGAACACTAACATGAATCAATAAACAGTGTGTTTGTGGTCTACAAACTTTCAAAAGTGAATGTAGGATTTCATATACCGGTCACCAACGCTCCTGAATTGACATTTCCTTAGTCAATACTAAATGCTTTGTACTGTCGCTTAGAGATAATAAATGTAACTAAGATTAGTCTACAAATAAATATGCATTGGCACAAATGTGAGATATAATGGTAAATCTGTACCATAAATCTTGTTATTCGGGATACACAGTTTGTATTACGCATGTATGTCGACCCTGTTTACATTATTTTGATATGTCAACAAACTGCGTATACAACGCTTGTTTAATAGTTGAAATACTCAATTTTTGAGGCAAATATTTGGGGGGAAATTATACCATATAATAGGAAATTACATTCTGTATAAATTTGCGTTTTCACTGATGTAGTGTCTCTTTAAAAGGGAAAGGGAAAATACACACTGGATACCACTTGTCTGTAATTAGTAATCAGACAGCTGGTACTAGACAAGATCAATTGATCTACAACCACTGCAATAACAACAATTCCCATACATGGCCTCACGCCATTAATTATACACCAATATATACAATATATGTGGCTTATAAACCCACTTGGGAGAAATAGGGCAACCCCCTGGATAAGTGTTACAATCCGCTACCAGTCATTATGTATAAATGTGATCTATTGAGTGGCGTCACAGATCTGTCTACAATACAAGGCTCATTCTAGAGGGCGGCTTGGGCGGGTGAAATAATCACCATAGGGACTTTGCCCCTGGGGGCCACATTTCTCCTTTTAATAAATAATGTTTTGTTTTGTCAATGTTCATATCAAAATGTTGTCCAGTAAGCTACACTGGCCATTGTAAAGCACTCCTTCTATTCATATGTTGTCCAGTAAGCTACACTGGCCATTGTAAAGCACTCCTTCTATTCATATGTTGTCCAGTAAACAACAATGGCCATTGTAAAGCACTCCTTCTATTCATATGTTGTCCAGTAAGCTACACTGGCCATTGTAAAGCACTCCTTCTATTCATATGTTGTCCAGTAAGCAACAATGGCCATTGTAAAGCACTCCTTCTATTCACATGTTGTCCAGTAAGCTACACTGGCCATTGTAAAGCACTCCTTCTATTCACATGTTGTCCAGTAAGCTACACTGGCCATTGTAAAGCACTCCTTCTATTCACATGTTGTCCAGTAAGCTACACTGGCCATTGTAAAGCACTCCTTCTATTCACATGTTGTCCAGTAAGCTACACTGGACATTGTAAAGCACTCCTTCTATTCACATGTTGTCCAGTAAGCTACACTGGACATTGTAAAGCACTCCTTCTATTCACATGTTGTCCAGTAAGCTACACTGGACATTGTAAAGCACTCCTTCTATTCATATGTTGTCCAGTAAGATACACTGGACATTGTAAAGCACTCCTTCTATTCACATGTTGTCCAGTAAGCTACACTGGCCATTGTAAAGCACTCCTTCTATTCACATGTTGTCCAGTAAGATACACTGGACATTGTAAAGCACTCCTTCTATTCACATGTTGTCCAGTAAGCTACACTGGCCATTGTAAAGCACTCCTTCTATTCACATGTTGTCCAGTAAGATACACTGGACATTGTAAAGCACTCCTTCTATTCACATGTTGCATTTAATGGTCATAATGTTGAAATTTATTAAATAATACTATGGACGCAATTGTGCGCTTTCTCACTACTCACATTGTGACCTAGAATGAACCCTGCAATACGCCCAAAGTCTCCCTTCTCATACTTGTAGGCCCAAAAATTCCCCTATTTTGCAGGTCAAGCATTTACAAGCCATAATCTGTTGTTCCTTGTCGATCCCCCTCTGACACTAATAATATTAACAGTCTTTCAGAATCAGATGGGACTTGAAACCGAAGTCTCGTGCCGGTGAATTACCATACACTGTGCACATAAAAGAACCAGAGGAGACTCTGGAATGGGTCTCTGTCTGTATCATTGCACTATCTTCTAAAATATAAAATGACTAATCTCTTCAGGAGGTGTCGCTCATTTGGCCAATCGGAAGCGACGATAAATAAAATGCAAAAAAACATATCGAAATGACACATTGATAAAGATGGAACAAAGAACTTTTTAAAAATTAAAATTTATATAAGGTCGCTACCGGTTACCCATTTCAACGAAGAGCAGTTAACCTAATAACACCTTGCTTGGACAGGCTGTAGCAGTTAACCTAACAACACCTTGCTTGGACAGGCTGCAGCAGTTAACCTAATAACACCTTGCTTGGACAGGCTGCAGCAGTTAACCTAACAACACCTTGCTTGGACAGCCTCCAGCAGTTAACCTAACAACACCTTGCTTAGAAAGCGCTCCAGCGGTTAATCTAACAACAACACCTTGCTTGGACAGGCTGCAGCAGTTAACCTAATAACACCTTGCTTGGACAGGCTGCAGCAGTTAACCTAACAACACCTTGCTTGGACAGGCTGCAGCAGTTAACCTAACAACACCTTGCTTGGACAGGCTGCAGCAGTTAACCTAACAACACCTTTCCTGGGCAGGCTGCAGCAGTTAACCTAACAACACCTTGCTTGGACAGGCTCCAGCAGTTAACCTAATAACACCTTGCTTGGACAGGCTGCAGCAGTTAACCTAACAACACCTTGCTTGGACAGGCTGCAGCAGTTAACCTAACAACACCTTGCTTGGACAGGCTGCAGCAGTTAACCTAACAACACCTTTCCTGGGCAGGCTGCAGCAGTTAACCTAACAACACCTTGCTTGGACAGGCTCCAGCAGTTAACCTAATAACACCTTGCTTGGACAGGCTGCAGCAGTTAACCTAACAACACCTTGCTTGGACAGGCTGCAGCAGTTAACCTAACAACACCTTGCTTGGACAGGCTGCAGCAGTTAACCTAACAACACCTTGCTTGGACAGGCTGCAGCAGTTAACATAACAACACCTTGCTTGGACAGGCTCCAGCAGTTAACCTAACAACACCTTGCTTGGACAGGCTGCAGCAGTTAACCTAACAACACCTTGCTTGGACAGGCTGCAGCAGTTAACCTAACAACACCTTGCTTGGACAGGCTCCAGCGGTTAACCTAACACCTTGCTTGGACAGGCTCCAGCAGTTAACCTAACAACACCTTGCTTAGAAAGCGCTCCAGCGGTTAACCTAACAACACCTTGCTTGGACAGGCTGCAGCAGTTAACCTAACAACACCTTGATTGCTTGATTGGACAGGCTCCAGCAGTTAACCTAACAACACCTTGCTTGGACAGGCTCCAGCAGTTAACCTAACAACACCCTGCTTGGACAGGCTCCAGCGGTTAACAAGTACTTTGTGCTCAAATCACCGTAGTAAAACTGCCAACTTATCCAACTGCACTGTGTACAGGCTATGATACAAAAACTATGCTAAGACTATGATAGTATAAGATACAACTGTTTTTGAATCCACTACTTAGTGCCTCATGATCAGTACATGTACTTACAGTCATCTACGGATCCTCTTCCGAACGGTATAGGTCCATGCGAGCCCGATATCGGTCTAACTGCTACAGTGTTGAACTTCGATGCACCACCTCCCATGCCCATAGGCGATGGTTTCTTGTTAGCTACAAAAATTACATATAATATTAATGTAAATTATGTAATGAAGTACATCATCATGTACATAATTAATTTATAGAAATTTATTTTAGCTTGATTGCGAAACAAAATCTTACAACTTATATTAATCACTCTCGAGATCTCATTCCAGAGGGAATCCATCGCCACGAGTGAGTGAGTATTTGGTTTAACGGCACATCAGCACAGTTCAGGCTATATCGCGCTGGGTTAAGTATATTGTATACAAGATATCTACAATTAAAAATATTATGTAGATAACATACTGTACATATGTATTAAAATTGTAATGACGAAAGGTCAATTGCAACAAAATGTATCAAGCTGTAAAAATGATAATAAAACGTCAGTTGTAAAACCAACACTTTATGGAAAAGATGTGATTCTTTTAAAAATGCAATAATGTATAATCAACAGTGTCGAAAAGTTCCTTCATTGTCACAACTGTATAATATTTTCGACGAATGAGTGCTAAATCTACACAGTGAATTAAGATGTGTTCAACATTTATAGAGGAATGGCATGGTATACACCATGGTGGATCCTCTCTTTTCAATAAAAATGAGTGTGTAAAACGGGTATGTCCAAGTCTCAACCGTGGACATTACTGTTTCCTCTCTACGGTTGGAGTGAATAAAAGATGATTTGGCTTAATTGGTTGTAGTTTATTAAATGGTATGTTTTTCCAAGTCACTTAGTGGTTTGCCACTTTGAAGTAATGTAAGAAAGAATCGATTGCCTAGCATCAGTGTATGTTACATGTATTTTAGAATTTATACAGTCTAGTTTAAGTGCATCTTTTGCACTTTGATCAGCCATTTCATTGCCACGAATACCAATATGACTTGGTATCCAACAATATATAACATGTTTAGTCGATGTAATATCTGTGTGCTTAATAAGTAATTTGTGAATAAGGGTTTTTTTAACGTTCATGTTGTCTACTGATTGTAGTACAGATAAAGAATCTGAAAGGACCATAAATTTTCTATCACGTGATTCATCAGCAAAATTCAAAGCTAAATCAATAGCCTCTACTTCTGCTGAAAATATAGACGCATGATCAGGTAGTCGTAATTTAGAATTATGTAATTTACGGACAGCAGCACAGCCAACTTTGTTGCTGGCTTTAGATCCATCTGTGTATATTGGTGTATAATCTGAAAACATGGTTCTGATTTCATTTAATTTGGATCTAAACATTAGCGGGTTAGTATATGATTTCAGGTTAGCATGAAGTTGTAAAATAACGTTGGGTTTAATCAGGTCAAAAGGAGCTATATCTGATATAAAAGATTCATGAACATTGTCAATGTTAAAATCTACGTTATGAATAGCTTCCTCGATGCGAAGCGCAAGAGGACGTATCGCCTTTGGCTTCACCTCATAGGAAGTTTTATTGTCTAGATCAAACAAGACTTTATACGCTGGATTTCTTGGGTTTGATTTAAGCTTAAAGGCATATTGTAGAGATAATTGTTCACGTCTGAGGTAAAGGGATGGTTCATTTGCTTCTACATATAAACTAGCTATTGGTGATGTTCTGAAAGCTCCGAGTGCAAGTCGTAAGCCTTGGTGATGTATTGGGTCAAGTGTTTTGATATATGATGGTCTGGCTGATCCATACACAATTGATCCATAATCGAGTTTGGAACGAACAAACACTATATACAGTCTAAGGAGGACCTTGTGATCAGCTCCCAAGTCCGTATGAGCTAATACTTTGATGAGGTTCATTGCCTTGAGGCATCTTGTTTTCAAGTACTTCAAGTGAGGAATAAAGTTTTTTATTAAAAATTACTCCAAGAAATTTAGTCTCGGGAACAACAGGAATGGGGTCAAGAGTTAATGCAGGAGGGTCATTGTGTAATTTTCTTGACTGACAAAAGTGAATACAATTTGTTTTGGCCTTCGAAAATCGAAAACCGTTATTTAAAGGCCATGCCTGGACTTTATTTAAACAAAGTTGAAGATGGGGTTCAATAGTAGCCATAGACTTTGATCGATAACATATATGCAATGTTCTCATAATCTATAACATGATATGTTAAACTTAAACCAATGCAACAATGACAAATTTCTAAATCTACAGGTAAAGCTTGAATCAGTATTTCAGCCGGCAGTCACAGTGTTCTCCTTGCGTTTTGTTTCGACAAGGTTACTGAATACGATGAACAAATACACGTGATTGTATGAGCTTGTTACATTATGAATACTAATTAATTACCCATGTGTGTATACGATGAACAAATACACGTGCTTCAATGAGCTTGTTACATTATGAATACTAATTAATTACCCATGTGGATATTATAATGTACATATGTTGGATAATACCGGGTATGTAGAGTGTATGGACGATTGTATATACATGTATGATATACTGGTTATGTACTGTCATATCTGGACGATAGAGACCTTACACCAACTCGCCACTTTTCTAATTGTAAATTTGTTTGTCTCTAATTATAAATATTACGTTTTGTATGTACATGTGTAATGCTTTGCATGTAAATAATGTGTAGATTATTTGTTCTGCTCTCCAGTAGGTAATAAAGGTATATATTATCTATTTGGTTCTTCCAGATGATATAGATAATAATCAAATTTACTTGTATTTTCACTTCCAAAAAAAGGAGGTCGATCGCAGTGGAAAGAATTACCGTAAGCTTTTACATGTAGCTTTCAGTTCAATCCACATATGACGATATAAACGTATATAAATGTATGTTTCTGTTTATTTCTCAATGTACATGCATCCTGCTAAACCAAAAAGGACGTCCATGTATACCAGGGTTCATTCAAGGCCAGAATGTTTGGGAGAAATGAGAAAACGCGCGATCGTGTCCTTATATGGTGTAACATGTATTTAATAAAGTTCAACAAAATATGGTTAAAATGCACAGTATGATCATTAAATACAACATTGGAATGGAATGAGTGCTTTATAATGGGCCAGTGTAGCTTACTGGACAACATTGGAATAGAAGGGGGGCTTTATAATGGGTCAGTGTATCTTACTGGACAACATTGGAATAGAAGGGGGGCTTTATAATGGGCCAGTGTAGCTTACTGGACAACATTGGAATAGAAGGGGTGCTTTATAATGGTCCAGTGTATCTTACTGGACAACATTGGAATAGAAGGGGGGCTTTATAATGGGCCAGTGTAGCTTACTGGACAACATTGGAATAGAAGGGGGGCTTTATAATGGGCCAGTGTAGCTTACTGGACAACATTGGAATAGAAGGGGGGCTTTATAATGCTCCAGTGTATCTTACTGGACAACATTGGAATAGAAGGGGGGCTTTATAATGGTCCAGTGTATCTTACTGGACAACATTGGAATAGAAGCAGTGCTTTATAATGCTCCAGTGTATCTTACTGGACAACATTGGAATAGAAGCAGTGCTTTATAATGCTCCAGTGTATCTTACTGGACAACATTGGAATAGAACGAGTGCTTTATAATGCTCCAGTGTATCTTACTGGACAACATTGGAATAGAAGGGGGGCTTTATAATGCTCCAGTGTATCTTACTGGACAACATTGGAATAGAAGGGGGGCTTTATAATGCTCCAGTGTATCTTACTGGACAACATTGGAATAGAAGGAGTGCTTTATAATGCTCCAGTGTATCTTACTGGACAACATTGGAATAGAAGGGGGGCTTTATAATGCTCCAGTGTATCTTACTGGACAACATTGGAATAGAAGGGGGGCTTTATAATGCTCCAGTGTATCTTACTGGACAACATTGGAATAGAATGAGTGCTTTATAATGGGCCAGTGTATCTTACTGGACAACATTGGAATAGAATGAGTGCTTTATAATGCTCCAGTGTATCTTACTGGACAACATTGGAATAGAAGGGGGGCTTTATAATGCTCCAGTGTATCTTACTGGACAACATTGGAATAGAATGAGTGCTTTATAATGCTCCAGTGTATCTTACTGGACAACATTGGAATAGAAGGCTTTATAATGCTCCAGTGTATCTTACTGGACAACATTGGAATAGAAGGCTTTATAATGCTCCAGTGTATCTTACTGGACAACATTGGAATAGAAGGCTTTATAATGCTCCAGTGTATCTTACTGGACAACATTGG
Source organism: Archivesica marissinica (assembly GCA_014843695.1). Lineage (NCBI taxonomy): Eukaryota > Metazoa > Mollusca > Bivalvia > Venerida > Vesicomyidae > Archivesica > Archivesica marissinica. The sequence continues at coordinate 52,988,524 of CM026394.1, forward strand.
AATAGAAGGAGTGCTTTATAATGGGCAGTGTATCTTACTGGACAACATGGAATAGAAGGGGGGCTTTATAATGGGCCAGTGTATCTTACTGGACAACATTGGAATAGAAGGGGGCTTTATAATGGTCCAGTGTATCTTACTGGACAACATTGGAATAGAAGGGGGGCTTTATAATGGTCCAGTGTATCTTACTGGACAACATTGGAATAGAAGGGGGGCTTTATAATGGTCCAGTGTATCTTACTGGACAACATTGGAATAGAAGGAGTGCTTTATAATGGTCCAGTGTATCTTACTGGACAACATTGGAATAGAAGGAGTGCTTTATAATGGTCCAGTGTATCTTACTGGACAACATTGGAATAGAAGGAGTGGTTTATAATGGTCCAGTGTATCTTACTGGACAACATTGGAATAGAAGGAGTGGTTTATAATGGTCCAGTGTATCTTACTGGACAACATTGGAATAGAAGGAGTGCTTTATAATGGGCCAGTGTATCTTACTGGACAACATTGGAATAGAAGGAGTGCTTTATAATGGGCCAGTGTATCTTACTGGACAACATTGGAATAGAAGGAGTGCTTTATAATGGTCCAGTGTATCTTACTGGACAACATTGGAATAGAAGGAGTGCTTTATAATGCTCCAGTGTATCTTACTGGACAACATTGGAATAGAATGGGGGCTTTATAATGCTCCAGTGTATCTTACTGGACAACATTGGAATAGAAGGAGTGCTTTATAATGCTCCAGTGTATCTTACTGGACAACATTGGAATAGAAGGAGTGCTTTATAATGGGCCAGTGTATCTTACTGGACAACATTGGAATAGAAGGAGTGTATCTTACTGGACAACATTGGAATAGAAGGGGG
>CM026394.1:52990398-53035486 GCA_014843695.1 Archivesica marissinica
GACGTATTCATTGCCATCAGTTTAGGTGACGTATTGATTGCCGTCAGTCTAGATGACGTATTCATTACCGTCAGTCTAGATGACGTATTCATTACCATCAGTCCAGATGACGTATTCATTGTCATCAGTCCAGATGACGTATACATTCCCATCAGTCCAGATGACGTATTCATTCCCACCAGTCCAGATGACGTATACATTCCCATCAGTACAGATGACGTATACATTCCCATCAGTCCAGATGACGTATACATTCCCACCAGTCCAGATGACGTACCCATTGTCATCAGTCTAGATAACGTATTCATTGCCATCAGTCTAGATGACGTATTCATTGCCGTCAGTGATAGTGCGTTCGCTTCAGTCCTTAGGCAAGGTACATTTATTTAAATTACACGTTGCCTCTTCTCTCTCCCTCGTGGCGATGGATTCTACCAGGAATGAGGTCTCCAGAGTGATTGATATAAGTTGTAACAACTCGCTTGAGCTAAAATAAATTAAACTAGTCTATAATCTTATATGGCGTATTCATTGCCGTCAGTCTAGATATCAGATTTCGAACCGGTTCCATATACGTGTAATTCAACCAAATCAAAACATGTCCGGTCATTGGAACTAAGATAAGTTTTAACAAGCCGAATAATTTGAGGCCACAGCCGATGAATGTTAACAAAATAATCTAATGAATTACCTGGCGTTTGCTCGCGTAAATATGTCCCGAAAGTCCGGGTATAACCACCCGACATTCCGCAAGTAAGCTGGATGGCTCTCTCACTATCGACACGCAGTGGGAGTTCAACCTACAGCGATGAGAAACAAGTCAACGACCGTAACCATCCGTCCATGGAGACTCCTTTCACATCTGTAAATATAGTACGTTCTATATATTTCAGTTGATACTAAGAGGATATTTATTTTAAGTCTATGATCGAATTATATTTTCACTGAATATCCCGTCGCTCAAATGGGCAACCGGTAGTATATTTTATATAGTTTATTTAATGTCACTACCGATTGCCTATTTGAGGGACGGGAAATTCAGTGAAATATAATTCGATCATATATATATACATGTATATGTGTACACTTAATGGAATTTGAAAGCATTATTATCATGAGTTGTGCTAGCCCCGTGTGATAATAATAGATTTCTATGTTCATGAGTGAAATAGTCTGCGATAACTCACTTAAACAAACAAATAACCCGTAAATTTCTATATTTCACTGGAAAGCATAAATTCAATGGGGGTTGTTGCATTTTGGCACCCTGTTCAAATCATACATGTACATGTCTCGTGCACTATGTGGCGTGATAATAGACCCCCCACCTTTGATTATGTACATATGTTTAAAAGTATTACTTGCCTAATACATATTAGTACATATAAAACTTATGTATTTCATATTCCGTCATTTGTAAAATAAATGGCCTATTTCAAATTCAAATACATCTTGTGCTGTTTAATTAGTCCAGCAAATCACACTGAGGTAACAATAGTGCAAATGTGGATAACTTTTCTGGGGAAACGGATTCAATGCTACCGCGGATAAGAGAGTGTAGTGTTGTAGCATACAGTTGGTGGAGTGAGTTGATGTACCATAAATACAACAAACATACATACTAGAACAATCATGCTGCTGGTTATTTTTATATAAAGAGATCAAGCAGCGTCCAGCCGGCTTCGTAGAAGAAAACCAACCTGTGTATTTGTTCGGGCATCCGCCAGCATCACTTATGATTCGACCCCTAGTAAATGCCACAGTCGTCTGGTTACTAAACGGCATGGAGCAAACAGCAAAATATGTAGAACAAAATGGTTCGATTTGGATACCACATGTTAGGAGAGACCTGGACGGGATGACCGTTACATACCGGTCCGTACAGGACAACGGGGAAATCAACGAGGTCAATTACACATTGGATGTTGCATGTAAGAACGTTTATATATAGTGCATTGTGTCTATTAAAGTACTTTGTTAATGAGTAAACCATTGTCATAAATGTTCAAAATGACAGCCACAATCTTGGTAAAATGATGTGATAGCCGTCACGATTGTGCCCCTTAGGCAAGGCATTTAAATTCCACATTGGCTATTATCTCTCCCCCATGGCGATGGATTCCATCAGGAATGAGGTCTCGATAGCAAATAATCTAACGTTATAAATACATTTGTATAAACTAAAGAGGTTGCGACCATGTATTTCCCGGTTGTTTAATATACATGTATAATCGTATGTTGACTAGGATAATCTATTATTATTCTGTTCTCAATAACCACGTTTACCCGTAGCAAATCATAAAAATGCTTCGTCATTCTGAGCAGGGATATCACTTTAATGTTTTCTTGGAAGTACATTACATTGACTAATGTCGACAATTTAGTCATTTCTGATTCCTTTTCTTTAATAAACATGTAGCAGTGTCCAGTTCTATTTACTGCTCCAAAGTCTGTTAAAATACTATTCCAAAGTCTGTTAAAGTACTACTCCAAAGTCTGTTCAAATACTACTCCAAAGTCTGTTCAAATATTACTCCAAAGTCGGATCAAATACTACTCCAAAGTCTGTTCAAATACTACTCCAAAGTCTATTCAAATACTACTCCAAAGTCTGTTCAAATACTACTCCAAAGTATGTTCAAATACTATTCCAAAGTATGTTCAAATACTACTCCAAAGTATTTTCAAATACTATTCCAAAGTCTGTTCAAATACTACTCCAAAGTCTGTTCAAATACTACTCCAAAGTCTGTTCAAATACTACTCCAAAGTCTATTCAAATATTACTCCAAAGTCTGTTCAAATATTACTCCAAAGTCTGTTCAAATACTACTCCAAAATATGTTCAAATACTATTCCAAAGTCTGTTCAAATACTACTCCAAAGTCTATTCAAATATTACTCCAAAGTCTGTTCAAATATTACTCCAAAGTCTGTTCAAATACTACTCCAAAGTCTATTCAAATATTACTCCAAAGTCTGTTCAAATACTACTCCAAAGTCTGTTCAAATATTACTCCAAAGTCTGTTCAAATATTACTCCAAAGTCTGTTCAAATACTACTCCAAAGTCTGTTCAAATACTACTCCAAAGTCTGTTCAAATGCTACTCCAAAGTTTGTTCAAATACTACTCCAAAGTCTGTTCAAATACTACTCCAAAGTCTGTTCAAATACTACTCCAAAGTCTGTTCAAATATTACTCCAAATGTATCTTACTTGCTATTATAGAAGAACAGAATAATCTCGCAACACTATCTGAAGCGAGAAACTGTTCTATTTTGTTTTTTGTTACTGGCAACTTACTGCTATTATGAATTACTCAATGGAACTATTTCTATGGTTTAGAAATATTGTGATATTCGGCTACATATTTGCATTACAAGAACGTATCTTGAGACATTTTCCAGTGAGCTGAAGTGCTATCCCCTACGATATACTATTACATTACAATGCTGGTTACCTTCTCCTGTGACGGGACCATATTATCTTTTTTAATTCATTACGTTATAATTATGTTATATTAATGGATTACCAGTGGACTACAGATCCTTCTGTGATGTTAGTTGTAAGAACGTTCTATTGCTTTATACTTATCAACATGCAGTCAGCCAGCCTTCCGGTTGACTGGTTCCCGATACTAATGCGTCCGATTGTTATATCACATTATTATATCACACACAGACCGTAGATATAAATTTATTCATGGTGCTATATATTAATTACGTGTTTGTGGTGCGGGCCGTTGTCTAATGTTGCTAAAACGTGTGTTGCCCAAACCATTTGTGTTTTCATGCTATGTATTGTATCTATATGTGTATGACATATGTACTATTGTTATGCAAGAACATATGATTAAATTAATATATTACGTATGCTTTAGCTGGAAATGTATAGTATAAAAACTATATTGTATGCGTGAAATATATAATATATCATTGCAATTCCTTTGTTCAAGACGGACCAAGCGGGCCTCTCTTGCTTACACCAAGCAACACACACTATTTCCTGACGAGCGGAGAGTTAATGACTAACATTGCGTGTACTGCTGACTGTAAACCACAATGTACCGTGACATGGGGTGAACATAACCAGGGCAGTATATTGGATCTGGGCACGGTCACATCTAAGAATACTGGGGAATACACATGTACAGCCACAAGAACGGGGTCGAATGCTGTAGTGGAAAAACGCATCATTATATACGTGGCAGGTTTGTTTGTTTTTCTAATTATGCAATATTGTATTATTATATAGACATTCTAACTACATTATTTATGAAGTGATAATCTGGAGAGAAGCAGAGTTACAGCAGACGAACTGTTGTATCTTGTCCATACATTATGCAATACAGAGGTACAGCAGACGAAATGTTGTATCTTGTCCATACATTATGCAATACAGAGTTACAGCAGACGAAATGTTTTATCTTGTCCATACATTATGCAATACAGAGTTACAGCAGCCGAAATGTTGTATCTTGTCCATACATTATGCAATACAGAGTTACAGCAGATGAACTATTGTATCTTGTCCATACATTATGCAATACAGAGTTACAGCAGATGAATTGTTGTATCTTGTCCATACATTATGCAATACAGAGTTACAGCAGATGAAATGTTGTATCTTGTCCATACATTATGCAATACAGAGTTACAGCAGACGCACTGTTGTATCTTGTCCATACATTATGCAATACAGAGGTACAGCAGACGAAATGTTGTATCTTGTCCATACATTATGCAATACAGAGTTACAGCAGACGAAATGTTTTATCTTGTCCATACATTATGCAATACAGAGTTACAGCAGCCGAAATGTTGTATCTTGTCCATACATTATGCAATACAGAGTTACAGCAGATGAATTGTTGTATCTTGTCCATACATTATGCAATACAGAGTTACAGCAGATGAAATGTTGTATCTTGTCCATACATTATGCAATACAGAGTTACAGCAGACGAACTGTTGTATCTTGTCCATACATTATGCAATACAGAGTTACAGCAGACGCACTGTTGTATCTTGTCCATACATTATGCAATACGAGTTACAGCAGAGAAATGTTGTATCTTGTCCATACATTATGCAATACAGAGTTACAGCAGACGAACTATTGTATCCTGTCCATACATTATGCAATACAGAGTTACAGCAGACGCACTGTTGTATTTGTCCATACATTATGAATACAGAGTTACAGCAGACGAACTGTTGTATCCTGTCCATACAGTATGCAATACAGAGTTACAGCAGACGCAGTCCACCAACAGCTTAGGTCATATGGCGACTCTCCAACATTTGAATAGTGGTTGCCCTCCGAGCAGTATTTCAGACACGAAGGGACACCCGGATAAAACCACCCATCTTCCGTAAGTCAGCTGGATATATATATATGTAAATCAGAACCTATCCATGATATTTTCAGATAATGCGGCATTAACCTTTGCACTAGCTTCTCTGGCTAGCGTCCTAGTATTGGCAGTCGGTATTGGTATAGCATCCATTTGCTTCTTGTTGCGGAAGAAAACATCGCCGTGCCAATCATGTATGTATCTTAATATAGCATTTCTTAGAACTAATAGTATGGACAACGATGTTTCAACAAAGCAATGCAACTATAATGTATTAGTAATACACAGCTGATACATAATGAAGGAACATTCAATAGCAATGGGGTTTAATGTATTAGTAATACACAACTGATACATAAATGAAGGGACGTTCAATAGTAATGGGTTTTAATGTATTAGTAATACACAGCTGATACATAAATGAAGGGACGTTCAATAGCAATGGGGTTTTAATGTATTAGTAATACACAGCTGATACATAAATGAAGGGACGTTCAATAGTAATGGGGTTTTAATGTATTAGTAATACACAGCTGATACATGAATGAAGGGACATTCAATAGCAATGGGTTTTAATGTATTAGTAATACACAGCTGATACATAATGAAGGGACATTCAATAGCAATGGGTTTTAATGTATTAGTAATACACAGCTGATACATGAATGAAGGGACATTCAATAGCAATGGGTTTTAATGTATTAGTAATACACAGCTGATACATAATGAAGGGACATTCAATAGCAATGGGTTTTAATGTATTAGTAATACACAGCTGATACATGAATGAAGGGACATTCAATAGCAATGGGTTTTAATGTATTAGTAATACACAGCTGATACATAATGAAGGGACATTCAATAGCAATGGGTTTTAATGTATTAGTAATACACAGCTGACACATAATGAAGGGATATTCAATAGCAATGGGTTTTAATGACAACTGTATTTACAAGGTTAGTTTGTACAAATTTATTTTAGCTCGATTGTGAAACAAGTTCTTATAACTTATATTAATCACTCTCGAGACCTCATTCCTGAAGGAATCCATCGCCACGAGGGAGAGAGAAGAGCCAATGTGGAATTTAAATGCATTGCCTAAGTGCACAATCGTAACGGCTCCAGCGGGGCTCGAACTCCAGGCCTTTCGCACCTGAAGCGAACTAGCTACCATTGCTCTATCACGACTTACAAGGTTTAGAATGAATATGCACACATATATTTGAACAACGTTTGGAAACTAAACACATTTGCAGTTGTTATGAACAATATGCCTCAAGAAACGTCGTGATTGTCTTTCTAACATATATCCTTGTATCCCTAGCATATATCCTTGTATCCCTAACATATATCCTTGTATCCCTAACATATATCCTTGTATCCCTAACATATATCCTTGTATCCCTAGCATATATCCTTGTATCCCTAACATATATCCTTGTATCCCTAACATATATCCTTGTATCCCTAACATATATCCTTGTATCCCAAACATATATCCTTGTATCCCTAACATATATCCCTAACATATATCCTTGTATCCCTAACATATATCCTTGTATCCCTAACATATATCCATATATCCCTAACATATATCCTTGTATCCCTAACATATATACTTGTATCCCTAACATATATCATTGTATCCCTAACATATATCCTTGTATCCCTAACATATATCCATATATCCCTAACATATATCCTTGTATCCCAAACATATATCCTTGTATCCCTAACATATATCCTTGTATCCTTAACATATATCCTTGTATCCCTAACATATATCCATATATCCCTAACATATATCCTTATATCCCTAACATATATCCTTGTATCCCTAACATATATCCTTGTATCCCTAACATATATCCATGTACCCCTAACATATATCCTTGTATCCCTAACATATATCCTTGTATCCCTAACATATATCCTTGTATCCCTAACATATATCCTTGTATCCCTAACATATATCCTTGTATCCCTAATATATATCCTTGTATTCATAACATATATACTTGTATCCCTAACATATATCCTTGTATCCCTAACATATATCAGTGTATCCTTAACATATATCCTTGTATCCCTAACATATATCCATGTATCCCTAACATATATCCATATATCCCTAACATATATCCTTGTATCCCTAACATATATCCTTGTATCCCTAACATATATTCTTGTATCCCTAACATATATCCTTGTATCCCTAACATATATCCTTGTATCCCTAACATATATCATTGTATCCTTAACATATATCCTTGTATCCCTAACATATATCCTTGTATCCCTAACATATATACTTGTATCCCTAACATATATCCTTGTATCCCTAACATATATCCCTAACATATATCCTTATATCCTTAACATATATCCATTCCACTTAAGGTCACAAACTGTTCACCAGCAAGGCGCCGTCGACGGCTGTAACATCCGACGCACAATCCAATAGCGCCCAGAATACGTAAGCTATTTACAAAGCATATACTATGTACAAAGCGTTCTTATATACATGTCCGCACTTGCAGTGACTGGATCCAACGCTCGCCCTTAGGTTTCGCCGACGGCGCGGGTAAATAAACCCAAGCATCATCGGCTGCCTCCAGTTGATTCTGTATTATGTGCATCTAACCTGTTAAATATAATGCCTTGTATTATCAAGCACATTGGCTCTTAGTACCTTTAGTATAATAAAGTATGCACATTTCTTTCAGCTCGAATCCGAATCAAGTTGTTACCACATTAGTTTAATCGCTGTGGAGACATCATTTCTGATTAGTGTATACACATATTTTAGCTGGTTGCATAAACACTTCCTAGCATATGAGATTACTTGTTCTCGAGACCGCATTCCTGATGGAGTCCATCGCCACGAGGGAGACAGAAGAAGCAATGGGGATTTAAGTGTCTTGCGTAAGGACATAATCTCCGTGGGTTTGACGGGGTTCGAACTCACAATCTCTCGATGACGAGACGGACAACGTATCCACTCCACCATATAAATATTAACGATTGATTAAAAGGTATTTCGCTGGACTGGTAATCCAGGGATCGCAGGTTCGATCCCCCGGCTGACCCTAATAAAATTAAGAGTCTTTCAGATGGGACTTTAAACCGAGGTCTCGTGTCGGTGTTGTACGCCGTGCACGTATAAGAACCAGAGGAGACTCTGGAATAGGTCTCTGTCTGTAACATTGCACTATCCTCCAAAAATCTAAAATGACTAATCTCTTCAGGAGGCATCGCTCATATGGGCAACCGGTAGCGACGATAAATAAACGTAACACACACTGACAACAATAAGCTATATGTGTTTAGATATAAACAAGAAACATCGGAAAGACACATTATTCTTTATATTGTAGGTTAGAGCTTGAACATTATGAGGATTTAAATCAAGAGACTAGACACACACCAGCGGACAACCACTACGGGCTCGTAAATCACACTGGTATATTATATATTATACGTCGACATAAACTAATAGATAGATATATACTAGACACACACCAGCGGACAACCACTACGGACTCGTCAATCACACTGGTATATTATATATTATACGTTGTCCGCTGATGTGTGTCTAGTATATATCTATCTATTAGTTTATGTCGACGTATAATATATAATGTCCTCTAGTATATAATGTAGCTGTGCGTTTTCTATGTCCTCTAGTATATAATGTAGCTGTGCGTTTTCTATGTCCTCTAGTATATAATATAGCTGTGCGTTTTCTATGTCCTCTAGTATATAATGTATGTGTGCGTTTTCTATGTCCTCTAGTATATAATGTATCTGTGCGTTTTCTATGTCATATAGTATATAATGTAGGTGTGTGTTTTCTATGTCCTCTAGTATATAATGTGGGTGTACGTTTTCTATGTCCTCTAGTATATAATGTATGTGTGCGTTTTCTATGTCCTCTAGTATATAATGTAGTTGTGCGTTTTCTATGTCCTCTAGTAAATAATGTAGCTGTGCGTTTTCTATGTCCTCTAGTATATAATGTAGCTGTGCATTTTCTATGTCCTCTAGTATATGATGTAGTTGTGCGTTTTCTATGTCCTCTAGTATATAATGTAGTTGTGCGTTTTCTATGTCCTCTAGTAAATAATGTAGCTGTGCGTTTTCTATGTCCTCTAGTATATAATGTAGCTGTGCATTTTCTATGTCCTCTAGTATATGATGTAGTTGTTCGTTTTCTATGTCCTCTAGTATATAATGTATGTGTGCGTTTTCTATGTCCTCTAGTATATAATGTAGTTGTGCGTTTTCTATGTCCTCTAGTAAATAATGTAGCTGTGCGTTTACTATGTCCTCTAGTATATGATGTAGCTGTGCGTTTTCTATGTCCTCTAGTATATGATGTAGTTGTGCGTTTTCTATGTCCTCTAGTATATAATGTAGCTGTGCGTTTTCTATGTCCTCTAGTAAATAATGTAGCTGTGCGTTTTCTATGTCCTCTAGTATATAATGTAGGTGTGCGTTTTCTATGTCCTCTAGTATATAATGTAGTTGTGCGTTTTCTATGCCCTCTAGTATATAATGTAGGTGTGCGTTTTCTATGTCCTCTAGTATATAATGTAGCTGTGCGTTTTCTATGTCCTCTAGTATATAATGTAGTTGTGCGTTTTCTATGTCCTCTAGCATATAATGTCGGTGTGCGTTTTCTATGTCTTCTAGTATATAAGGTAGGTGTGCGTTTTCTATGTCCTCTAGTATATAATGTAGCTGTGCGTTTTCTATGTCTTCTAGTATATAATGTAGGTGTGCGTTTTCTATGTCTTCTAGTATATAATGTAGGTGTGCGTTTTCTATGTCCTCTCGTATATAATGTAGCTGTGCGTTTTCTATGTCCTCTAGTATATAATGTAGGTGTGCGTTTTCTATGTCTTCTAGTATATAATGTAGGTGTGCGTTTTCTATGTCCTCTAGTATATACTGTAGGTGTGCGTTTTCAATGTATTCTAGTATATACTGTAGTTGTGCGTTTTCTATGTCCTCTAGTATATAATGTAGGTGTGCGTTTTCTATGTCCTCTAGTATATAATGTAGGTGTGCGTTTTCTATGTCTTCTAGTATATAATGTAGGTGTGCGTTTTCTATGTCCTCTAGTATATACTGTAGGTGTGCGTTTTCAATGTATTCTAGTATATACTGTAGTTGTGCGTTTTCTATGTCCTCTAGTATATACTGTAGGTGTGCGTTTTCTATGTCCTCTAGTATATAATCTGTGTTTGTGAAACAATCGTTTTATTCCAGGACACTTAAATATGTTACATATCATTTACCTTCTATCACCGGTGATCGCGATCATTAGTTTTAAAGGTGAATTTAAATGTGTTGCTAGGTGTTGCTAGGAATATATTTTTATTTTCAGAAAGTCATTCCAACGACGGGATGATACTATACCAAAATACCGAGATAGCTTGAGAAGGAAGTGCGCATGAACTTCACGGGACTATTTTTGCTATATAATATCTAATGACATTAAACTATTAGGGCCACAGTGCTCTAATAAACAGCAAAAATATATCTGCGATTAGTTCCCAGCCAAGTAGTCTACCAGGACAGAAATCAACCATTCCTTGTTCAAAACAACACTACAGTTTATTTATACGTTATTACATATACTTGTATTCGAGATCCACAACTGTTCATGTAACAACTTATTGATAATACCCAAAATGGGTCTTATCCGGTAACACACAGCTGCTGTATATGTTCTCTGTCTATATCTGCCTTAGTTCCGTTCACTTCAGGAGCAAACATTACATTATATGATGTTCCACGTGCTACAGCTGCATCCCCATATTAATGTGATCGTATTGATATAGCCTGTGTTCCAGTCTGTCGATTTTTCACTTTTTAACTTCTGGCAAAATGATATGATCAGAAACTCATTACGGCCCATTTAATAGTCTCGGTGTTAAAATATATTTATTTGACTGACCAGGCAAAATATATCGACGCCTGTACCCAGGCTAGTATTGATATAGTATAACACAGTAAACTGACAATACACACAAGAGGTTCTGCCAATATGATCACAGGTTATGATGACGAGTCACATGATGATTGTTTTGTCATAGTGACATAGTTGTTGATCTACAACTTGAAGCTAACTATGAACTTACTATTAGTTTTTATAGAAATGATATATGAGTTAGTGACATTGTCTGGTGCAGTGTAGTATTTAAACGAGCATGCGAATGCGGTGTAAGGCAAGGAGAACATTTATCGCCCCTTCTATTCTCATTATTTCCCAATGATTTTACTAGATTTCCTTAATACTAAAGTCAACAAAGGAATATGCTTGGAACATAAAAGAAACGATATCGTTCGTTTTAAGCATTGTTGTACTCCTTTTTCGCATGTGACACAGTAATAATTAGTCAAAATGCTGCAGATTTCCAGAAATGTCTGAACGATTTTAGCACTTATTGTTCAATTTATTGAAAATAAATAATGATAAAAATCATAAACCAAAGTAATTGTATTCGTGCGACCCGAAATATGTCGTTTACATTAAATGGAATCGATTTACACATTGTCAATAACTACATTTAAAACACTGTCATATATCTGTCTACGTCCACTGAGTCTATTATTATTAATATTGGACTGCTGTCTAAAGGCCAGAGTATTAAATTAAATCCTACGCGTAAATATACGAAATTAACAATTTTATTTAGTAGGATCTTGTAACTGGTGAATTCAATAAAGCTCGAACACACGTGCTTACACAGACTGGAAAAGCAATGGATATTCTATATAGACGCATCTTGAATCTGAACCTCCCATTGGATCTCCAGTTGATAATAATGTGTCTCCTATTCGGATTGGTTCATATGAAAGTGAGATATGTGGAATAGAAAATACATCTCACGTCGAAAAAGCACATGTCGAATTCTTACGCAAACTTACAAACTCACGAAAAAGCACATGTCGAATTCGTACACAAAATTACAAACTCACGAAAACGCACATGTCGAATTCATACGCAAAATTACAAACTCATGAAAAAGCACATGTCGAATTCATACGCAAAATTACAAACTCACGAAAACGCACATGTCGAATTCTTACGCAAAATTACAAACTCACGAGAAAGCACACAAGCATATAAGCTATATGTAGTATTATGTATATTCCCGCTTGGTATTAATTATTCGAACTAGAATGTTTAGGTATATCGGGGTATACACTACGATGGGCGTGCTTAATGTTATTGTGGATGCCTCTGGCCTCCACACACGTTAGCCACGCCCACACACGTTAGCCACGCCCAACGTAGTTCATACACGATGGAAACTATTATTTCCTTAAACATAATTTTCCAATTGCTAATAAAATACTATTTTCGAACGAAACCGTTTTCAAGCTATCATATTTTAGGAAGTATAGGGGTAAGCAAATCCTATTGTTAGGGGCTTATTTCGAATATGAACTGTCATAATGGTGCAAGCGCATGTACCTGTCATAATTGTGCAAGTGCATGTACCTGTCATAATGGTGCAAGCGCATATACCTGTCATAATGGTGCAAGCACATATATCTGTCATAATGGCGCAAGCGCATATACCTATCATAATGGTGCAAGCGCATATACCTGTCATAATGGTGCAAGCGCATATACCTGTCATAATGGTGCAAGCGCATATACCTGTCATAATGGTGCAAGCGCATATACCTGTCATAATGGTGCAAGCGCATATACCTGTCATAATTGTACAAGCGCATATACCTGTCATAATGGTGCAAGCGCATATACCTGTCGTAATGGTGCAAGGGCATATACCTGTCATAATGGTGCAAGCACATATACCTGTCATAATTGTGCAAGCGCATGTACCTGTCATAATGGTGCATGCGCATGTACCTGTCATAATGGTGCCCGCGCATATACCTGTCATAATTGTGCAAGCGCATGTACCTGTCATAATGGTACAAGCGCATATACCTGTCATAATGGTCCAAGCGCATGTACCTGTCATAATGGTGCGAGCACATATACCTGTCATAATTGTGCAAGCGCATGCACCTGTCATAATGGTGCAAGCGCATATACCTGTCATAATGGTACAAGCACATATACCTGTCATAATGGTACAAGCACATGTACCTGTCATAATTGTGCAAGCGCATGTACCTGTCATTATGGTACAAGCGCATGCACCTGTCATAATTGTGCAAGCGCATATACCTGTCATAATGGTGCAAGCACATATACCTGTCATAATGGTGCATGCGCATGTACCTGTCATAATGGTGCCCGCGCATATACCTGTCATAATTGTGCAAGCGCATGTACCTGTCATAATGGTACAAGCGCATATACCTGTCATAATGGTCCAAGCGCATGTACCTGTCATAATGGTGCGAGCACATATACCTGTCATAATTGTGCAAGCGCATGCACCTGTCATAATGGTGCAAGCGCATATACCTGTCATAATGGTACAAGCACATATACCTGTCATAATTGTGCAAGCGCATGTACCTGTCATAAGTGTGCAAGCACATATACCTGTCATAATGGTACAAGCCTATGTACCTGTCATAATGGTGCAAGCGCATGTACCTGTCATAATGGTACAAGCGCATGTGCCTGTCATAATGGTGCAAGCGCATGTACCTGTCATATTGGTACAAGCGCATATACCTGTCATAATGGTGTAAGCGCATGTACCTGTCATAATGGCGCAAGCGCATGCACCTGTCATAATGGTGCAAGCGCATATACCTGTCATAATTGTGCAAGCGCATGCACCTGTCATAATGGTGCAAGCGCATATACCTGTCATAATTCTGCTAGAACGTTTCCCCATTCTGCTAGAACGTCTCCACCGTCTACCAGAACGTGTCCCCCGTCTGCTAGAACGTCTCCATCGTCTGCTAGAACGTCTACATCGTATGCTAGAACGTCTCCCCCATCTGCTAGAACGTGTTACCCGTCTGCTGGAACGTCTCCCCCATCTGCTAGAACGTGTTACCCGTCTGCTAGAACGTGTTCCCCATCTGCTAGAACGTCTCCCCCAGCCTGCTAGAACGTTTCCCCCGTCTGCTAGAACGTCTCCACCGTCTACTAGAACGTGTCCCCCGTCTGCTAGAACGTCTCCCCAGTCTGTTATGCTGGAACGTCTCCGTCGTCTGCTAGAACGTTTCCCCATTCTGCTAGAACGTCTCCCCAGTCTGTTAGAACGTCTCCCACGTCAGCTAGAACGTGTGCCCCGTCTGCTAGAACGTCTCCGCCGTCTGCTAGAACGTCTCCCATCGTCTGCTAGAACGTATTCACCGTCGGCTAGAACGTCTCCTCGTCTGCTAGAACGTCTCCCACCGTCTGCTAGAACGCCTCCGCCGTCTGCTAGAACGTGTCCCCCGTCTACTAGAACGTGTTCCCCGTCTGCTAGAACGGCTCCACCGTCTGCTAGAACATCTCCCCCAGTCTGCTAGAACGTCCCCCATCTGCTAGAACGTCTCTATCGTCTACTAGAACGTGTCCCCCGTCTACTAGAACGTGTCCCCCGTCTACTAGAACGTCTCCCCCGTCTACTAGAACGTCTCCCCCGTCTGCTAGAACGTCTCCACCAGTCTGCTAGAACGTCCCCCGTCTGCTGGGACGTCTCGACCCCCATCTGCTAGAACGCGTTCCCCGTCTGTTAGAACGTCTCCACCAGTCTGCTAGAACGTCTCCAGTCAACTAGAACGTCTCCACCAGTCTGCTGGAACGTCCCCCGTCTACTAGAACCTCTCCATCGTCGGCTAGAACGTCTCCCCAGTCTGCTAGAACGTCTCCCCGTCTGCTAGAACGTCTCTATCGTCTACTAGAACGTCTCCCCGTCTGCTAGAACGTCTCCCCGTCTATTAGAACATCTCCCGGTCTACCAGAACGTCTCCACTGCCTGCTAGAACGTCTCTCCGTCTGCTAGAACGTATCCACCGTCGGCTAGAACGTCTCCCCCAGTTTGCTAGAACGTCCCCCGTCTGCTAGAACGTCTCCACCGTCTACTAGAACGTGTCCCCCGTCTGCTGTAAAACAATAATGTAAAACAATAAAACGACAATGTAAAACAATAATGTAAAACAACAATGTAAAACAATAATGTAAAACAATAATGTAAAACAATAATGTAAAACAATAAAACAATAATGTAAAACAATAATGTAATGTTTACGCACGCCACCAGTAAGGGCCTCACTATTTGTCAAGTGTAATTTTACATGCTATATTATGCGCAGTGGTTTGATCACTTTGCATGAGAAAGGCAATCGTAATTCTGGTACACCACGTTTCTATAGGCTTGTGGGATACCTTTAAATAGCCTGGGTTCCAGCCTGTCGGTTTTTCACTTTTTAACTTCTGGCAAAATGACTGCCTGAGGAAACTGGATTTCCGACAACTCTTCTCTACAATATACTATCGCTAAATATAGAAACGGAATTCTATCGGAACAGGCACGATTATACACAATAATTTCCGAATATACACGAATGCTCCCGTAGCCTCATTTAAATCTCAAACATATACTTTCCTGTTTCTATGTTATATCGACGAGATGGCGGATTTTAACTATTAAGTGTAAGTGGTAATGGGTCGATTCGGCGTAATGTACACTAATATAATAAGTGAACTAAAATGCAAACGTTATGGCAAACACGTTTAAGAGGAGAAGGAAGTTTAGATATGCATTAAATTACAATCATACGGAAGCATGTTATAGCCATCCACAAGTTTCGGAAACGTTAAATATGTATATTATATAATCTATATTGAGTTGCTATAATACGACACGACAATATTGCAAAGACACAACATGCCCAGAAATTTATATAGCATTTCGACTTTAAGCATAGCGAAACAATCAGACAATACAATGATACAGTATATTAAGTCGCCGGGATTTTTAAGTGGTCCGGCCAAATAGGAGCACTTGGGGTGCGACTTGCCTAGGGGTGTGGGTCCATGCTCAACCTGAACAAGTTTAGATTGTAAACCCGATTTTCACCTGGATTCATTTCAGTGTGGATAATAGCTGCAGCATCGTACTACCTGTTTTGTGGTACGAAATGCTACACATAGCGTCTTAATAAAATGTAGCCAGACTCTGAAAACGGCCGTTCTGTCTTGTTGCATTGCCTGCTGTTGTTTTTCTCCGTATCCCCCCGACAACATATCTTGTAGATATCGGAAGCGTTATAACCTTGTTCACGGCTTCACAGTGGCAGTTTGAAAATCCGTGCTTTTTGAACCCAATTAGCAAAACCATTTACGATGAAGACATTGTCAAGGTTTAGTGTAGACAATTTACCGTGTTTATTGACTGTCATTCAGACCTGACAGAACGCAAGATCACGTGCTTCATAGTAATGAAGCCACGACTGCGACTTGAACCAACTACCCTGTATATAAGCCTATGTACACCATTTCCAGAGTCTCCTCTCGTTCTTTTACGTGCACGGTGTAAAGCACCGACGCAATACCTCGGTTTAAGGTCCCATCTGAAAGACTTTTGCATTCGTGTTTATACAGGTCTGCCCAAACAAATGTTGCCCATCCGTTGAGGCATGACCACGACGTGTACCCTTCATGCAATACAGAATTGTTATATAGGTATAATGGGGTAAACTTTGAAGTGTTCTTAACGTATATGGTGAATTTTAATTTCAATTAAAATGTCCAGCTATTGTTTGTGGAGGAAGACCGCTGAACAGGAACGGGCATGCACCCGGGTAGAACCACCGAACTTCCATAAACTAGCTTGTTACCATCGTCATATGAAATAATTCGATATTCCTAGTGGGATTCGAACGTACAGCTGTGAGGGGCAAGTGATTTGAAGTCAACGACGGTAACCACACGGCAACGGAGGTACCAAGTTACGCATCATGTTGCATAGAAATAAAGGCATATTAATTCAGTTGTTTAGCAGTTTAATATAGTTAGCCTATCATTTTAATCCTCTAAATAGAGTTCTCATGTAATCTCATAGAAACTCGAACTAGATGCCATTAATACATCTTGTTATCGGATCCAAAACACTTGGGTTTGCATTGGTGAGAAGCGAGCATGCTAACCACTGCGCTAATCGGACAGTATTGTATATAATGTATATACCCCAATAAACACAACACAAGTTGATTGTTTCCACCTATAAGACGCAACGACTTATATATGGAGTGCAAATCAGAACAGCATAACGGATTTAGGACGACATGCTATTTCGACATAATTTATTTGACTCCTAGTGGTTCATTTTTCTTGTAGGTAATCGTGTTGAAATAGATATGTCGTGCTAAAATTAATATGCCAACATGGTTTCTGGATGGCAGTTACACGTCACCATACAAACCAAGTACGTCGTACCAGTATGACCGAGATGTTACTTAATTGTTAACCATTAGATTACGATACGTTTGGATTACTGTGTATTACATAATGTATTCGACTGTTACATACGTAATGATAATTCACGCAGCGTCGTTCTTTGTAACCTCTGTTAGTGGATATGAACAAGGTAAGTATGTTTCTTTATTCATGTGATTCTTGGCCAACTTTAATGAAAGCCATACCGCTCCTAGTGACAATAACACATCTGTTGATATGACAACAACCATTTAGAATATATCAGAACACTAAGAAATAATGTTCCAGCCTAATAGAAAATAGGGACTCTCTGGGTACAAAAAACGTTATAAAGCATTAGGTAATAAAACGGTTATTTCATGGGTGTTTGGGGAACATTCAAAACTATTGTCCCGAGGTATCAGGGAAGACATTTCGAACTGTTGCCCTCGGCCTAACGGCCTCGGGCAACAGTTCGAAAGTATTCCCTGATACCTTAGGCCGAGGGCAACAGTTCGAAATGTATTCCCTGATACCTCGGGACAATAGTTTTGACTGTTCCCCAAACACCCATGGAATAACTGTTCCAGCCTAATACAGGAAGGTCAACTATTCGTATTATTGTCGTGAACAATTAACTACCAGAGCAATTTGTCAAAGACTGTTACTAAATAAAATGGCGGCTAACACACCAAGACAGAACAAAAACACAGAGTAGTGCTATAACGAGATATATATTTAGTAAACCATTGTGTTGTGTTTGTTTACGGAGGATTACAAGCAAGCAACAGTTGTTTTTATCAAATATTATTTTACACAATTGTAAGTTCAGTGTTCTCTGGGTAATAGGTAGTTTAATATCATGTACATTGTACACGTAATATCAGGCTGCATATGTAAAAACAATTCAATTTTCGAATGATAAAACTAGATAAATGAGTTTGTACTTAGTAATGTCCCTCATGTTGAGTAAACTGTTGAGAACGGAGAGGACTCTTTCATATACATGTACAGCTTTCTCTCCACTTGTGTTGTGTATATTGTTGTAAATGATCATGTACAGCTTTCTCTCCACTTGTGTTGTGTATATTGTTGTAAATGATCATGTACAGCTTTCTCTCCACTTGTGTTGTGTATATTGTTGTAAATGATCATGTACAGCTTTCTCTCCACTTGTGTTGTGTATATTGTTGTAAATGATCATGTACAGCTTTCTCTCCACTTGTGTTGTGTATATTGTTGTAAATGATCATGTACAGCTTTCTCTCCACTTGTGTTGTGTATATTGTTGTAAATGATCATGTACAGCTTTCTCTCCATTTGTGTTGTGTATATTGTTGTAAATGATCATGTACAGCTTTCTCTCCACTTGTGTTGTGTATATTGTTGTAAATGATCATGCACATCGTTCTCTCCACTTTTGTTGTGTATATTGTTGTAAATGATCATGTACAGCTTTCTCTCCACTTTTGTTGTGTATATTGTTGTAATTGATCATACATGTATTGACCGAAAGATGACGACTCTAAAGATGCCACACTCCTCGTGAGTTTGATAAAATTCCAAGTTTTGACCGAGCCAGGAATTTAACTCGCTTGATATTTGACAATTATAATTTTGGCACCAGGACCATATTCCTATGTACCATGCAGCTCATTATCCATATCGACTGTGCACAATTTTGTATTGTATTTTTACGTTTATTTATCGCTACCGGTTGCCCATATGAGCGACGCCTCCTGAAGAGATTAGTCATTTTAGAGTTTTGGAGGATAGTGCAATGATACAGACAGAGACCCATTCCAGAGTCTCCTCTTGTTCTTTTACGTGCACGGTGTACAGCACCGACACGAGACCTCGGTTTAACATCCCATCTGAAAGACTGTTAATTTTATTAAGGTCAGACGGGGGATCGAACCTGCGATCCATGGATTACCAGGCCAGCGTTTTACCACTGGACTACAGATCCGTCCGTGACATTTAGCTGTAACATTGACCATTGTTATAAGGGTCAGATTCTTTCGAGCGACATCACGCATAATGGGCTATGCCATATTCATGTTCAAAATGACTCACACTTTCTAAAGTGGTTTAGTTTAATCATAACTATGTTACTGCTCCATTTGTGTATCATATAATACATGTATGTGAATACAAAACATGACAAGTTAAAGCGGAAAAGCAAACTGATCAGACCACACGTTCTAGCAACATTAGTTACGGTTGTTGTACGCAAAACCAGTATAAAGCATAAGTGTTTGATTATAGAATTCCAACCTACATTTCACATTTTTTAGTATTGAACATCTTATTCTGACTGCAAGTGTAGGTTGTTAGTCTAGTTTTGACGTTTGGTTCTATGTATCCGTTTCTCCGTGTTAGTCTAGTTTTGACGTTTGGTTCTATGTATCCGTTCCTCCGTGTTAGTCTAGTTTTGACGTTTGGCTCTATGTATCCGTTTCTCCGTGTTAGTCTAGTTTTGACGTTTGGTTCTATGTATCCGTTTCTCCGTGTTAGTCTAGTGTTGACGTTTGGTTCTATGTATCCGTTCCTCCGTGTTAGTCTAGTTTTGACGTTTGGTTCTATGTATCCGTTCCTCCGTGTTAGTCTAGTGTTGACGTTTGGTTCTATGTATCCGTTTCTCCGTGTTAGTCTAGTGTTGACGTTTGGTTCTATGTATCCGTTCCTCCGTGTTAGTCTAGTGTTGACGTTTGGTTCTATGTATCCGATCCTCCGTGTTAGTCTAGTGTTGATGTTTGGTTCTATGTATCCGTTCCTCCGTGTTAGTCTAGTGTTGACGTTTGGTTCTATGTATCCGTCCTCCGTGTTAGTCTAGTCTTGACGTTTGGTTCTATGTATCCGTTCCTCCGTGTTAGTCTAGTCTTGACGTTTGGTTCTATGTATCCGTTCCTCCGTGTTAGTCTAGTTTTGACGTTTGGTTCTATGTATCCGTTCCTCCGTGTTAGTCTAGTTTTGACGTTTGGTTCTATGTATCCGTTTTTCTCCGTATGAAATCATAATTTGGTAAAGAAATGAAGGTGGGTAAATCATTTTTAGCACGCTTTATTAATATTGCTCTCACACAGTGCATGTTCGCATGTTTGTAAGCAAAGCATTTAGAAAACATTAATACTGACTGATTTAATACCCCCCTTGACTGACACCATTTCTATCTCCAATGTGTCAATGGTGAAGTGTGTGTCTATGAAAAGGTCAGTCAATGAGTGTGCAATTCAGGAACCAGAATCCATAGTATATTGCCGTTAATTTAATTTTGGATATTTATGTGTGTATGTAATCTGCCTCGTGTGTACAACCGAGCGTACACACTGTCTTAGAAGATTAATGTAATTCTATTCATTTACAGGGTGTGCTCGTGTGTACAACCGAGCGTACAAACTGTATATGAAGATTAATGTAATTCTATTCATTTACAGGGTGTACTCGTGTGTACAACCGAGCGTACAAACTGTCTATGAAGATTAATGTAATTCTATTCATGTACAGGGTGTGCTCGTGTGTACAACCGAGCATACAAACTGTCTATGAAGATTAATGTAATTTTATTCATTTACAGGGTGTGCTCGTGTGTACAACCGAGCGTACAAACTGTCTATGAAGATTAATGTAATTCTATTCATTTACAGGGTGTGCTGTTAATCAAATATTATTTGTACCAGAAGGATCAAATGTCACCTTTCAGGGTAACTTCACTTCTCACGGTCTTATTTATATAACACTCACGAACGACAGAGGATACCTGGTCAAAGTTTTACTTAAAGATGCAACCAATATTACTGATGACGATATAAAAACATTGTATATCGATTATGACTTTGAAAAGAGAACTTATATACATATAGATGGACAGGGAATCTATGACACACATTTGACTATAACAATCATCGTAACAGATGTTGGAACTGCGGATAATGGAACTTACGATTTATCCGGGATTGGGATTGATCGTGTTTGCTGGATACTTTTTGTCATGGGTAAGTGTTTTATTTACGAAATTCTTACCTTGCCGTCAGTCTAGATGACATATTCATTGCGTTCAGTCTAGATGACGTATTCATTGCCACCAGTCTAGATGACGTATTCATTACCGTTAGTCTAGATGATGTACTCATTC
Organism: Archivesica marissinica; assembly: GCA_014843695.1. Classification (NCBI taxonomy): domain Eukaryota; kingdom Metazoa; phylum Mollusca; class Bivalvia; order Venerida; family Vesicomyidae; genus Archivesica; species Archivesica marissinica. The sequence goes on from CM026394.1 coordinate 53,012,250, forward strand.
CCGTCAGTCTAGATGACGTATTCATTGACATCAGTCTAGATGACGTATTCATTACCGTCAGTCTAGATGATGTACTCATTCCCGTCAGTCTAGATGCCGTATTCATTGCCAACAGTCTAGATGACGTATTCATTACCGTCAGTCTAGATGATGTACTCATTCCCGTCAGTCTAGATGACGTATTCATTGCCATCAGTCTAGATGACGTACTCATTGCCGTCAGTCTAGATGACGTATTCATTCCCACCAGTCTATATGACGTATTCATTGCCATCAGTCTAGATGACGTATTCATTGCCATCAGCTTAGATGACGTATTCATTACCGTCAGTCTAGATGACGTATTCATTGCCATCAGTTTAGGTGACGTATTCATTGCCGTCAGTCTAGATGACGTATTCATTACCGTCAGTCTAGATGACGTATTCATTACCATCAGTCCAGATGACGTATTCATTCCCACCAGTCCAGATGACGTATACATTCCCATCAGTCCAGATGACGTATTCATTCCCACCAGTCCAGATGACGTATACATTCCCATCAGTACAGATGACGTATACATTCCCATCAGTCCAGATGACGTATACATTCCCACCAGTCCAGATGACGTACCCATTGTCATCAGTCTAGATAACGTATTCATTGCCATCAGTCTAGATGACGTATTCATTGCCGTCAGTGATAGTGCGTTCGCTTCAGTCCTTAGGCAAGGTACATTTATTTAAATTACACGTTGCCTCTTCTCTCTCCCTCGTGGCGATGGATTCTACCAGGAATGAGGTCTCCAGAGTGATTGATATAAGTTGTAACAACTCGCTTGAGCTAAAATAAATTAAACTAGTCTATAATCTTATATGGCGTATTCATTGCCGTCAGTCTAGATATCAGATTTCGAACCGGTTCCATATACGTGTAATTCAACCAAATCAAAACATGTCCGGTCATTGGAACTAAGATAAGTTTTAACAAGCCGAATAATTTGAGGCCACAGCCGATGAATGTTAACAAAATAATCTAATGAATTACCTGGCGTTTGCTCGCGTAAATATGTCCCGAAAGTCCGGGTATAACCACCCGACATTCCGCAAGTAAGCTGGATGGCTCTCTCACTATCGACACGCAGTGGGAGTTCAACCTACAGCGATGAGAAACAAGTCAACGACCGTAACCATCCGTCCATGGAGACTCCTTTCACATCTGTAAATATAGTACGTTCTATATATTTCAGTTGATACTAAGAGGATATTTATTTTAAGTCTATGATCGAATTATATTTTCACTGAATATCCCGTCGCTCAAATGGGCAACCGGTAGTATATTTTATATAGTTTATTTAATGTCACTACCGATTGCCTATTTGAGGGACGGGAAATTCAGTGAAATATAATTCGATCATATATATATACATGTATATGTGTACACTTAATGGAATTTGAAAGCATTATTATCATGAGTTGTGCTAGCCCCGTGTGATAATAATAGATTTCTATGTTCATGAGTGAAATAGTCTGCGATAACTCACTTAAACAAACAAATAACCCGTAAATTTCTATATTTCACTGGAAAGCATAAATTCAATGGGGGTTGTTGCATTTTGGCACCCTGTTCAAATCATACATGTACATGTCTCGTGCACTATGTGGCGTGATAATAGACCCCCCACCTTTGATTATGTACATATGTTTAAAAGTATTACTTGCCTAATACATATTAGTACATATAAAACTTATGTATTTCATATTCCGTCATTTGTAAAATAAATGGCCTATTTCAAATTCAAATACATCTTGTGCTGTTTAATTAGTCCAGCAAATCACACTGAGGTAACAATAGTGCAAATGTGGATAACTTTTCTGGGGAAACGGATTCAATGCTACCGCGGATAAGAGAGTGTAGTGTTGTAGCATACAGTTGGTGGAGTGAGTTGATGTACCATAAATACAACAAACATACATACTAGAACAATCATGCTGCTGGTTATTTTTATATAAAGAGATCAAGCAGCGTCCAGCCGGCTTCGTAGAAGAAAACCAACCTGTGTATTTGTTCGGGCATCCGCCAGCATCACTTATGATTCGACCCCTAGTAAATGCCACAGTCGTCTGGTTACTAAACGGCATGGAGCAAACAGCAAAATATGTAGAACAAAATGGTTCGATTTGGATACCACATGTTAGGAGAGACCTGGACGGGATGACCGTTACATACCGGTCCGTACAGGACAACGGGGAAATCAACGAGGTCAATTACACATTGGATGTTGCATGTAAGAACGTTTATATATAGTGCATTGTGTCTATTAAAGTACTTTGTTAATGAGTAAACCATTGTCATAAATGTTCAAAATGACAGCCACAATCTTGGTAAAATGATGTGATAGCCGTCACGATTGTGCCCCTTAGGCAAGGCATTTAAATTCCACATTGGCTATTATCTCTCCCCCATGGCGATGGATTCCATCAGGAATGAGGTCTCGATAGCAAATAATCTAACGTTATAAATACATTTGTATAAACTAAAGAGGTTGCGACCATGTATTTCCCGGTTGTTTAATATACATGTATAATCGTATGTTGACTAGGATAATCTATTATTATTCTGTTCTCAATAACCACGTTTACCCGTAGCAAATCATAAAAATGCTTCGTCATTCTGAGCAGGGATATCACTTTAATGTTTTCTTGGAAGTACATTACATTGACTAATGTCGACAATTTAGTCATTTCTGATTCCTTTTCTTTAATAAACATGTAGCAGTGTCCAGTTCTATTTACTGCTCCAAAGTCTGTTAAAATACTATTCCAAAGTCTGTTAAAGTACTACTCCAAAGTCTGTTCAAATACTACTCCAAAGTCTGTTCAAATATTACTCCAAAGTCGGATCAAATACTACTCCAAAGTCTGTTCAAATACTACTCCAAAGTATGTTCAAATACTATTCCAAAGTCTGTTCAAATACTACTCCAAAGTCTATTCAAATATTACTCCAAAGTCTGTTCAAATATTACTCCAAAGTCTGTTCAAATACTACTCCAAAGTCTATTCAAATATTACTCCAAAGTCTGTTCAAATACTACTCCAAAGTCTGTTCAAATATTACTCCAAAGTCTGTTCAAATATTACTCCAAAGTCTGTTCAAATACTACTCCAAAGTCTGTTCAAATACTACTCCAAAGTCTGTTCAAATACTACTCCAAAGTCTGTTCAAATACTACTCCAAAGTATGTTCAAATACTACTCCAAAGTCCAAAGTCTGTTCAAATATATCCAAAGTCTGTTCAAATACTACTCCAAAGTTCCAAAGTCTGTTCAAATACTACTCCAAAGTCTGTTCAAATACTACTCCAAAGTCTGTTCAAATATTACTCCAAAGTCTGTTCAAATACTACTCCAAAGTCTGTTCAAATATTACTCCAAAGTCTGTTCAAATATACTCAAGTCTGTTCAAATATACTCCAAAGTTGTTCAATATATCCAAAGTTGTTCAAATACTACTCCAAAGTCTGTTCAAATACTACTCCAAAGTTGTTCAAATACTACTCCAAAGTCTGTTCAATATTACTCCAAAGTCTGTTCAAATACTACTCCAAAGTCTGTTCAAATACTACTCCAAAGTCTGTTCAAATACTACTCCAAAGTTGTTCAAATACTACTCCAAAGTCTGTTCAAATACTACTCCAAAGTTGTTCAAATACTACTCCAAAGTTGTTCAAATACTACTCCAAAGTATGTTCAAATATTACTCCAAAGTCTGTTCAAATACTACTCCAAAGTCTGTTCAAATATTACTCCAAAGTCTGTTCAAATATTACTCCAAAGTTTGTTCAAATACTACTCCAAAGTCTGTTCAAATACTACTCCAAAGTCTGTTCAAATGCTACTCCAAAGTTTGTTCAAATATTACTCCAAATGTATCTTACTTGCTATTATAGAAGAACAGAATAATCTCGCAACACTATCTGAAGCGAGAAACTGTTCTATTTTGTTTTTTGTTACTGGCAACTTACTGCTATTATGAATTACTCAATGGAACTATTTCTATGGTTTAGAAATATTGTGATATTCGGCTACATATTTGCATTACAAGAACGTATCTTGAGACACTTTTCCAGTGAGCTGAAGTGCTATCCCCTACGATATACTATTACATTACAATGCTGGTTACCTTCTCCTGTGACGGGACCATATTATCTTTTTTAATTCATTACGTTATAATTATGTTATATTAATGGATTACCAGTGGACTACAGATCCTTCTGTGATGTTAGTTGTAAGAACGTTCTATTGCTTTATACTTATCAACATGCAGTCAGCCAGCCTTCCGGTTGACTGGTTCCCGATACTAATGCGTCCGATTGTTATATCACATTATTATATCACACACAGACCGTAGATATAAATTTATTCATGGTGCTATATATTAATTACGTGTTTGTGGTGCGGGCCGTTGTCTAATGTTGCTAAAACGTGTGTTGCCCAAACCATTTGTGTTTTCATGCTATGTATTGTATCTATATGTGTATGACATATGTACTATTGTTATGCAAGAACATATGATTAAATTAATATATTACGTATGCTTTAGCTGGAAATGTATAGTATAAAAACTATATTGTATGCGTGAAATATATAATATATCATTGCAATTCCTTTGTTCAAGACGGACCAAGCGGGCCTCTCTTGCTTACACCAAGCAACACACACTATTTCCTGACGAGCGGAGAGTTAATGACTAACATTGCGTGTACTGCTGACTGTAAACCACAATGTACCGTGACATGGGGTGAACATAACCAGGGCAGTATATTGGATCTGGGCACGGTCACATCTAAGAATACTGGGGAATACACATGTACAGCCACAAGAACGGGGTCGAATGCTGTAGTGGAAAAACGCATCATTATATACGTGGCAGGTTTGTTTGTTTTTCTAATTATGCAATATTGTATTATTATATAGACATTCTAACTACATTATTTATGAAGTGATAATCTGGAGAGAAGCAGAGTTACAGCAGACGAACTGTTGTATCTTGTCCATACATTATGCAATACAGAGTTACAGCAGACGAAATGTTTTATCTTGTCCATACATTATGCAATACAGAGTTACAGCAGACGAAATGTTTTATCTTGTCCATACATTATGCAATACAGAGTTACAGCAGACGAAATGTTGTATCTTGTCCATACATTATGCAATACAGAGTTACAGCAGATGAACTGTTGTATCTTGTCCATACATTATGCAATACAGAGTTACAGCAGATGAATTGTTGTATCTTGTCCATACATTATGCAATACAGAGTTACAGCAGACGAAATGTTGTATCTTGTCCATACATTATGCAATACAGAGTTACAGCAGACGCACTGTTGTATCTTGTCCATACATTATGCAATACAGAGTTACAGCAGATGAAATGTTGTATCTTGTCCATACATTATGCAATACAGAGTTACAGCAGATGAACTGTTGTATCCTGTCCATACATTATGCAATACAGAGTTACAGCAGACGCACTGTTGTATCTTGTCCATACATTATGCAATACAGAGTTACAGCAGACGAAATGTTGTATCCTGTCCATACATTATGCAATACAGAGTTACAGCAGACGCACTGTTGTATCTTGTCCATACATTATGCAATACAGAGTTACAGCAGACGAACTGTTGTATCTTGTCCATACATTATGCAATACAGAGTTACAGCAGATGTTGTTGTTTTGTTTTTGTCAGAGTTACAGCAGATGAATGTTGTATCTGTCCATACATTATGCAATACAGAGTTACAGCAGACGATGTTGTATTGTTTTGTGGTGGGTGTTTATCTTGTCCATACATTATGCAATACAGAGTTACAGCAGGAATTTGTATCTTGTCCATACATTATGCAATACAGAGTTACAGCAGATGATTGTTGTATCTTGTCCATACATTATGCAATACAGAGTTACAGCAGATGAAATGTTGTATCTTGTCCATACATTATGCAATACAGAGTTACAGCAGACGAACTATTGTATCCTGTCCATACATTATGCAATACAGAGTTACAGCAGACGCACTGTTGTATTTTGTCCATACATTATGCAATACAGAGTTACAGCAGACGAAATATTGTATCCTGTCCATACATTATGCAATACAGAGTTACAGCAGACGCACTGTTGTATCTTGTCCATACATTATGCAATACAGAGTTACAGCAGACGAACTGTTGTATCCTGTCCATACAGTATGCAATACAGAGTTACAGCAGACGCAGTCCACCAACAGCTTAGGTCATATGGCGACTCTCCAACATTTGAATAGTGGTTGCCCTCCGAGCAGTATTTCAGACACGAAGGGACACCCGGATAAAACCACCCATCTTCCGTAAGTCAGCTGGATATATATATATGTAAATCAGAACCTATCCATGATATTTTCAGATAATGCGGCATTAACCTTTGCACTAGCTTCTCTGGCTAGCGTCCTAGTATTGGCAGTCGGTATTGGTATAGCATCCATTTGCTTCTTGTTGCGGAAGAAAACATCGCCGTGCCAATCATGTATGTATCTTAATATAGCATTTCTTAGAACTAATAGTATGGACAACGATGTTTCAACAAAGCAATGCAACTATAATGTATTAGTAATACACAGCTGATACATAATGAAGGAACATTCAATAGCAATGGGGTTTTAATGTATTAGTAATACACAGCTGATACATAAATGAAGGGACGTTCAATAGTAATGGGGTTTTAATGTATTAGTAATACACAGCTGATACATAAATGAAGGGACGTTCAATAGCAATGGGGTTTTAATGTATTAGTAATACACAGCTGATACATAAATGAAGGGACGTTCAATAGTAATGGGGTTTTAATGTATTAGTAATACACAGCTGATACATAATGAAGGGACATTCAATAGCAATGTGGTTTTAATGTATTAGTAATACACAGCTGGTACATAATGAAGGGACATTCAATAGCAATGGGGTTTTAATGTATTAGTAATACACAGCTGATACATGAATGAAGGGACATTCAATAGCAATGGGTTTTAATGTATTAGTAATACACAGCTGATACATAATGAAGGGACATTCAATAGCAATGGGTTTTAATGTATTAGTAATACACAGCTGATACATAATGAAGGGATATTCAATAGCAATGGGTTTTAATGACAACTGTATTTACAAGGTTAGTATATACAAATTTATTTTAGCTCGATTGCGAAACAAGTTCTTATAACTTATATTAATCACTCTCGAGACCTCATTCCTGAAGGAATCCATCGCCACGAGGGAGAGAGAAGAGCCAATGTGGAATTTAAATGCATTGCCTAAGTGCACAATCGTAACGGCTCCAGCGGGGCTCGAACTCCAGGCCTTTCGCACCTGAAGCGAACTAGCTACCATTGCTCTATCACGACTTACAAGGTTTAGAATGAATATGCACACATATATTTGAACAACGTTTGGAAACTAAACACATTTGCAGTTGTTATGAACAATATGCCTCAAGAAACGTCGTGATTGTCTTTCTAACATATATCCTTGTATCCCTAGCATATATCCTTGTATCCCTAACATATATCCTTGTATCCCTAACATATATCCTTGTATCCCTAACATATATCCTTGTATCCCTAGCATATATCCTTGTATCCCTAACATATATCCTTGTATCCCTAACATATATCCTTGTATCCCTAACATATATCCTTGTATCCCAAACATATATCCTTGTATCCCTAACATATATCCCTAACATATATCCTTGTATCCCTAACATATATCCTTGTATCCCTAACATATATCCATATATCCCTAACATATATCCTTGTATCCCTAACATATATACTTGTATCCCTAACATATATCATTGTATCCCTAACATATATCCTTGTATCCCTAACATATATCCATATATCCCTAACATATATCCTTGTATCCCAAACATATATCCTTGTATCCCTAACATATATCCTTGTATCCTTAACATATATCCTTGTATCCCTAACATATATCCATATATCCCTAACATATATCCTTATATCCCTAACATATATCCTTGTATCCCTAACATATATCCTTGTATCCCTAACATATATCCATGTACCCCTAACATATATCCTTGTATCCCTAACATATATCCTTGTATCCCTAACATATATCCTTGTATCCCTAACATATATCCTTGTATCCCTAACATATATCCTTGTATCCCTAATATATATCCTTGTATTCATAACATATATACTTGTATCCCTAACATATATCCTTGTATCCCTAACATATATCAGTGTATCCTTAACATATATCCTTGTATCCCTAACATATATCCATGTATCCCTAACATATATCCTTGTATCCCTAACATATATCCTTGTATCCCTAACATATATCCTTGTATCCCTAACATATATCCTTGTATCCCTAACATATATCCTTGTATCCCTAACATATATCATTGTATCCTTAACATATATCCTTGTATCCCTAACATATATCCTTGTATCCCTAACATATATCCATATATCCCTAACATATATCCTTGTATCCCTAACATATATCCCTAACATATATCCTTGTATCCTTAACATATATCCATTCCACTTAAGGTCACAAACTGTTCACCAGCAAGGCGCCGTCGACGGCTGTAACATCCGACGCACAATCCAATAGCGCCCAGAATACGTAAGCTATTTACAAAGCATATACTATGTACAAAGCGTTCTTATATACATGTCCGCACTTGCAGTGACTGGATCCAACGCTCGCCCTTAGGTTTCGCCGACGGCGCGGGTAAATAAACCCAAGCATCATCGGCTGCCTCCAGTTGATTCTGTATTATGTGCATCTAACCTGTTAAATATAATGCCTTGTATTATCAAGCACATTGGCTCTTAGTACCTTTAGTATAATAAAGTATGCACATTTCTTTCAGCTCGAATCCGAATCAAGTTGTTACCACATTAGTTTAATCGCTGTGGAGACATCATTTCTGATTAGTGTATACACATATTTTAGCTGGTTGCATAAACACTTCCTAGCATATGAGATTACTTGTTCTCGAGACCGCATTCCTGATGGAGTCCATCGCCACGAGGGAGACAGAAGAAGCAATGGGGATTTAAGTGTCTTGCGTAAGGACATAATCTCCGTGGGTTTGACGGGGTTCGAACTCACAACCTCTCGATGACGAGACGGACAACGTATCCACTCCACCATATAAATATTAACGATTGATTAAAAGGTATTTCGCTGGACTGGTAATCCAGGGATCGCAGGTTCGATCCCCCGGCTGACCCTAATAAAATTAAGAGTCTTTCAGATGGGACTTTAAACCGAGGTCTCGTGTCGGTGTTGTACGCCGTGCACGTATAAGAACCAGAGGAGACTCTGGAATAGGTATCTGTCTGTAACATTGCACTATCCTCCAAAAATCTAAAATGACTAATCTCTTCAGGAGGCATCGCTCATATGGGCAACCGGTAGCGACGATAAATAAACGTAACACACACTGACAACAATAAGCTATATGTGTTTAGATATAAACAAGAAACATCGGAAAGACACATTATTCTTTATATTGTAGGTTAGAGCTTGAACATTATGAAGATTTAAATCAAGAGACTAGACACACACCAGCGGACAACCACTACGGGCTCGTAAATCACATTGGTATATTATATATTATACGTCGACATAAACTAATAGATAGATATATACTAGACACACACAAGCGGACAACCACTACGGGCCCGTCAATCACACTGGTATATTATATATTATACGTGTTGTGTTTGACACACACCAGCGGACAACCACTACGGACTCGTCAATCACACTGGTATATTATATATTATACGTTGTCCGCTGATGTGTGTCTAGTATATATCTATCTATTAGTTTATGTCGACGTATAATATATAATGTCCTCTAGTATATAATGTAGCTGTGCGTTTTCTATGTCCTCTAGTATATAATGTAGCTGTGCGTTTTCTATGTCCTCTAGTATATAATATAGCTGTGCGTTTTCTATGTCCTCTAGTATATAATGTATGTGTGCGTTTTCTATGTCCTCTAGTATATAATGTATCTGTGCGTTTTCTATGTCATATAGTATATAATGTAGGTGTGTGTTTTCTATGTCCTCTAGTATATAATGTGGGTGTACGTTTTCTATGTCCTCTAGTATATAATGTATGTGTGCGTTTTCTATGTCCTCTAGTATATAATGTAGTTGTGCGTTTTCTATGTCCTCTAGTAAATAATGTAGCTGTGCGTTTTCTATGTCCTCTAGTATATAATGTAGGTGTGCGTTTTCTATGTCCTCTAGTATATGATGTAGTTGTGCGTTTTCTATGTCCTCTAGTATATAATGTAGGTGTGGTTTTTTGTTTGTTTTGTGTGTGGTTTTTTGTTTGTTTGGTGTTTTTTGTTTGTTGTGTGTGTTTTTTGTTTGTTTGTTGTGTGCGTTTTCTATGTCCTCTAGTATATAATGTAGTTGTGCGTTTTCTATGTCCTCTAGTATATAATGTAGCTGTGCGTTTTCTATGTCCTCTAGTATATGATGTAGCTGTGCGTTTTCTATGTCCTCTAGTATATGATGTAGTTGTGCGTTTTCTATGTCCTCTAGTATATAATGTAGCTGTGCGTTTTCTATGTCCTCTAGTATATAATGTAGCTGTGCGTTTTCTATGTCCTCTAGTATATAATGTAGGTGTGCGTTTTCTATGTCCTCTAGTATATAATGTAGGTGTGCGTTTTCTATGTCCTCTAGTATATAATGTAGGTGTGCGTTTTCTATGTCCTCTAGTATATAATGTAGCTGTGCGTTTTCTATGTCCTCTAGTATATAATGTAGGTGTGCGTTTTCTATGTCCTCTAGTATATAATGTCGGTGTGCGTTTTCTATGTCCTCTAGTATATAATGTAGGTGTGCGTTTTCTATGTCCTCTAGTATATAATGTAGCTGTGCGTTTTCTATGTCTTCTAGTATATAATGTAGGTGTGCGTTTTCTATGTCTTCTAGTATATAATGTAGGTGTGCGTTTTCTATGTCCTCTCGTATATAATGTAGCTGTGCGTTTTCTATGTCCTCTAGTATATAATGTAGGTGTGCGTTTTCTATGTCTTCTAGTATATAATGTAGGTGTGCGTTTTCTATGTCCTCTAGTATATACTGTAGGTGTGCGTTTTCAATGTATTCTAGTATATACTGTAGTTGTGCGTTTTCTATGTCCTCTAGTATATAATGTAGGTGTGCGTTTTCTATGTCCTCTAGTATATAATGTAGGTGTGCGTTTTCTATGTCTTCTAGTATATAATGTAGGTGTGCGTTTTCTATGTCCTCTAGTATATACTGTAGGTGTGCGTTTTCAATGTATTCTAGTATATACTGTAGTTGTGCGTTTTCTATGTCCTCTAGTATATAATGTAGGTGTGCGTTTTCTATGTCCTCTAGTATATAATCTGTGTTTGTGAAACAATCGTTTTATTCCAGGACACTTAAATATGTTACATATCATTTACCTTCTATCACCGGTGATCGCGATCATTAGTTTTAAAGGTGAATTTAAATGTGTTGCTAGGTGTTGCTAGGAATATATTTTTATTTTCAGAAAGTCATTCCAACGACGGGATGATACTATACCAAAATACCGAGATAGCTTGAGAAGGAAGTGCGCATGAACTTCACGGGACTATTTTTGCTATATAATATCTAATGACATTAAACTATTAGGGCCACAGTGCTCTAATAAACAGCAAAAATATATCTGCGATTAGTTCCCAGCCAAGTAGTCTACCAGGACAGAAATCAACCATTCCTTGTTCAAAACAACACTACAGTTTATTTATACGTTATTACATATACTTGTATTCGAGATCCACAACTGTTCATGTAACAACTTATTGATAATACCCAAAATGGGTCTTATCCGGTAACACACAACTGCTGTATATGTTCTCTGTCTATATCTGCCTTAGTTCCGTTCACTTCAGGAGCAAACATTACATTATGTGATGTTCCACGTGCTACAGCTGCATCCCCATATTAATGTGATCGTATTGATATAGCCTGTGTTCCAGTCTGTCGATTTTTCACTTTTTAACTTCTGGCAAAATGATATGATCAGAAACTCATTACGGCCCATTTAATAGTCTCGGTGTTAAAATATATTTATTTGACTGACCAGGCAAAATATATCGACGCCTGTACCCAGGCTAGTATTGATATAGTATAACACAGTAAACTGACAATACACACAAGAGGTTCTGCCAATATGATCACAGGTTATGATGACGAGTTACATGATGATTGTTTTGTCATAGTGACATAGTTGTTGATCTACAACTTGAAGCTAACTATGAACTTACTATTAGTTTTTATAGAAATGATATATGAGTTAGTGACATTGTCTGGTGCAGTGTAGTATTTAAACGAGCATGCGAATGCGGTGTAAGGCAAGGAGAACATTTATCGCCCCTTCTATTCTCATTATTTCTCAATGATTTTACTAGATTTCCTTAATACTAAAGTCAACAAAGGAATATGCTTGGAACATAAAAGAAACGATATCGTTCGTTTTAAGCATTGTTGTACTCCTTTTTCGCATGTGACACAGTAATAATTAGTCAAAATGCTGCAGATTTCCAGAAATGTCTGAACGATTTTAGCACTTATTGTTAAATTTATTGAAAATAAATAATGATAAAAATCATAAACCAAAGTAATTGTATTCGTGCGACCCGAAATATGTCGTTTACATTAAATGGAATCGATTTACACATTGTCAATAACTACATTTAAAACACTGTCATATATCTGTCTACGTCCACTGAGTCTATTATTATTAATATTGGACTGCTGTCTAAAGGCCAGAGTATTAAATTAAATCCTACGCGTAAATATACGAAATTAACAATTTTATTTAGTAGGATCTTGTAACTGGTGAATTCAATAAAGCTGGAACACACGTGCTTACACAGACTGGAAAAGCAATGGATATTCTATATAGACGCATCTTGAATCTGAACCTCCCATTGGATCTCCAGTTGATAATAATGTGTCTCCTATTCGGATTGGTTCATATGAAAGTGAGATATGTGGAATAGAAAATACATCTCACGTCGAAAAAGCACATGTCGAATTCTTACGCAAACTTACAAACTCACGAAAAAGCACATGTCGAATTCGTACACAAAATTACAAACTCACGAAAACGCACATGTCGAATTCATACGCAAAATTACAAACTCATGAAAAAGCACATGTCGAATTCATACGCAAAATTACAAACTCACGAAAACGCACATGTCGAATTCTTACGCAAAATTACAAACTCACGAGAAAGCACACAAGCATATAAGCTATATGTAGTATTATGTATATTCCCGCTTGGTATTAATTATTCGAACTAGAATGTTTAGGTATATCGGGGTATACACTACGATGGGCGTGCTTAATGTTATTGTGGATGCCTCTGGCCTCCACACACGTTAGCCACGCCCACACACGTTAGCCACGCCCAACGTAGTTCATACACGATGGAAACTATTATTTCCTTAAACATAATTTTCCAATTGCTAATAAAATACTATTTTCGAACGAAACCGTTTTCAAGCTATCATATTTTAGGAAGTATAGGGGTAAGCAAATCCTATTGTTAGGGGCTTATTTCGAATATGAACTGTCATAATGGTGCAAGCGCATGTACCTGTCATAATTGTGCAAGTGCATGTACCTGTCATAATGGTGCAAGCGCATATACCTGTCATAATGGTGCAAGCACATATATCTGTCATAATGGCGCAAGCGCATATACCTATCATAATGGTGCAAGCGCATATACCTGTCATAATGGTGCAAGCGCATATACCTGTCATAATGGTGCAAGCGCATATACCTGTCATAATGGTGCAAGCGCATATACCTGTCATAATGGTGCAAGCGCATATACCTGTCATAATTGTACAAGCGCATATACCTGTCATAATGGTGCAAGCGCATATACCTGTCGTAATGGTGCAAGGGCATATACCTGTCATAATGGTGCAAGCACATATACCTGTCATAATTGTGCAAGCGCATGTACCTGTCATAATGGTGCATGCGCATGTACCTGTCATAATGGTGCCCGCGCATATACCTGTCATAATTGTGCAAGCGCATGTACCTGTCATAATGGTACAAGCGCATATACGGTTCTGTCATAATGGTCCAAGCGCATGTACCTGTCATAATGGTGCGAGCACATATACCTGTCATAATTGTGCAAGCGCATGCACCTGTCATAATGGTGCAAGCGCATATACCTGTCATAATGGTACAAGCACATATACCTGTCATAATTGTGCAAGCGCATGTACCTGTCATAAGTGTGCAAGCACATATACCTGTCATAATGGTACAAGCCTATGTACCTGTCATAATGGTGCAAGCGCATGTACCTGTCATAATGGTACAAGCGCATGTGCCTGTCATAATGGTGCAAGCGCATGTACCTGTCATATTGGTACAAGCGCATATACCTGTCATAATGGTGTAAGCGCATGTACCTGTCATAATGGCGCAAGCGCATGCACCTGTCATAATGGTGCAAGCGCATATACCTGTCATAATTGTGCAAGCGCATGCACCTGTCATAATGGTGCAAGCGCATATACCTGTCATAATTCTGCTAGAACGTTTCCCCATTCTGCTAGAACGTCTCCACCGTCTACCAGAACGTGTCCCCCGTCTGCTAGAACGTCTCCATCGTCTGCTAGAACGTCTACATCGTATGCTAGAACGTCTCCCCCATCTGCTAGAACGTGTTACCCGTCTGCTGGAACGTCTCCCCCATCTGCTAGAACGTGTTACCCGTCTGCTAGAACGTGTTCCCCATCTGCTAGAACGTCTCCCCCAGCCTGCTAGAACGTTTCCCCCGTCTGCTAGAACGTCTCCACCGTCTACTAGAACGTGTCCCCCGTCTGCTAGAACGTCTCCCCAGTCTGTTATGCTGGAACGTCTCCGTCGTCTGCTAGAACGTTTCCCCATTCTGCTAGAACGTCTCCCCAGTCTGTTAGAACGTCTCCCACGTCAGCTAGAACGTGTTCCCCGTCTGCTAGAACGTCTCCGCCGTCTGCTAGAACGTCTCCCATCGTCTGCTAGAACGTATTCACCGTCGGCTAGAACGTCTCCTCGTCTGCTAGAACGTCTCCCACCGTCTGCTAGAACGCCTCCGCCGTCTGCTAGAACGTGTCCCCCGTCTACTAGAACGTGTTCCTCGTCTGCTAGAACGGCTCCACCGTCTGCTAGAACATCTCCCCCAGTCTGCTAGAACGTCCCCCATCTGCTAGAACGTCTCTATCGTCTACTAGAACGTGTCCCCCGTCTACTAGAACGTGTCCCCCGTCTACTAGAACGTCTCCCCCGTCTACTAGAACGTCTCCCCCGTCTGCTAGAACGTCTCCACCAGTCTGCTAGAACGTCCCCCGTCTGCTGGGACGTCTCGACCCCCATCTGCTAGAACGCGTTCCCCGTCTGTTAGAACGTCTCCACCAGTCTGCTAGAACGTCTCCAGTCAACTAGAACGTCTCCACCAGTCTGCTGGAACGTCCCCCGTCTACTAGAACCTCTCCATCGTCGGCTAGAACGTCTCCCCAGTCTGCTAGAACGTCTCCCCGTCTGCTAGAACGTCTCTATCGTCTACTAGAACGTCTCCCCGTCTGCTAGAACGTCTCCCCGTCTATTAGAACATCTCCCGGTCTACCAGAACGTCTCCACTGCCTGCTAGAACGTCTCTCCGTCTGCTAGAACGTATCCACCGTCGGCTAGAACGTCTCCCCCAGTTTGCTAGAACGTCCCCCGTCTGCTAGAACGTCTCCACCGTCTACTAGAACGTGTCCCCCGTCTGCTGTAAAACAATAATGTAAAACAATAAAACGACAATGTAAAACAATAATGTAAAACAACAATGTAAAACAATAATGTAAAACAATAATGTAAAACAATAATGTAAAACAATAAAACAATAATGTAAAACAATAATGTAATGTTTACGCACGCCACCAGTAAGGGCCTCACTATTTGTCAAGTGTAATTTTACATGCTATATTATGCGCAGTGGTTTGATCACTTTGCATGAGAAAGGCAATCGTAATTCTGGTACACCACGTTTCTATAGGCTTGTGGGATACCTTTAAATAGCCTGGGTTCCAGCCTGTCGGTTTTTCACTTTTTAACTTCTGGCAAAATGACTGCCTGAGGAAACTGGATTTCCGACAACTCTTCTCTACAATATACTATCGCTAAATATAGAAACGGAATTCTATCGGAACAGGCACGATTATACACAATAATTTCCGAATATACACGAATGCTCCCGTAGCCTCATTTAAATCTCAAACATATACTTTCCTGTTTCTATGTTATATCGACGAGATGGCGGATTTTAACTATTAAGTGTAAGTGGTAATGGGTCGATTCGGCGTAATGTACACTAATATAATAAGTGAACTAAAATGCAAACGTTATGGCAAACACGTTTAAGAGGAGAAGGAAGTTTAGATATGCATTAAATTACAATCATACGGAAGCATGTTATAGCCATCCACAAGTTTCGGAAACGTTAAATATGTATATTATATAATCTATATTGAGTTGCTATAATACGACACGACAATATTGCAAAGACACAACATGCCCAGAAATTTATATAGCATTTCGACTTTAAGCATAGCGAAACAATCAGACAATACAATGATACAGTATATTAAGTCGCCGGGATTTTTAAGTGGTCCGGCCAAATAGGAGCACTTGGGGTGCGACTTGCCTAGGGGTGTGGGTCCATGCTCAACCTGAACAAGTTTAGATTGTAAACCCGATTTTCACCTGGATTCATTTCAGTGTGGATAATAGCTGCAGCATCGTACTACCTGTTTTGTGGTACGAAATGCTACACATAGCGTCTTAATAAAATGTAGCCAGACTCTGAAAACGGCCGTTCTGTCTTGTTGCATTGCCTGCTGTTGTTTTTCTCCGTATCCCCCCGACAACATCTCTTGTAGATATCGGAAGCGTTATAACCTTGTTCACGGCTTCACAGTGGCAGTTTGAAAATCCGTGCTTTTTGAACCCAATTAGCAAAACCATTTACGATGAAGACATTGTCAAGGTTTAGTGTAGACAATTTACCGTGTTTATTGACTGTCATTCAGACCTGACAGAACGCAAGATCACGTGCTTCATAGTAATGAAGCCACGACTGCGACTTGAACCAACTACCCTGTATATAAGCCTATGTACACCATTTCCAGAGTCTCCTCTCGTTCTTTTACGTGCACGGTGTAAAGCACCGACGCAATACCTCGGTTTAAGGTCCCATCTGAAAGACTTTTAGCATTCGTGTTTATACAGGTCTGCCCAAACAAATGTTGCCCATCCGTTGAGGCATGACCACGACGTGTACCCTTCATGCAATACAGAATTGTTATATAGGTATAATGGGGTAAACTTTGAAGTGTTCTTAACGTATATGGTGAATTTTAATTTCAATTAAAATGTCCAGCTATTGTTTGTGGAGGAAGACCGCTGAACAGGAACGGGCATGCACCCGGGTAGAACCACCGAACTTCCATAAACTAGCTTGTTACCATCGTCATATGAAATAATTCGATATTCCTAGTGGGATTCGAACGTACAGCTGTGAGGGGCAAGTGATTTGAAGTCAACGACGGTAACCACACGGCAACGGAGGTACCAAGTTACGCATCATGTTGCATAGAAATAAAGGCATATTAATTCAGTTGTTTAGCAGTTTAATATAGTTAGCCTATCATTTTAATCCTCTAAATAGAGTTCTCATGTAATCTCATAGAAACTCGAACTAGATGCCATTAATACATCTTGTTATCGGATCCAAAACACTTGGGTTTGCATTGGTGAGAAGCGAGCATGCTAACCACTGCGCTAATCGGACAGTATTGTATATAATGTATATACCCCAATAAACACAACACAAGTTGATTGTTTCCACCTATAAGACGCAACGACTTATATATGGAGTGCAAATCAGAACAGCATAACGGATTTAGGACGACATGCTATTTCGACATAATTTATTTGACTCCTAGTGGTTCATTTTTCTTGTAGGTAATCGTGTTGAAATAGATATGTCGTGCTAAAATTAATATGCCAACATGGTTTCTGGATGGCAGTTACACGTCACCATACAAACCAAGTACGTCGTACCAGTATGACCGAGATGTTACTTAATTGTTAACCATTAGATTACGATACGTTTGGATTACTGTGTATTACATAATGTATTCGACTGTTACATACGTAATGATAATTCACGCAGCGTCGTTCTTTGTAACCTCTGTTAGTGGATATGAACAAGGTAAGTATGTTTCTTTATTCATGTGATTCTTGGCCAACTTTAATGAAAGCCATACCGCTCCTAGTGACAATAACACATCTGTTGATATGACAACAACCATTTAGAATATATCAGAACACTAAGAAATAATGTTCCAGCCTAATAGAAAATAGGGACTCTCTGGGTACAAAAAACGTTATAAAGCATTAGGTAATAAAACGGTTATTTCATGGGTGTTTGGGGAACATTCAAAACTATTGTCCCGAGGTATCAGGGAAGACATTTCGAACTGTTGCCCTCGGCCTAACGGCCTCGGGCAACAGTTCGAAAGTATTCCCTGATACCTTAGGCCGAGGGCAACAGTTCGAAATGTATTCCCTGATACCTCGGGACAATAGTTTTGACTGTTCCCCAAACACCCATGGAATAACTGTTCCAGCCTAATACAGGAAGGTCAACTATTCGTATTATTGTCGTGAACAATTAACTACCAGAGCAATTTGTCAAAGACTGTTACTAAATAAAATGGCGGCTAACACACCAAGACAGAACAAAAACACAGAGTAGTGCTATAACGAGATATATATTTAGTAAACCATTGTGTTGTGTTTGTTTACGGAGGATTACAAGCAAGCAACAGTTGTTTTTATCAAATATTATTTTACACAATTGTAAGTTCAGTGTTCTCTGGGTAATAGGTAGTTTAATATCATGTACATTGTACACGTAATATCAGGCTGCATATGTAAAAACAATTCAATTTTCGAATGATAAAACTAGATAAATGAGTTTGTACTTAGTAATGTCCCTCATTTTGAGTAAACTGTTGAGAACGGAGAGGACTCTTTCATATACATGTACAGCTTTCTCTCCACTTGTGTTGTGTATATTGTTGTAAATGATCATGTACAGCTTTCTCTCCACTTGTGTTGTGTATATTGTTGTAAATGATCATGTACAGCTTTCTCTCCACTTGTGTTGTGTATATTGTTGTAAATGATCATGTACAACTTTCTCTCCACTTTTGTTGTGTACATTGTATATAGTTGTAAATGATCATGTACAGCTTTCTCTCCACTTGTGTTGTGTATATTGTTGTAAATGATCATGTACAGCTTTCTCTCCACTTGTGTTGTGTATATTGTTGTAAATGATCATGTACAGCTTTCTCTCCATTTGTGTTGTGTATATTGTTGTAAATGATCATGTACAGCTTTCTCTCCACTTGTGTTGTGTATATTGTTGTAAATGATCATGCACATCGTTCTCTCCACTTTTGTTGTGTATATTGTTGTAAATGATCATGTACAGCTTTCTCTCCACTTTTGTTGTGTATATTGTTGTAATTGATCATACATGTATTGACCGAAAGATGACGACTCTAAAGATGCCACACTCCTCGTGAGTTTGATAAAATTCCAAGTTTTGACCGAGCCAGGAATTTAACTCGCTTGATATTTGACAATTATAATTTTGGCACCAGGACCATATTCCTATGTACCATGCAGCTCATTATCCATATCGACTGTGCACAATTTTGTATTGTATTTTTACGTTTATTTATCGCTACCGGTTGCCCATATGAGCGACGCCTCCTGAAGAGATTAGTCATTTTAGAGTTTTGGAGGATAGTGCAATGATACAGACAGAGACCCATTCCAGAGTCTCCTCTTGTTCTTTTACGTGCACGGTGTACAGCACCGACACGAGACCTCGGTTTAACATCCCATCTGAAAGACTGTTAATTTTATTAAGGTCAGACGGGGGATCGAACCTGCGATCCATGGATTACCAGGCCAGCGTTTTACCACTGGACTACAGATCCGTCCGTGACATTTAGCTGTAACATTGACCATTGTTATAAGGGTCAGATTCTTTCGAGCGACATCACGCATAATGGGCTATGCCATATTCATGTTCAAAATGACTCACACTTTCTAAAGTGGTTTAGTTTAATCATAACTATGTTACTGCTCCATTTGTGTATCATATAATACATGTATGTGAATACAAAACATGACAAGTTAAAGCGGAAAAGCAAACTGATCAGACCACACGTTCTAGCAACATTAGTTACGGTTGTTGTACGCAAAACCAGTATAAAGCATAAGTGTTTGATTATAGAATTCCAACCTACATTTCACATTTTTTAGTATTGAACATCTTATTCTGACTGCAAGTGTAGGTTGTTAGTCTAGTTTTGACGTTTGGTTCTATGTATCCGTTTCTCCGTGTTAGTCTAGTTTTGACGTTTGGTTCTATGTATCCGTTCCTCCGTGTTAGTCTAGTTTTGACGTTTGGCTCTATGTATCCGTTTCTCCGTGTTAGTCTAGTTTTGACGTTTGGTTCTATGTATCCGTTTCTCCGTGTTAGTCTAGTGTTGACGTTTGGTTCTATGTATCCGTTCCTCCGTGTTAGTCTAGTTTTGACGTTTGGTTCTATGTATCCGTTCCTCCGTGTTAGTCTAGTGTTGACGTTTGGTTCTATGTATCCGTTTCTCCGTGTTAGTCTAGTGTTGACGTTTGGTTCTATGTATCCGTTCCTCCGTGTTAGTCTAGTGTTGACGTTTGGTTCTATGTATCCGATCCTCCGTGTTAGTCTAGTGTTGACGTTTGGTTCTATGTATCCGTTTCTCCGTGTTAGTCTAGTGTTGACGTTTGGTTCTATGTATCCGTCCTCCGTGTTAGTCTAGTGTTGATGTTTGGTTCTATGTATCCGTTCCTCCGTGTTAGTCTAGTCTTGACGTTTGGTTCTATGTATCCGTTCCTCCGTGTTAGTCTAGTTTTGACGTTTGTCTCTATGTATCCGTTCCTCCGTGTTAGTCTAGTTTTGACGTTTGGTTCTATGTATCCGTTTTTCACCGTATGAAATCATAATTTGGTAAAGAAATGAAGGTGGGTAAATCATTTTTAGCACGCTTTATTAATATTGCTCTCACACAGTGCATGTTCGCATGTTTGTAAGCAAAGCATTTAGAAAACATTAATACTGACTGATTTAATACCCCCCTTGACTGACACCATTTCTATCTCCAATGTGTCAATGGTGAAGTGTGTGTCTATGAAAAGGTCAGTCAATGAGTGTGCAATTCAGGAACCAGAATCCATAGTATATTGCCGTTAATTTAATTTTGGATATTTATGTGTGTATGTAATCTGCCTCGTGTGTACAACCGAGCGTACACACTGTCTTAGAAGATTAATGTAATTCTATTCATTTACAGGGTGTGCTCGTGTGTACAACCGAGCGTACAAACTGTATATGAAGATTAATGTAATTCTATTCATTTACAGGGTGTACTCGTGTGTACAACCGAGCGTACAAACTGTCTATGAAGATTAATGTAATTCTATTCATGTACAGGGTGTGCTCGTGTGTACAACCGAGCATACAAACTGTCTATGAAGATTAATGTAATTTTATTCATTTACAGGGTGTGCTCGTGTGTACAACCGAGCGTACAAACTGTCTATGAAGATTAATGTAATTCTATTCATTTACAGGGTGTGCTGTTAATCAAATATTATTTGTACCAGAAGGATCAAATGTCACCTTTCAGGGTAACTTCACTTCTCACGGTCTTATTTATATAACACTCACGAACGACAGAGGATACCTGGTCAAAGTTTTACTTAAAGATGCAACCAATATTACTGATGACGATATAAAAACATTGTATATCGATTATGACTTTGAAAAGAGAACTTATATACATATAGATGGACAGGGAATCTATGACACACATTTGACTATAACAATCATCGTAACAGATGTTGGAACTGCGGATAATGGAACTTACGATTTATCCGGGATTGGGATTGATCGTGTTTGCTGGATACTTTTTGTCATGGGTAAGTGTTTTATTTACGAAATTCTTACCTTGCCGTCAGTCTAGATGACATATTCATTGCGTTCAGTCTAGATGACGTATTCATTGCCACCAGTCTAGATGACGTATTCATTACCGTTAGTCTAGATGATGTACTCATTCCCGTCAGTCTAGATGACGTATTCATTGACATCAGTCTAGATGACGTATTCATTACCGTCAGTCTAGATGATGTACTCATTCCCGTCAGTCTAGATGCCGTATTCATTGCCAACAGTCTAGATGACGTATTCATTACCGTCAGTCTAGATGATGTACTCATTCCCGTCAGTCTAGATGACGTATTCATTGCCATCAGTCTAGATGACGTACTCATTGCCGTCAGTCTAGATGACGTATTCATTCCCACCAGTCTATATGACGTATTCATTGCCATCAGTCTAGATGACGTATTCATTGCCATCAGCTTAGATGACGTATTCATTACCGTCAGTCTAGATGACGTATTCATTGCCATCAGTTTAGGTGACGTATTCATTGCCGTCAGTCTAGATGACGTATTCATTGCCGTCAGTCTAGATGACGTATTCATTACCATCAGTCCAGATGACGTATTCATTCCCACCAGTCCAGATGACGTATACATTCCCATCAGTCCAGATGACGTATTCATTCCCACCAGTCCAGATGACGTATACATTCCCATCAGTACAGATGACGTATAGATTCCCATCAGTCCAGATGACGTATACATTCCCACCAGTCCAGATGACGTACCCATTGTCATCAGTCTAGATAACGTATTCATTGCCATCAGTCTAGATGACGTATTCATTGCCATCAGTTTAGGTGACGTATTCATTGCCGTCAGTCTAGATGACGTATTCATTACCGTCAGTCTAGATGACGTATTCATTACCATCAGTCCAGATGACGTATTCATTCCCACCAGTCCAGATGACGTATACATTCCCATCAGTCCAGATGACGTATTCATTCCCACCAGTCCAGATGACGTATACATTCCCATCA
>CM026394.1:53036486-53084235 GCA_014843695.1 Archivesica marissinica
ATAAGGTAGAGGGGGTATTTGTGTACTGGTATAAGGTAGAGGGGGTATTTGTGTACTGGTATAAGGTAGAGGGGGTATTTGTGTACTGGTATAAGGTAGAGGGGGTATTTGTGTACTGGTATAAGGTAGAGGGGGTATTTGTGTACTGGTATAAGGTAGAGGGGGTATTTGTGTACTGGTATAAGGTAGAGGGGGTATTTGTGTACTGGTATAAGGTAGAGGGGGTATTTGTGTACTGGTATAAGGTAGAGGGGGTATTTGTGTACTGGTATAAGGTAGAGGGGGTATTTGTGTACTGGTATAAGGTAGGGGGGTATTTGTGAACTGGTATAAGGTAGGGGGGTATTTGTGTACTGGTATAAGGTAGAGGGGGTATTTGTGAACTGGTATAAGGTAGAGGGGGTATTTGTGTACTGGTATAAGGTAGAGGGGGTATTTGTGTACTGGTATAAGGTAGAGGGGGTATTTGACTGTACTACAGAATGAATGTGACTTCATTAAACACTTGTTTATATTGTGTTTACAGCCTTGAAATAAATGGTGGATATCCAGTCATACCTCCTAGCAGGATGGGCGTCCATGGTGAGCACAATTATGTTTCTAGTGCGTTTGTTTGAGTGCGATCAGTTGTATGCTTGCATTTGTAATTACGTGTGTTGTCCCAATACCCCTATCAAATTCATATACACTTGTGAATTCAAGGGGTGCATTCAGCGCAATGCCTCAAATTAAGTTGTCGATAAATAGGGGTCTTGCCTCCACTCTCAAACCACACCCTCCCCCAAGTCGCCGAAAATATTAGCCCGTCCGCCACCTGTTGAACTGAATGAATGAGGTACTGATCATATAATGGTGATGCCAGTTGTATAACAAGTTAGAAAAACGGACTGTAACCTAGGTTACAGAATGCACTTAATGCAATGCCAATAAAAACAATAGTTTATATAATAGCCCACATCCAAGATCACCAACTTCCTAAAATAGCTCCATCAGATCTTGTTGTGAATTCAGTGTTTAATAAAGTACCTATATTTTGAAAACAATATAGATGCAGATCAACGGCGGCGTATCTCCATATCTGATCAGGATCTATGTTGTTTGCTATTCAGCCCAGTGTTTTAGATCCACTATTCGGATAACAAACAGCATAGAGTCTGATCAGACGGTACGTTCTGTATAAATAGATTTTGATAAGCAGTCTGTGGATAAGCTGCTTTATGTTTCAAAATTCATCATGTAGCTCTAGGGTAATTCAGTCACACATCTCTGCGGGGAAATAAAATGTCCGATCCAAGATCGCTAAATAGCTTGAGAGTTGATATATGACCTACCGACAAGCTGTCTACGACGAAATAAAAGAAGTTGATATCTAATGCAGGCAAAGCATATTGTAGGTCTGTATAACTAAGTGATTTAGTTTTGAGAATTATATATTGCAGGCCAACGTCCAATGACAACACAAATCAGAAACCGAAAACAGGACCTGAACAAATTAAATCGAGCCGTCTCGGCACCAGCTCGTGGGAAAAAATCACCAAGTTTAGGCGCGAGTCGATCCAATGGTGATAGTAGACCTTCCACTGCGTACAAGTCACGCCCTCCGTCCGGCTCGACGGAGAAATCTATAAAGATCAGTGCACCTTCACCGGAGTTTAAATCACGGCTGAATGCCTGGAGAGAAGAAAAATGATCATGTACTACTAGTATATAAAGTTAGTTCTATGCTGACAGGATGACATACATGTACACGATCATGTACTACTAGTATATAAAGTTAGTTCTATGCTGACAGGATGACATACATGTACACAATCATGTATATCCGCAATATCCATACTCTGCCATATATGGACTCTTTTTCCACAGTGTACATGTCTGTATATGGAGTATATTTCCACAGTGTACATGTCTGTATATGGAGTATATTTCCACAGTGTACATGTCTGTATATGGAGTATATTTCCACAGTGTACATGTCTGTATATGGAGTATATTTCCACAGTGTACATGTCTGTATATGGAGTATATTTCCACAGTGTACATGTCTGTATATGGAGTATATTTCCACAGTGTACATGTCTGTATATGGAGTATATTTCCACAGTGTACATGTCTGTATATGGAGTATATTTTCACAGTGTACATGTCTGTATATGGAGTATATTTCCACAGTGTACATGTCTGTATATGGAGTATATTTCCACAGTGTACATGTCTGTATATGGAGTATATTTCCACAGTGTACATGTCTGTATATGGAGTATATTTTCACAGTGTACATGTCTGTATATGGAGTATATTTCCACAGTGTACATGTCTGTATATGGAGTATATTTCCACAGTGTACATGTCTGTATATGGAGTATATTTTCACAGTGTACATGTCTGTATATGGAGTATATTTCCACAGTGTACATGTCTGTATATGGAGTATATTTCCACAGTGTACATGTCTGTATATGGAGTATATTTCCACAGTGTACATGTCTGTATATGGAGTATATTTCCACAGTGTACATGTCTGTATATGGAGTATATTTCCACAGTGTACATGTCTGTATATGGAGTATATTTTCACAGTGTACATGTCTGTATATGGAGTATATTTCCACAGTGTACATGTCTGTATATGGAGTATATTTCCACAGTGTACATGTCTGTATATGGAGTATATTTTCACAGTGTACATGTCTGTATATGGAGTATATTTCCACAGTGTACATGTCTGTATATGGAGTATATTTCCACAGTGTACATGTCTGTATATGGAGTATATTTCCACAGTGTACATGTCTGTATATGGAGTATATTTCCACAGTGTACATGTCTGTATATGGAGTATATTTCCACAGTGTACATGTCTGTATAGGAGTATATTTCCACAGTGTACATGTCTGTATATGGAGTTTATTTCCACAGTGTACATGTCTGTATATGGAGTATATTTCCACAGTGTACATGTCTGTATATGGAGTATATTTCCACAGTGTACATGTCTGTATATGGAGTATATTTCCACAGTGTACATGTCTGTATATGGAGTATATTTCCACAGTGTACATGTCTGTATATGGAGTATATTTCCACAGTGTACATGTCTGTATATGGAGTATATTTCCACAGTGTACATGTCTGTATATGGAGTATATTTCCGCGAGCATGTTAGAAATCAGACCGTTGGACTGTTCTAGTGGAACCAGTCGAATCACCTTGAACGATTTTGTAGTAATACAAACTATTATGAGAAGTAAGGGGACCAAACTAAATTTCTATCATTACCCAGAAGAAATCTGTCTTAGAGGCGACTTCATGTATTACAATGAATTTTATTTTTATGAGTTTTACATTAACAGACTTCATAATCACAAGTTTGTTATCCCCTGCCATATCTGCGAGGGATATTGTGTTGGCGTTGTCCGTCTGGAGGCGTTGTCCGTCCGGAGCCAGTTCTCTGAGAAACCAATGGGTTGAATTTTATGAAACCTAAAATAACTATGTATCGGCCTAGTACCGACCTAAAATAACTATGTATCGGCCTAGTACCGACCTAAAATAACTATGTATCGGCCTAGTACCACCAGAGTTATTACCCTTTAATTGACTCAAAATGCGCAATCTGTGACTGTCTGCCCAATCTGTGACTGTCTGTCCAATCTGTGACTGCCTGTCCAATCTGTGACTGTCTGTCCAATCTGTGACTGTCTGTCCAGAGCCGTGAAGTATCACTAGTTTCTTCACTGGCCGTATCGCAAAAAAAGTTTTACAATACCCAACTTCAAAAGTGCAAGTTAGTTTATTTCTCCATTGGCCATAATGCAGTGACTTTTCAGTACGGCCAATTGAGAGGCTAACATGTTTGTGATATTTTGCTTGAAAACTGAGACAGGGCCCTACAACGTGGCCCTCTACATGACCATGTTGTTCTGGTCGTTGACAACAACTCACTTACCCCTAGCCGCTGCAGGTTCTACTCACACCCTCGGGGGTCTCTAATTCTTACATCCGCGGAAGCTATCTATTTTGTTTTCAGATGGTCATGGTTTTACCCAGGTTCTACCATTTACCTTTATTTTCCGTAGTAATAGGTTATAAAGACCGTTTTGCAAAGGTATTTCACACTTTCAGTGATAGTTGTTTAGAGTAATTGTGTATTTCTAGCTTTATAATTTACTAAGCATTATGCATGTTATATTCTGTAAGAATATTGTCCATATGTGTATACTGTAAATATACGTTGTACATTAGTTCCTAAATCCTAATATAACAAATTGTCTGTACTGTGAAATGTTCATACATTGAAACAACTACCAGTACACCAGTGCACCTCTGCTTCTGTTATTTTAATCATTTATCTTTGTATCAAGTTTTCACAGTAAAATCAATTTGTTGCATTATGGTGTATTTGGTGTGGTTTTTTTGTGATTAGCTGTGAACAAGTTGATATAACGTAACAACATTGTAGGCACTGTTTAGCACTTTGCCTGCTGAGTAAATAAATTCAGATGTTTTGCCCAAGGCACTAAATTGTCAATAACATTATAGTCTATAAAAGGGAAGTAACCGCTACAGAGTTTCACAACAGGTGCATGTCTAAAAATAGATATGGAATTTCCGTGTTTTGCTCCTAGAAAATTGATTTTGCTACACATCGCAGACTAGTAATCCAGGGATCGTAGGTTCGATCCCCCGTCTGACCATAATAAAATCTAACAGTCTTTCAGATGGGACATTAAACCGAGGTCTCGTGTCATTGCACTATCCTCTAAAATGACTAATCTCTTCAGGAGGCGTCGCTCATATGGGAAACCGGTAGCAACGATAAATAAACGTAAACCCACCACCATCGCAGACTTGTGGATGTACTTGATGCCATAGACAGCAGATTGCATAGATACGCCCATGCAGCTCTGACATATACCCTAATCAACTCGACCCCTGGCCGATGTATACGGCGAATTTCGATTTTCACTGTTCAAATATCAACACACTTTACTATGATATCCTTGTTTTAAAAATGCTAACATAAAAACACTGATTGTACTATATAGGTGTACACAAATATTAGAATGACACGTCGTCCTGACGCGTCCTGACTCCATTTCAGCCTGGACCAATTAATCATTTGGTTTTTTAGAAGCATGATGTATCGCTAACAAATAATGGCGACTATTTATGTAGATATAATTGATAACATGTACATAACTCTATATTCGTAGTTTTGGACATATTATTATTCACGAGAATCATTAACTTAGATCGCTAGGTACAACATCTCGCAAATAAACAAATGTTCTACAGTAGGTAAATGGAAAAGTGATTGGCAGTCAAATTATAGCTGGTCATGGAGGCCAATACTTGTATTCAAATAAAGATTTGTGATTCAATAATGTATGCTGTAGCATGTACGCTCATGTATGCTGTAGCATGTACGCTCATGTATGCTGTAGCATGTACGCTCATGTATGCTGTAGCATGTACAAAGAAATGACAAGCGTCGACTGTAAATAATTTTAAATATTAATCTTTGTAAATAACCATGTCTACAATGCAACATCATGTATATATAATGCTGCTATATTTGTTAAATAGTTAAATGTAAATATATATACATAAGACTCGCAATAGGTTGTGTGTGCTCCAATGTAGAGTTTGAGAGAAAAAAGTAGTGGTAGCTTGTTCGTTTCAGGTGCGAAAAGGCCCGGAGTATGTCCTTACCACTAGGCCATGGAGACAGTATATATAAATATATATATTAAAATATTCTCCCTTAAGATGAAGAGGATGAAATAAGTCAGCTGAGGGAGATTGTTTCTCCCAATCATCGTTTAGATTAAGATTTATGAATATGGGCACCGATATGCTGGTATTGTTTAATTAAAACAATTATTTTACAACTGGGTTCTTTTGTAAATCTACACATGTAATTAGTTTGCCTTAGCAACTTTTATTTCTGATGTTACGTTTGTCTTGTTTCAATTTGTTCTGTGATATATATTTCGAGCGTTTGTCTTGTTTCAATTTGTTCTGTGATATATATTTCGAGCGTTTGTCTTGTTTCAATTTGTTCTGTGATATATATTTCGAGCGTTTGTCTTGTTTCAATTTGTTCTGTGATATATATTTCGAGCGTTTGTCTTGTTTCAATTTGTTCTGTGATATATATTTCGAGCGTTTGTCTTGTTTCAATTTGTTCTGTGATATATATTTCGAGCGTTTGTCTTGTTTCAATTTGTTCTGTGATATATATTTCGAGTGTTTGTCTTGTTTCAATTTGTTCTGTGATATATATTTCGAGCGTTTGTCTTGTTTCAATTTGTTCTGTGATATATATTTCGAGCATTTGTCTTGTTAACTTATTTTTGTGATAATTTGCCATAATAAATGTTTTATTTCTCCAAAATATTGTGTTCATATTTCTCAAGGAGAGTAAACGACTAGGAAGGAGGAAGTATAATTATCCCTTGATCAATTGTGTACTCTTTATGAGGGAGATAAAATGGGTACAAGGAGGCCTCCCTGGCCGAGTCGTTACGGTCGCAGTCTTCCAATAGCTTTCGCCTCACCGCTCTAGGTTCGAATCCCACTACGGGTGTCGAATTCTTTCAAGTGAGGAAGCTATTCTGCTGGTTTGCGGTAGGTCCGTGGTTCTACATGGGTGAAATACTGAACATAATATACATCAAGCATCTTTACTTTTTATGGAGTTTTCTTTTCAAACATTTATAAAGCACGAACACAAAAATGAAATTTGCAAACATTATTCCTATTATAATTAACTGCGAATATATAAACCACAGTTGTGACACTTTGTCCATAAGGTTTCCCACTATAACAGGAATCACCATGCTACCTGTTGCCATGCAAATGAAGAAAATACTGGACATTATGCCAGTCAATGTTCTTATATGTTCAGAAAACCAGGAGAATACGGAAGCAAATATCACTGACATTCCATATCCAATTAGCATTACTGCAACCCAGATTGCTGGTTCTGTTTCGTATATCACAGCTAGCAGAAATAACACTGCACCGATAGAAAGAACGAAGAAAAATGTCAGCATAACTGCAGATAGATTGACGAAATTTACGGCTACTATACCAGATAGACGTCCAATTGTGAACGCAATCCAATATATTGCCGAGGCAGTGGACCCCGCTGATTTACTCCAACTCAACTCAGTCGTTAGGAACGTCATCAAAAATCCGACAAAACAATGTTCACTCACGATATACAACACCAATGTCAGGGCTAATAATATGGTAAATATAATTGTCATTTTCAGGCTCAAAAAATATTGTTTCTGTGAACTAGATTTTGTGTTTTCATTAGAATATCTTCCTAGAGCCTTGTTATATACACTACCGTACATACAGAGTATTAATAGGAAGAAACTGGCAGACAAGAGGCATATGATAGTTGCTATAGAATAGGGTACATAAATACGAGATTCTCCGTACAGTTTGGTAGTGATGCTGTCGGTAGTGTCTGGTTGAAAATAGCTAGAATCTCGTTCTAGTGAAGTTGATATACTGGTTGCAGTTTTCGTTGATATTGATGATGACTCTGTTGTCGTTAATGAAGTATTTGACGACGGCACATTAAATCTGCTGTTCGTGTGATGTTTTGTGGCGAGGAATGGTTCGGAAACAAGTGGAGAAACGATTGCACCAACACCAAACGCAAACTGCACGGCTTGCATGAATGGACCGGCTTCATGTCTCCATATAACTGCTACGTCAGCCATTGCAGCTTAAACAAGAGCAGATACATTAAAGCGACATTACATTGCAAAAAGCAAATAAAATGCATTGGTGTTCACATATAAATGCATTGCTGCTACAAATTCTTCTGAATACATCGAACACGAACTAATAAATTTAATATAACAGTGTTTTTGTGGTATAAAAACTTTCAAACGTGAAAGTAGGATTTCATATAACGGTCATCCAGTCTCCTGAATTGACGTTTGTTTTCATTGAAGTCAATACTAAACACACTACTTTCGTTTAGAGATAATTTAATTAAGATTAGTCTACAAATACATATGCATAAGCACACATGTGTATTACGCATGTATGTCGACCCTATTTACATTATTCTGTTATGTCAACAAACTGCGTATACGACGTTTGTTTATTTGTTGAAATACTCAGTTTTTGAGGCAAATATATGGAAAAAAGTATACCATATAATAGCAAATTACATTCTGCAGACATTTGCGTTTTCACGGATATAGTGTCGCTTTAATATGAAACGATGAAATGTTATAAACAATGTTATATGTGGATGTGCTGAACTATGAACATACTAAGTTCATTAGGTCAACCATTTCAGTACACTTAGTGAGTTGCTAAGTGTGCATGTATAAATGGTCTCATATCTCCGTCCACATTGGCCCGATAATGATGAAATTTTCAGCAAATACAGTTGAAATATATTTTATGATATTCCATTTATTTGATTTCATAACAAACACAAATTTAACACACATGACTAATTAATCAATGTTGCAAAATGATAAAACTCTGATGAGAATTAATTATTCTAATATCGCGTATGACCCTGACGGCGGATCACAGCTTGGCAACGTCGTCGCATGGAAGGGACATAACGTCGTACATAGTTCTGGGGTAGATTTGCCCAATCTTCACACGGAGCTGGGCGATGTTCTGTGGCACTGCGCCGGTCCTTCTTACGCGGCGATTCGATTCATCCCATATATTTTCTATAATGTTTAAGTCGGGAGACTTCGGTGGTATGTCCATCACATTGATGTGGTTAGCATTCAGAAAGAATCGTGTCGCCCTAGCCGCGTGGGCTGGTGCGCCATCCTGCAGTAACCGCAATCCTTTATTGTTCCTAAACATCGGTGCTACCTCAGTTTGAAGCACGTCATGTTGGTACCGGGCGGCGTTTAGATTACCGTTAATGAACACGATGTTAGTCTTGTGATGTAAGGAGACACCAGCCCATACTAATACTGACCCACACCCGTACATATCTCAATCGATGACGCAGTTGTCGTTGAACCGTTCTCCCCATTGTCGATATACCAGTGAAAGACAGTCGTTTTCCTGTAGGTAGAACTTCTTTTCGTCAGTAAACAGGACATGACCCCATTCTGCCTGTGTTATTCTAAGATGACGCTGAGCTCAACGATCTCGCAGTGCCCTATGCCTCTGAGTCAGTACAATACCCTTAAAGGACTGTCTACACCACATGTTGGCGAAGATGCCTTCTAACGGTCTGCGCAGAGATATGGCGTCCGCGCGTTTCTCCGGCCATCTTGACAGCTGTACGTGTTCTCTGCTGGCGATGCACATGTACGATGTGATTATCTTGTGCAGCTGTTGTACAATGCCCACGAGGTCTGCGAGGGAGGTTACCAACGTTGCCAGTCGCTCTGTACTTAAGCAACAGCTTTCTGGTGGCATTGCGGTGTACACCCATGCGTCGCACAACCTGCAAATGATACAGATAACATGAAATTAGTAATTAAAATATATAATTTATTTTTTATCGATATTTTCGATAAAAAAAACTGACTTAATGATTTTCAATTTTTATAACACAAAGAAACTTAATTAATTAGTGACATTGAATTAACTTTGAGACATACCCAGGCGCGTAACTGCCTATACGCAAGTACGCAGTGGCGTCCACATCATTTTCAAAACAAACAAAAAATCTTTAAAAAAACGGAAAACCGCGCGTACGAGCGAGCGAAATGAGTTTCTACTATGCAGACTAGTAGACTACCTGTGGTAATGTATATAGACTAGAGTAAAACTCTGACGTCATCGTATTGGAAACGGGCCCTATACTACCCCTTCCTAGACCACCTGGTAACCGCGATTGAGGAGCGCCTGTTATCGGCCAATGACCGCTTCCTGGCCCAGTACCTACTCCCGAGCAGGATCAGGCCTTTACGCCACAGCAGGAGGGCAGCGTGTTCGACGTCTACAGTACAGACCTCACAGGCGACCGTGAGAGCTTTCGTCGTGAAGTTTCACGTTGGAGGACACGGTAGCTCCTTGAGGCAGACAGGCCAGCTTATCTGAAGAGCGCCATAGACAACACGAACAGGGCCTTGTACCCAGATATATATATATACATGTCTGGTTGTATTAATTACCATACCTGTATCTACGGCTACTGCTGAGAGGTCGTTCAGTGTCATGCGTAGAGTTAAGAACTATTTACGATCTACTATGACAACTGAGCGTCTCTCTGGCCTAGCAATGCTACATAGCTATAGGCACGACACAATTGACATTGACACTGTAATGACAACATTTGCCTCCAAGAAGGAGAGAAAACTTGACTTTCTTTAAAGACCTGTATGGCGTTCAACTGTCTGTATCTATGTAGGTCTATGGACTATTAAAATCTCAACCCTCATTTACCAGTACATTAATAATTACAGCGTAGATCTATATGCATACATGTGCAGTTTGATTGAGTTTAACGCCATCTTTCAACAGTACGTTAACAGTGTTCCTGGTAAGCTCCAGTACTAAGCAGTTCTTTGCAAGTAAAAGCACAAGTATAGGCACAAGCAGGTAGATCTACGTACATGTAGCTGCACTCCCTTTTCATACACATACCCAGCTAAAGATATGAAACTCTCGATGCACTGATGTACAATATAGTTCAGACATTTTTACAAATTGCCGCATAAAAACATACGTTTTCCAAGTGTATTTATCGGAATATAATTAGTTCTCAGAGTCGCCAGTGTGCACCAAATGACGTCCAGGTTTTAAACATTTTCTGGCGTTGATGAAGCCGACTGCTATTCGCCGTTCCGCTATGGTCAGCCTGCCCATGTCATGTTGTTCTGATGTGTGGATCGTAATCAAGTCCACAACGACCAAATGCAGTTTTATTTTGTGCCAGCGCACCATTTCCTCGTGCATTGTGTTGATTTTGGCGTTGCGTGGTTCAACGCGCCGTATCGATTAAATTGAACACGTGGGGCACGGGATAATACTCTAAATGTAGTCAATAGCCAGTACACAAAAGTTCGTGCAAAAATATTGATAAATAAATAATGTATATGGAAATCAAAGATGCACACTTATAAGAGTTGTTAAGTGTATTATTACAAGATCGAAGTAAGGCGAATATTAGTTTATTCAAATTTATTTTAGCTCGATTCCGACACAAGTTCTTACAACTTGTATTACTCACTCTCGAGACCTCATTCCAGATAAAATCCATCACCATGAGGGAGAGAGAAGAGGCACCATGCAATTTATATGCCTTGCCTAAGGGCACACTCGTAATGGCTCCAGCGGGGCTCGAACTCCGGGCATTTCGCACCTGAAGCGAACAAGCTAACACTAATGAATGGCGAATGTAAACAATATGCCAGAATTAGTTGCACATGAACTTTAAAAAAGATAGTTTAATTATTGACACAAATGGACACAATTTATTTGGAAATATAGAATCAATCCAGTAAAAGCATCTACCTGTTTCTAGAGCATAACTAAATACGCCGTGGAGTAAATGTACAGCAAGCATTGCAGATAAGTGAGGACACCAGGGAGTTATTCCAGCAAAGATGCCCGTACCACAGAGGAAGAAAATGAACACGCCGATCTTTTTGAAACGGCCATAGGAAACCCCACCACACACAGCGCCTATCACTGCTCTGAAAGAATAACGTGGTTCAGAATAGTTGTAAAAGTTTAATCATATTTTATTGCAAATCAATAGTAAATATGCCATACATAAAATGATAAATACATAGCATGAAAATGCAAATACTTTGGGCCGCACGTTTTTTGATTGTTTTTTTAATCTATTTGCAATCTATGTGTATCTACAAGTCTAAATCTAAACATTTAAATATGATAAGAAATTGACATAGAATATTTTGTAGCACTCATCCAATCTCGCCCTCTCAATTTCTCACACCAAGCACTCTCACAACCATACACACATGCATACCGCATACGCACGTATCAGCAGGTACAGAAACAAATTCAGTATATTTACGAGATACTTCTACCATATTCCAAATATATGTTTATATACATGTGTTGGAATAAGATTATAATAAACTCCTAAAGCTAACAAAAAAATAATATGCGGGAAATTTATTCCATTTTGTATTATGCTTTTCCAATGTGTCATGCATCAATTCGATAGTTTTTTCGATTTCCAAACGACCTGTTAGTTATTTGATAAATGTGTCTATATGTGGATTCGATTTTTTAATTTTACTTAAGTATATGAAATATTTGGCTACGAGAATAATGAATAATGAAATAACTCTTCTACCCAAACGATTTGTATTCCCAGAATAAATGTTCCATGGATTCTATACCCATAGAACAAAAAATCGCACAATATTACATTTAAATAAACATATTTGTTTGTTTTCTGATTATCTCGAAATGTTTCCAATATCACCCTATTTTTGGTTTGAATTACCAACACATTCTATTTTAATTTGTTTTAAGTAATTTGGTACACTTTCTATTAAAGACATATATCTTAAAGAATCGCAAGTTGGTACATGTTGTACACCTAAAGGAATAAAGATGTTCCAAGTATATTTCCAAGTTTTATTGAAAAAAGTCGTATTGTTTGCTTTAAGATTTGCATTATTCCATATGATTTCTTTGTTTGTGTTGGTACATTTTGGCAGAAGCTTAATGGTGTTCCAGGAGATAATAACATCTTGCAAAAATATTGAATCTTTAAAGTAGTTTTGCATTATATATATGCAAACTAAGGGTTCTGGGACAAATCCGTGTTTACTACGCAATTACCCACATATTCCAGTGGATTTAATAAAAAATGACCTCCAGACCCTTTTTAGATTATAACCCAAAAAATGTGCAGTGTCCCAGTAATCCAACTTTTTAATAACACAATATTTACGTAAAGATAGGCATTGGTGACTGAATGATTTTGAACACAATATTTACGTAAAGATAGGCATTGGTGACTGAATGATTTTGAACACAATATTTACGTAAAGATAGGCATTGGTGACTGAATGATTTTGAACACAATATTTACGTAAAGATAGGCATTGGTGACTGAATGATTTTGAACACAATATTTACGTAAAGATAGGCATTGGTGACTGAATGATTTTGAACACAATATTTACATCATGTACATTTTTTCTCACCCCATTACTGATATTTAATTTCCTATTTAAAAAATCTTTTTATACTAATAAACAACACAATGACACAACAAGCTAAAAACATAACAGCACTATTCGAGGAACTCCTCCAAGAGCAAAATATTGAAATTAGCAAATGGGCAGATCTGCCACAAAACGAAATATTCACAGTTATTGATACAAGGTTGATTGCTACTGTATTTGGTGAATCCCTAGTGTTGAAGCTAGAGGATGATTCAGAAGTATGGGCACCTGATCATATGAAGAAAAGGTTAAAGGAAGGTGTGTATTCATTTTACTTTATAGTGTAGTGGCAATATCTCAAAAGGGGCTTAAAAATGGGTGCAACCCCTCCCCATGGTAGAACAAGACACAACCTATTTTTTCTTGAAGAGGGTGGTCTGGGGAGTAGGAAAAGGATGGTTGTGAATCTGAGATCATTGTAGGTCATTATGAAAATCTCATTTATATATGTGTAGATGAGGACCCCGAGAATTAATTTGATGATATAATTTTTTTCCAAGTATATCAGTTAATATTCAAGCTATATACACAAAATATGTATCAACATGTGCAGGATGACAATACACACTCACTACAATTGCATTTAATCAGAAAATATATCTCATACTTGGCATAAAAGCCAAAATAATGCAATTTATTGCTGAAAATCGACTACAGATTCACTGAATTACCGACCTTAATGACTACATAACTTTACACATACCAGCTCCATGTTGATAAATATTATACCTAAATGTATCCTGTACATATATGTATTCAATAGAAGGTTCCAAAGTGTAATATAGCTCCTGCTGAGAATTGTATTATCAAAAACATAGCACATTACCGAAATATCCAAAATACCTTAAATTCGCGTATTCCACGAAATATCATGTTTTCATTAGTTTACACCATGCTGCATTGGCAATATACTTTTGTTATATTTAGATACATATATCAGCACATTCACAATATGGTGAACTAGCATTTATGACTACCCCAGAAATACACGCACATGTAAATGATATACATATTTATTGAATTGGAAGTTATTGATACAGCAGTGGTAATTTAATCCAAATGATTGATGTTCATGTAATCAGTCAATCACTGTCATCATTGCTGCTGTCACTTAGCACAAGAGCATTATCTGTGTTTTGGCAATCACCAACACAGGAACATAACTCCGTGCATCTCAGTCCCGCGGTCAGGCAGTGACAGGCTCTAGTTTGTGAGCAGTTCTCATCGGTGCAATAGAGATGTGTCAGGTCTCGAACCTCTTTGGGGGCCGCATCTTTTTCGAACATGACAGGTTCGAGTTTGTTGTCCCTTAGCTGCCATCCATTGCCATCAGGTCTCCAAAGAACTGGCTTTGCTTCATGACTGTGAATCCAAATCGCCACCTGGTAATTCACACGTCTGATATGCTGTTGAAAAGCATCATCTGTTGGCGGGAAAAGTGATGCGCAACCTTGTCACTTTTACACGCATAATCATAGCGTAGCTGATCCAGAGACTTGCACGAGTTGCTCTTCGATCCATACAGAAGCAATGCATACTTCGTGGCTGTGGGGAGTTCATTAGTTATGTCACTGGATTGGCCTAACTGTGCCAGTGGCAGCAAGTCTCCAATATTCAACAAGAGCTTGCTATAGGCAGTGCGCTTACCTATTTTGAAGAGGGAAGATGTTGTATCGCATCCACTAATAGCATGTGACGCTGGTAAGCAGAGTGAAACATCTTCTCCAATTTGATCAGTTATGTTGTTGACAGGAATGAACCTCTGGCGGTTTGTTGCTTTGCTGCAATGACCAGCATTCATGTAAACGTTGCAGTCTCCAAACACACCCTTGCCACAGTAGTATATTAGAAGGACTAATACATCAGTATCATCGCATCGGACAATGATTCTTGAGTGTGATTGAGCAAGATTGATGGCATGTAGCAGGATTCGTGTGTCGGCCTCCTCGTGTGTGCTGAACAGTTCAGGTTTTTCTTGTACCTCTGTGCGCTGAATAACTTTCACAAGCTGACCATCTTCAAAACCTCCTGCCAGTGTGATTGATTGGTGTTCCTTGAGGAGCTGTGGAGCGGTTTGTGTCAAATATACACAGACAAACTCTGCCAGTGCTGATTTGTTTGTGGCATTTGTCATAAATTTTCGGTAGTTTGGAACCCTACGTCGACCATTGATGACATACGTAGGGCCTGTTTCTCTACCTGTACGACGGTCTCGTTCCAGCTGCTTGATGGATATCTCCGAATCATATCGATCAAAGATCAGAGTGACTGATATCACACCTAAGTTACCAGCTAGCAGTGACTGAATTCTCTGCATTACGACAAGTCCCAAATCATCGAATGTGTCAAACTTGGATTCATCCATTGCTTGAAGTAGTGCCATCCCATCAATGATGTATGCAGTGTGACGATCATCTGTCTCTTCCAACACCTGTATTTCATCGCAATTCGATTCTAACTTCTTGGCTAAATCAGCCGTGGTCGTCTTGCGCATCATGCCATCATCGTTGAACAGAGAAGGTGGTACAGGTGCTAGCTCGTGTGTCAGAACCTCTTCTAAGCTGACAGCTGACATCCCTCTGCTTCGACACAGCCAGCAGCCTTCGGAATAAGACTTCAGAATCTACCATGATCTTGTCTGTTTTCTTGGATGTCAAAGATTTGGACATGTTGGCAAATGTTGGAGTCTTCGTCCGTGTGTCTGTCTCCCAGAAACTGAGTGTCCTGTCAACCATGAGCCGCTTCTCCACAAAGGTAGTGTTCCGTGTCTGTGCAACTTCCAGAAAATTTATCAGTCCATTGGCAACTTCCAGTGATGCGACCTGTCCAGTGGTGATATTGACGAGTTCATCGGGCACAGTATCAAGGTCGAAGGGATTCTGTAAGCCTGATACATATTCCTGTATCTTTATGACGTCCTGTTCATCCCTTGCCATCCTAGTCTTGCCATGCTCAGTGTGGTTTCTCGTTTGTGTTTGTTTGTTACTATGGCACAGTTCCTTGAAGGCATCTGTGTACTCCGCAGTGATG
This sequence comes from Archivesica marissinica, assembly GCA_014843695.1. NCBI lineage: Eukaryota > Metazoa > Mollusca > Bivalvia > Venerida > Vesicomyidae > Archivesica > Archivesica marissinica. The sequence continues at coordinate 53,052,692 of CM026394.1, forward strand.
TGTCGAGTCACCATCCAGTGTGTGAGAGCGCCCTTCCGCAAGGTAAATCCGATGACACCTCCCTTGCTCTTCCCCTCACGGTTTATTGTCTGTTCAAGTGCTTGGTCACTGGCAACTGCATTGAACCGTCTGGACGACCTCCGGACTACGAATCCACCTTCTTGCCGGTATTGGTAAGATTTTGGTTGTTTCTGCTTGAGGCTTATCATATCATTCAGATATCCAGGCAAATATCGGACATAGTTGCCTCTGTCGGCAGCTCGACACCAGGGGATGGCCTCACAGACAGCGATGAGATGCAGCTCGAATAAACCATCCCGCTCTGATCTCAGAAGTCGCAACAAAGTTCCCACTCCCTGCATGAATGTGTCCCAGTAAGCAAAGGTAGCTGATTGTGTTCGTCCAGCGGCTGTGAACTCCTGATGTAGCTCTTGTAAGGTTGTGATGTGTTCGGACTCTAGCTGTTCGGTTAGTTTTCGAGCTGATTCGTTGTCTCCTGATTTGAAAGCCTGTTGGATATCGCTCACAAGCTTATCCATGTCATCTTGTCGAAGATCTGTCTGAACCTGTTGTTGTAGCCATGCCAAAAATGCTTCCTGATACAACCGATACAAGGCCTCTAGCACCAGTTTCATGCTCCTATTTCCTCTGGACACATGCTTCCCTTCGAGCATAAGTCTTGCAGTTGCTGACGCATAGACGTCCGAGTCGACCAGCATGGAGAGGAGACCCCCGTCACCATAGAGTTTCCCGATGCTCGCTACATAAGCCATGGTTAAGTGCATACCACCTAGCCTCATTGTTATCTTTCCGTCCAAACGTGGAGGCTTGTTCCACATTATTTGTTGTGCCTTGCTGTAGATGGCGCAATCTGCTGTGACTAGGATGTGAGGCTGCTTAAGTTTGTCGGCTATCTGGACTAATCTAAGTAGGATGGTATAGATGGTGGTAAGATCCGTTGGTGCAGCACGAATGAAGGGCAGGTAGCATGTAGTCGCGACTGGCAGATTCCGCTCAGACAAGAATGCATTAGATGCCGACCACGATGGGATAGCCTGATGATCATCAACGGTTTTACGGGACACTTTCCATGCTAAATCTCTAGATTCGGCTGTCTTGAATTATGGATGGTCTATGTCAATATTCATCATTGCTGAATCGCTCACAGGAGGAGGTTCTGGTCGTTTGGCAGCTTTGTTGTACCTTAAAGTAATACATGTCAGAACTAAATATATATTTGGACATCCATGCACATTCGTGGTAACTTGTGAATAGTATTATACTACCATTTTACTGTCTATGTTATCGATGCTATTCTATATGCATGCATTATAATGTTAGACCAGCCACCAACAATCATATGACCACAACCGTAGGTATCATAAATTTCTTACCAATTGTTTTACCAGGTATATGCTGTAATTACCAAAATATAATGATAAAGTGGCAGCAAAGACTACAACATTTCCACAGTTTTGTTTCAATGACTTAGCTATATACCTCTGGAGATCGTCAAATCCTGGACATACTTTATCAGCTGCTGATAGCGACTTCATTGGCAACCTGGGAATGAACTTGTCATCAAGTTGGGGGATTCCTCTATGGAACAGCACGGCTGCCATGGCATGAGTGGTTGACTTTCCATCCAGAGTAGCTTCGTTTTGGTCAAAATTATCGATCGCAGCATCTACCACTGGCAAACCATCAATGGACCCTAGGTGCTGGAGTCTCTTGGGTATGTATACGCCATCTTTGACATTTTCCTCATCAATAGCCACAGATGTGAGGAAGCGCCGAACTTCGTCGTAGGAGACACAATGACCCAGTGAATTAAGTAAGTCGATCATATTCTTGTTTCCAAATTCGTGGTGCACTTGTAAGGCTAAGTCTAGTGTAATTGATGTGTACATGCGCTGACTCTATGAAATCATATTATGACATATGGCAATTGTTTTCAGGTTGATCTTAGGAACATCGTCTTCACTACAACTTGTCAGCTTGTTGTATGCTTGTTCATTAAGGCACCATTCAATGAAGTCATACATATAGAAACACATTTTATATCAGACATTGGAATCGCGTTACGTACTAGGCGGGGGGGGGTATGTTTTTAGAATAAAACTCTGAGTAACTGTTCTGTGCATGTATTTCTGGGGTAGTCATAAATGCTAGTTCACCATATTGTGAATGTGCTGATATATGTATCTAAATATAGCAAAAGTATATTGCCAATGCAGCATGGTGTAAACTAATGAAAACATGATATTTCGTGGAATACGCGAATTTAAGGTATTTTGGATATTTCGGTAAAGTGTTATGTTTTTGATAATACAATTCTCAGCAGGAGCTATATTACACTTTGGACCCTTCTATTGAATACATATATGTACAGGATACATTTAGGTATAATATTTATCAACATGGAGCTGGTATGTGTAAAGTTATGTAGTCATTAAGGTCGGTAATTCAGTGAATCTGTAGTCGATTTTCAGCAATAAATTGCATTATTTTGGCTTTTATGCCAAGTATGAGATATATTTTCTGATTAAATGCAATTGTAGTGAGTGTGTATTGTCATCCTGCACATTTTGATACATAATTTGTGCATATAGCTTGAATATTAAATGTTTTGACAAATCTAAGACACACATTCCAACATAGATTGGCTTATTGAAAGTTATTTTTGTTTTGTTAACATGTATGGCAGACAAGTCATCAAAGAACTTAACCCTTCTGTTAAAGTTAGGCTTGGCTATAATCTTACGCAGCCTCTCATTTTCAGTATACTTGGAAAACACATATATCATCAAATTTATTCTCGGAGTCCTCATCTACACATATATAAATGAGATTTTCATAATGACCTACAATGATCTCAGATTCACAACCATTCTTTTCCTACTCCCCAGACCACCCTTTTCAAGAAAAAATAGGTTGTGTCTTGTTCTACCATGGGGAGGGGTACCCGACCAAAAAGTACCCCTTGACCACTACACTATTAGAGCTCTTGGATTGAAGCCATGTAAGAAGAATAAGAAATATAAGTATAATGCGTTCGGTCTTGTGTATCCACGGGAATAAGGTATATGGGTTATTTGTGTGTGTGTCACATAATACTATAATACAATCAACCTTAATCGTTTACACTCATTACCAAACGCTCTTCTACGGTGGTATCTGATTTTTTGCCCCAAATTAACACTACAACATATACTACAAATTCCTATCTTTGCAGTTGTGCCTTTATTGCAAACTTTACATCTTGTTACTTTACTAATTTTTGACAGAAAGTTATGCAGACTGCAGTAATTTGAATGTTTTGTTTTTTTATTCTGACAGTCTGAATGATTTCCGACTTTAAGAAACTGACATTTGTTTTCCATTGTTTATATATTATTATGTATTTTAAAATAAAATATTTTTAAATAATAAAATGAACGAACAAATAACTTATCTACTGAAGCTGAATAAGTGACGCTGCTTTAGATAAAGTATTAAATAATTTAGAGCCGAAGGATAATGTGACGAAGGAAGTATTACATAAGGATGTATCGTCATTAGATAATTTGCGTAAAAGGCGCAGTGAAAAGAAAAAACGTAAGCGTCAAGCAACACAACCTGTTATGGATATTTCATCCACGAAATTAAAACTAGTAGATAATCCAAAACTATTTCAAAGCCTATGAGGTGAAAAATATAAAGACCCACACATATTACTTGAAGACAAACGCAAAACAATGGAAAAACAAATAGCAGAAGAATTGAACGATTATCGTTAAGTTCTTCAAAGACGATGGCAAACAAAGAGTGGAAGTACCTGCTGTATTTAATAGCGATCAATACACTCTTCTAGAACCAAGTAAAATAAGTGAGTTATATTCAACGATAAGTGCTAAACTCGGAGTCTTCATTGAAACATTCACAAATACAGCCTCAGGGTTGGAAATAGACAGGTGTGGAAAAATGTATCTTAATTTAGAAAAGTATGAAGCTCTTAAAGGTGCACCGTACATCGCTTTACCAAATCAACTAGCAGATAAAAAGGCAATAATCAATGTAAAAAACACAGATAACCGGTGCCTTGAATATGCCCTTAATTCAGCTATTAATCCTGTTGATATACATCCTGAGAGATTATCAAATCAAAAAATAAGTACTCTAAATATGAAAGGCATTGACTTCCCAACCCCTATATCACAACTATCAAAAGTAGAAAAGCAAAACCCTGATCATGGAATAAACGTTTATGGGTATACCTTATCAAAGAAAATAGTGAAGCTTTCCATCTTTCCATATTACATATCTGACAGACCAAAAAACATTCCCAGAATTAACTTACTTCTGATAAGTGATGATGTTGATGTTGAAGACGAAGATGATGGGGAAGACGGTATAATTGATGAAAACTATGATCCTGATGATGATGAACAAAACAAAACAACAATATACCATTATTGCTGGATTAAAAATCATGACCAAAATAAAAGCAAAAATAAAACATACTTCTGCGACCGTTGTCTTCACGGTTTCACAAAAGAAGACCTCCTAATCAAACACAAACACTATTGTGAAAGTATCAACAAAAGCCCATTAAAAATAGAAATGCCTGTAAACATCACATCAGATTCAAAAATCACAAAAACCAAATGCCTGTCCCATATGCTATATATGCTGATTTGGAAAGCATAATAGCCCCCCCAATCAATTAAAGCTGGTGATAAATCTGAAATCTAAAGTATACATGAAGCTTGTGGCTTTGGTTATCAGGTTGTACGGTATGATAGTGAAGCTGCTAATCCTGTAATATATAGAGGTGAGGATACGATAGAAGTATTTCTTAATCATCTAGAATGTGAAGCATCCAATATCAATAATTCCTTTGCACATCCAAAACCAATAATAATGACAGATGAAGACACCCTTAACTATGAAGCCGCGACACACTGTTGGATATGTGAAGACAAACTGAAATATAGCACAGTAAGAGACCACTGTCACTTCACTGGGAAATACAGAGGTGCAGCACACAAGTCATGCAATCTGAAACTAAAAATACGAAAAGGTAAAACCTCAATCCCTGTTATATTACATAATCTAAGAGGATATGACAGTCATCATATTATGCAGAAAATAGCTGAAATAACATTTCAGTTATCCCAAACAATGCAGAAAAGTACATATCATTCAGTTGGTCAGCTTAAGTTCTTGGATAGCTTCATGTTGATGTCTTCATCTTTGGATAGGCTTGTACAAGCAACAAACAAGGACGCTTTCATCAATACAAAAGCAGAATTCAAAGATAAAACTGACTTAATATGCAGAAAAGATGTTTACACATATGAATATATGGACAGCTTTGAAAGATTTGATGAAACACAACTGCCTCCGATTGACAAATTATATAGCAGCTTAACTGATGCCAGTATATCACTTCAAGAATACGAACATGCACAAAACGTGTGGAAAGAATTCAAGTGCAAAACATTATTCATGACTTATATCTAAAAACAGACATCCTTCTGCTATCTGACATATTTCAGACCTTCAGAAAAACATGCATGAACGCATACAAGCTTGACCCCTTACACTACTACATAGCCCTATGCCTATCATGGGATGCTTTACTAAAACACACAAATATAGATCTTGAACTTCTAACAGACATTGATATGCACTTATTTATTGATCAAGGTATGCGTGGAGGAATAAGTATGGTTTCCAAGCGCCATGCAAAAGCAAACAATCCTCATGTCACAGACTATGATCCCACTCAAGAATCAAACCACATAATGTATTCTGGCTTCAAATGGAGGACTGGAAAACATCTCAAAAGAGAACAAGGTAAAGGCTGGATACTGGAAGTAGACTTGGAATACCCAAAAGAACTTCACAATTATCATAATGACTACACCCTTGCATCAGAGAAGTTAGCAGTGAAAAAAGAATGGCTGTCTGAATATCAAACAGAGTTATTGGAAAACAACACCATCCACCAACAACTAGTGCCCAATCTAATGAATAAGACAAAGTACATTCTACATTACAAAAATCTGCAGCTGTACAGGTCTCTGGGAATGAAAGCTTACCAAAGTGCACCGTATCTTGGAATTCAATGAAAAACCATGGATGGAGTCATACATCCGCCTAAATACAGACTTCCGTACAAATGCAACATCTACATTTGAAAAGGACTTTTACAAGCTGATCAATAATTCAGTATATGGTAAGACCATGGAAAACATTCGTAAAATGGTAGACATAAAGATAGTAAGAACTGATGGCACTGAAAATGAGAGGCTGCGTAAGATTATAGCCACGCCTAACTTTAACAGAAGGGTTAAGTTCTCTGATGACTTGTCTGCCATACATGTTAACAAAACAAAAATAACTTTCAATAAGCCAATCTATGTTGGAATGTGTGTCTTAGATTTGTCAAAACATTTAATGTATGACTGGTATTACAATACGTTGAAAAAGAAGTATGGTGATAACTGCACCATGTTGTACACTGATACAGATTCATTGCTTGTAGACATCAAAACACAAGATGTATATCAAGATATGGCTGAAATGAAAGATGAATATGATCTATCAGACTACCCCAAAGACCATCCCCTCCATAATACCATAAACAAAGAAGTAATGGGCAAAATGAAAGACGAATGTGCTGGAGTTGCAATAGCAGAATACATTTGACTAAGACCAAAACTGTATGCAATAATGCGTGCTGATGAAAAACTCATCAAAAAAGCAAAAGGCACAAAACAATATGTAATACAAAAACACATAAACTTCGACAACTACAAAGATGCCTTGTTCAATAAAAATATTCATATACTCATGAAATGAACATACTACGTTCTAAAAAAACATCAAATATACGGGATAACAGCAAGAAAACACTCTCACCATTGGACACAAAAAAATACATAGAGCCAGATGGTATTACAACATACGCGTTCGGGTATCAGCAGGAACAATAAGCAACTCTTCTTTAACAAAACCCTCTTTGTAGAGCTGGTGCTTTCAAATAATAAACTCTGATACCTTGTGTTATAATTAGGGATGGCAACGAATAGCGAATTTGGTATTCGAATATTCGGTCGGGAAGGTATTCGAATATTCGAATATTTGATAGAATTCTATCAAAAACTCAAAATCACTCAAACAATCAAATTTGCATAAACGCCATCCTGTAAGGCCATGCAAATGTGACGACGACTCATTCAGTTATTGTTGTCGGCCACTGTACATTGGTTTAAACATTGTTTATTCTAACATTTACATATATAAATTAACAGCAGTATACTGAAAGGGACTAGAACGAAAGAAAGAACATGCATAGTTCTTTTCCCTATCAATTGATTGATATACAATAGGCAGAAGAATAATATATATAACAATGAATATACGTGAAATCTAGTCTAGGTATATGCTAAAGAATTTCAGGAGTTATTGTATTAGTGAGTCAATATAGTTGTGGATGTTAAAAGGTAAATGGTTAATATTTAAAGGAATATTTAAATAAAGCTCAAGAACGTGAAATATAAAATTGGAGCACGAGCAGAAGATATTAGTATAAAGAAAAGTGGTTGAATAGGATATACATTCATGGGTGTTTTCACAAATAAAACCACACGTTATTTAAAATTGTATGATACAGGTACGTGTGGGTAGATGTTGTTGCAAAGAGTCAGTAATATGTCATTCTCTGTCTAAACAGTTTTGACATCATAATTAAATAATACCTACCTTAACACCTACTGTACTTATCCGATTACATGGTGTATCTATTAACACCTGCCATGAATGCAACCACAATATAATTTATTCCCACACCCTGGAGCGAATTCTTTTGTATTGGAAGGTGTTATGATGGTTTCAAAGGAAAAATAAAGTATCTGATTTATGACAGTTTATTTCATTTTTGCAAATATAATATTTTCCCCGAATATTCGAATACTGGAATAGTATTCGGATATTCGGACGTCCGAGCGAATATTCGAATATTCGTATATTCGTTGACATCCCTAGTTATAATATGATAATTAATATTGTGAATATCCACACTCCTATTGGGTTTGTGGCTCTGCGTTTACCACCTTCTTGTTCCCCTGGTTGATATAAATATCTCACACTGGCATTTGGACAAATAGCTGCGTCAACAGTTCTTGTGATAACAGGTGGAGGTTTTGTCGTCTCTGAATTTATCACTGTAATTACACTAGATAATCTCTTTACCCATTCTCTGTTTCGTTTGTTTGGATTTTCCATTTCCTTAGCATACTGATATCCAAACAGTCTTTCAGCCAGTGTCCTGTTGAATCTCTTCACGATAGCTTGGTCTCTGTGAATGTCTCTCCTGCCTCGCCTGATTTTCACATTGTGTTTATCCATCAACTGTGTAACTGATCCCATGAACTCCCTTCCAGGATCCACTTGTAATAGCCTCGGATATGCCAGCTTTCTCTTATATATTTTATCAAATGCATGTGCAACTTCATTACTGTCCTTGGAAGTTAACGGCTCTACTTCTTTATACAACAGTCAAAGCATAATTATATGTCTTTCGTCCAACACCATCATGTGGTAAAAATAATAAATCAGCTTGATGCACTTCATTCTTATTGTAAACTTCAAACCTTGGTCTAACTATTTTCTATGGTGCAGGTAAGTATATCTGCCATACTGCTTGCTTCTTTAAAAACTACAATGCTTGTTTATCACTGACCTTTGCTTCTTTTGCTAATTTTTTAACTGCAGACCTACCTCTCCAGAAACCCTTTGGACTGTAATATATCGTTTCCATTTTTTATTGTGATTAATGTCACAAATATCAATTCGCGTTTATTCTGTTCTGGTGATGGTGTGTAAAAATCACTAAGTGTCAGTGCAGGTAAAGCTTCCAGTTTCTTGCCTGTCAATGAATAATACTGTCTCATAGCTTCATCCACATCAATAAATGTTTGTTTTGCATGTAATTCTTTTGTCAGTGTGAACACAAGTAATTCGATCCACTAAACGCCAATGCGTTTACTAACGCACCACCTACCATGATGGCTAATGTTGCCATTTGTTTGTATAAACAAATAAAATTACTTCATAATATCTGCAGGTATAATACCTTGCTTAACAAGTATATCACGTGTATACATTGCCAATAGAATATCCACTGTCAGCAATCCTATATCGTTTATATTAAAATCCACCTTCGGGGTTTGCATTTTAAGAATCTTCTTTGTAATCTGTGAATAACCAATTGTCAGAACAGATTCAACGCCTGCATGATATATCATGTTGACTATATGTTTACTATCGATTGATGGGGTTGTCATTTTTGTTTGTGAGTTAAAAAAATAATATTAGAATTAATTAAATTCAAAGGGATCAGGTCTTTGAGGAACGTCGTGTGGTTGTTTATCAGGTTGTGATTTTGATTTCCTTCCCCACATAATGATGCCTAAATCAACAGCCATACTAGTGATTATAAGAGGTTTTTTATGTTGCATTAACATATCAATGTAGCTGTGATGTGGTAAATTAGTATGTACAACATCATCATGTTCAACATCATCACATGTAATCTGAACAAAGTAAGCTTTAGCTTTTCTTGTTGCAGCTGATTTTATACCTGCTGCTACACGTGTTGGGTGTTTAACTGGTTTCGTTACAGGTTCCACTGCTGTCACATCCATTTTTATTAACGCTTATAGTTTTATTAAAATCAACATGCCTCACTGTTGTTAACATTGCAGTGAAGGGGGCCAAATGCATACCATATTTATAGTACAATTCACAACATGTGCTTGGTAAAGCATGATTCACAAATGGATCTTCTTCTAAATCACTTATCAGTGTCGGTGGATCTATCACATTCAAATATTTAGACATAAAGATTAATAAATGAGTTACCCAATGCTTTAGTCATACTCGCTCCAAGGCGTGCTTCATATCTGCAATACAGTGTGTCAATAGTCTCAGTAGGCATGTTATCCAGGTCTGTTAATTGGTATTGGTGCCCTAGATATTGGGTACTATTCCCACCTGCGACTATAGCAGATAGTTGTTCTTTTTTACATCTTGTTTTTGTTTTATGTCAACCTCGGTCGGGTCACCAATAACGCTTTGTAATAGTTCTTCTGCATCCATGTTTATTCTTTGTATATGTTTTTTTATTTTCAAGAAATAAAACAGAAACAGGCAACCGGATACGATATTGACAACAGCTGCCGTAGTATTTAGTAAATCATGTAGCATTTTTTGTAACGGGAAGTAATATTTATTATTACTAGAGTATTGCTTCAGCATTACTCATGTATTACTGAAATATTATTCAGTAACAAACATGATTTCAGTAATGTACAAGCATTACTCAAGTATTACTCAAGTATTACTCAGCATTACTGAAATCATGATAACCATCAATATGTTTAAACTAACCAGTAGCCAGTAGGTTGATCTGTCCTTAAGATCAATTTTGCATGCTTCGTCTTTGCTAGATTTTTCCTAATCACACTTCTTTCATCATAATGTCATTCTCGCGTAGACACATCTCATAACTGTCTCTGTCTTTCATATAAAACATGCAAAGCCACTTTGTTTGATCTCTCAAATCTTTTAACACCGAATTATATCTCTGTGTTAACACCCATACAGATTGTTCTGCATGCCTACCTGAGAAGGCAAGTTCAGACAGCATATCTCGTTTCTTTGTAATCTCCTTCATTGCAGAGCAATCGTCAATAATGTAAAGGGTAGGCGTGCCGGCATGTTGTTTAAAAAAGAACCGCAATAACTCTTGCAGCGTGTCCTTCCCATCAGAAGAAACAGGATTAACGATCTTTATTTTTTTATCTTTTGGATTTTTTACATTACCAATCCATGCTCTGTTTTTGTATGCTTTATTCCACTCTATGGTTGGGCATACTATTATCACATTCATGAACACACCTTTATATTCATCTTCTAATAAATCAAGTACATACTCAGTTTTACCACAACCAGGTTGACCACATATTATTGCGCTGTGTGGGTAATTTGGGTAATCAGGTTCAATAAATAGCTTCTTCGAAGTTAATTTGTGCATCTTGTATTATATACAAATAAATATTTATTGCATCGGCACTATTTGCTTTCTTACTGATTTGGATAGTTATTCCTTCACTGACATTTTGTATTCTTCTTCCAGTTCCATGTAGAGAATTATCATCTGTAGATCGCAGATCTAACCACAATGCATACTTGGATGTGAGATATGTGTCCACATTAACTAAATGCAAGTTCATGTGCTATTTTATCTGTTTCTTTATTCCGTTTTGATGTTAAAGCGAAGACTTTGTTTATTTCATCCCATTGTTGATAGCACGCATACCCTGGCTATAAAGCTGATTAGGCACACATTCTATTGTAAGTTCTACTTTTTCTATTTCTGGATTATAGTACTGTTCTCTACTTTCTCTGCCGGTGTCTTCAAACATCATTAGAATACCTTTCATACTACGTGCTGGTACATTGACATTTATGTTCCATATCACATATCACATCAAATGTGTCTTTGTGGAATTTTCTGTGTCTCAATATCCTATCATATAGAATTGATGTATGTCCACTATATTGCTCGTTTATTTCTCGTGCCAGTGTTTCATTGGAGACGGTATCTATTTCAAGACATATATTGCTTATTACGTATTTAGCATCAGAATCAGTGGAAGTCGTGATAGCGCAGTGGATGCGCGTTCGCTTCAGGTGCGAAAGGTCCGGAGTTCGAGCCCCGCTGGAGCCGTTACGATTGTGCCCTTAGGCAAGGCATTTAAATTCCACGTTGCCTCTTCTCTCTCCCTCGTGGCGATGGATTCCATCAGGAATGAGGTCTCGAGAGTGATTAATATAAGTTGAAAGAACTTGTTTCGCAATCGAGCTAAAATAAATTTGTATAAACATAAACCCTGCATCTGCGAATACAGAAGCATTGATAGGACAAATTAATAGAATACGTGAAACTATTACTCGTGTACTTGAGTTGGAAATTAGATTACAGATCAGAATAATAACGTAATTGACAACCACGGACTACCGTTTTCTGTTGTTTTGGAATTTGTTTAAACATTTTTTTAAAAATTCGATAATAAAAAAATGAGTATTTACGGTCCATCACCATATCAAAAACCATTAATTATAACTATTTGGGCGGAGGAATCTGGATTTTTAAAGAAAGGAAGATTTGAATGGTCTTTTGGAAACGGTGCAACAAATAAGAACACAGGCTATACAATGATGACAGCAGGTATTATCACCACAATGTCAATGACAGCACCACAGGTTAGTAATGGTGCAGCTGTTAATATATCTATTGATGGAGTTGAGAATAAGAATTATGGAATTACTATCCCTAAGGGTAAACAATCTGGTGTTATTCATGTTGATACTCCTTGTATTGTTAATGAGGGATCAGTTATTAACTTTATTACAGCAGCTACTTTTCGTCCAGCAAACCCAGCGTAACCTTCGTTGCTAATATAAATTTATTCAAATCTATCATTTTGATTCCCCCATGTAAATAGTCTTTCTTCATAGTTTCTCTCTTTATTTTATCTGGTTTTCCATCCCATATAAACTTAAACATACTTTTTTTTATAATGACATAATAATGTGGAGTAGATAAAACAGAGATAGGGTATATCAACTTCGGGAGTGCAACAGATTTTATAACTGTGACTTTGCCAAGAAGTGTTAGTTTCCGATGCTGCCATTGTTTCAAGCAACTTTTAAAAGATTTAATTTGTGTATCCAGATTACGTTGATACGACAAACAAGTGTCAGTGTAGTATGCTATCCCCAGCGAGCGCATTCGGATGTCCAATTAAAATGTTTGTTTGAACAAAACTTTATGTTTGAATTTTTTAAAGCCAACGTTTGAAAGACACAAAGCAAAAAACCGTTTGATTAAACTAAATGGCTGAGTTCCTTTCCTGAAAAGATTACGCAAATTAGAATGAAAATTAAAACGACTCAAAGGATTGATATAAAAAGAAAAGAACAAAATTGCTTAGATTGATGAAGTTCGATATTCCACCTGTTATTCCCCCACACCACGTCAAGACCCGAACCCATGATCTCCGTGTCACAAGCAAATAACCAGAACCCACGATTCCCGTGTCACAAGCAAATAACCAGAACCCACGATTCCCGTGTCACGAGCAAATAACCCGAACCCACGATCCCCGTGTCACATGCACATAACCCGAACCCACGATCCCCGTGTCACAAGCAAATAACCCGAACCCACGATCCCCGTGTCACATGCAAATAACCCGAACCCACGATCCCCGTGTCACAAGCAAATAACCCGAACCCACGATCCCCGTGTCACAAGCAAATAACCCGAACCCACGATCCCCGTGTCACGAGAAATTAACTCGAACCCACGATCCCCGTGTCACAGGCAAATAACCCGAACCCAAGATCCCCGTGTCACAAGCAAATAACCCGAACCCACGATCCCCGTGTCACGAGAAATTAACCCTAACCCACGATCCCCGTGTCACAAGCAAATAACCTGAACCCACGATCCCCGTGTCACATGCAAATAACCCGAACCCACGATCCCCGTGTCACGGGAAATTAACCCGAACCCACGATCCCCGTGTCACAAGCAAATAACCAGAACCCACGATTCCCGTGTCACGAGAAATTAACCCGAACCCACGATCCCCGTGTCACAAGCAAATAACCCGAACCCACGATCCCCGTGTCACATGCAAATAACCCGAACCCACGATCCCCGTGTCACAAGCAAATAACCAGAACCCACGATTCCCGTGTCACAAGCAAATAACCCGAACCCACGATCCCCGTGTCACAAGCAAATAACCCGAACCCACGATCCCCGTGTCACATGCAAATAACCCGAACACACGATCCCCGTGTTACGAGCAAATAACCTGAACCCACGATCCCCGTGTCACGGGCAAATAACCCGAACCCACGATCCCCGTGTCACAAGCAAATAACCCGAACCCACGATCCCCATGTCACGAGCAAATAACCAGAACCCACTATCCCCGTGTTACGAGCAAATAACCTGAACCCACGATCCCCGTGTCACGAGCAAATAACCAGAACCCACGATCCCCGTGTTACGAGCAAATAACCCGAACCCATGATCCCCGTGTCACAAGCAAATAACCCGAACCCACGATCCCCGTGTCACGAGCAAATAACCAGAACCCACGATCCCCGTGTTACGAGCAAATAACCTGAACCCACGATCCCCGTGTCACGAGCAAATAACCAGAACCCACGATCCCCGTGTTAGGAGCAAATAACCTGAACCCACGATCCCCGTGTCACAAGCAAATAACCCGAACCCACGATCCCCGTGTCACATGCAAATAACCCGAACCCACGATCCCCGTGTCACGAGAAATTAACCCGAACCCACGAACCCCGTGTCACAAGCAAATAACCAGAACCCACGATTCCCGTGTCACGAGAAATTAACCCGAACCCACGATCCCCGTGTCACAAGCAAATGACCCGAACCCACGATCCCCGTGTCACGAGAAATTAACCCGAACCCACGATCCCCGTGTCACAAGCAAATAACCAGAACCCACGATTCCCGTGTCACGAGAAATTAACCCGAACCCACGATCCCCGTGTCACAAGCAAATACCAGAACCCACGATCCCCGTGTTACGAGCAAATAACCTGAACCCACGATCCCCGTGTCACGAGCAAATAACCAGAACCCACGATCCCCGTGTTACGAGCAAATAACCCGAACCCATGATCCCCGTGTCACAAGCAAATAACCCGAACCCACGATCCCCGTGTCACGAGCAAATAACCAGAACCCACGATCCCCGTGTTACGAGCAAATAACCTGAACCCACGATCCCCGTGTCACAAGCAAATAACCCGAACCCACGATCCCCGTGTCACGAGCAAATAACCAGAACCCACGATCCCCGTGTTACGAGCAAATAACCTGAACCCACGACCCCCGTGTCACGAGCAAATAACCAGAACCCACGATCCCCGTGTTACGAGCAAATAACCTGAACCCACGATCCCCGTGTCACAAGCAAATAACCCGAACCCACGATCCCCGTGTCACATGCAAATAACCCGAACCCACGATCCCCGTGTCACGAGAAATTAACCCGAACCCACGATCCCCGTGTCACAAGCAAATAACCAGAACCCACGATTCCCGTGTCACGAGAAATTAACCCGAACCCACGATCCCCGTGTCACATGCAAATAACCCGAACCCACGATCCCCGTGTCACGAGAAATTAACCCGAACCCACGATCCCCGTGTCACAAGCAAATAACCAGAACCCACGATTCCCGTGTCACGAGAAATTAACCCGAACCCACGATCCCCGTGTCACAAGCAAATAACCCGAACCCACGATCCCCGTGTCACAAGCAAATAACCCGCACCCACGATCCCCGTGTCACATGCAAATAACACGAACCCACGATCCCCGTGTTACGAGCAAATAACCTGAACCCACGATCCCCGTGTTACGGGCAAATAACCCGAACCCACGATCCCCGTGTCACAAGCAAATAACCCGAACCCACGATCCCCGTGTCACGAGCAAATACCAGAACCCACGATCCCCGTGTTACGAGCAAATAACCTGAACCCACGATCCCCGTGTCACGAGCAAATAACCAGAACCCACGATCCCCGTGTTACGAGCAAATAACCTAAATCCACGATCCCCGTGTCACGAGCAAATAACCCGAACCCACGATCCCCGTGTCACAAGCAAATCACCCGAACCCACGATCCCCGTGTCACGAGCAAATAACCCGAACCCACGATCCCCGTGTCACAAGCAAATAACCAGAACCCACGATCCCCGTGTTAGAGCAAATAACCTGAACCCACGATCCCCGTGTCACGAGCAAATAATCCGAACCCACGATCCCCGTGTCACGACCACATAACCCGAACCCACGATCCCCGTGTCACAAGCAAATAACCCGAACCCACGATCCCCGTGTCACGAGCAAATAACCAGAACCCACGATCCCCGTGTCACGGGCTAATAACCCGAACCCATGATCCCCGTGTCACAAGCAAATAACCAGAACCCACGATCCCGTGTCACGAGAAATTAACCCGAACCCACGATCCCCGTGTAACGAGCAAATAACCCGAACCCACGATCCCCGTGTCACGGGCAAATAACCCGAACCCACGATCCCCGTGTCACGTGCAAATAACGTATATTTAATTCAAGAGAGCAGTACCGAAACACGATGAGAATATTGCATGTAAATTTTCACTTCCAAAAATAAAGCGTTGTTCTCATGATGTGTTAAGGACTTTAATAAATAAACGTAAATGTGGTCATTAGCAGCCACCGTACCATCTCACATATACTTCCCGGTCCGAGGATCGAACCCGTTTGCATTGGTGAGAAGCGAGCGCGCTAAGCACTGCGCTACTCGGACAGCCTAAACGAGTAGAGAATAGCATTATAAGCTTAAAGCACGCCCTACTCGGACAGCCTAAACGAGTAGAGAATAGCACTATAAGCTTATAGCACGCGCTACTCGGACAGCCTAAACGAGTAGAGAATAGCATTATAAGCTTACAGCACGCGCTACTCGGACAGCCTAAACGAGTAGAGAATAGCATTAAAAGCTTAAAGCACGCCCTACTCGGACAGCCTAAACGAGTAGAGAATAGCATTAAAAGCTTAAAGCACGCCCTACTCGGACAGCCTAAACGAGTAGAGAATAGCATTATAAGCTTACAGCACGCCCTACTCGGACAGCCTAAACGAGTAGAGAATAGCATTATAAGCTTACAGCACGCGCTCCCTAAGAATTCCAGATCATAAAGTAAAACTTGAATGTCCAATAATGTTCCGTTCAAAATCCAAACATATGTATGTATGATGTTTTATCGACAACAATATGAATGTGACGTTTGCTTCCATAATGGCTTTATAATGGTTAGGTTACTTTCAGGCTATACGAAATGTTCAACCTTACCCGGTCTGTGTTTGTGTTTTACGTTTATTTATCGTCGCTACCGGTTGCCCATATGAGCGACGCCTCCTGAAGAGATTAGTAATTTTAGATTTTGGAGGGTAGTGCATGATACAGACAGAGACCCATTCCAGAGTCTCCTCTGGTTCTTTTACGTGCACGGTGTAAAGCACCGACACGAGACCTCGGTTTAACGTCCCATCTGAAAGACTGTTAATTTTTTTAGGGTCAGACGGGGGATCGAACCTGCGATCCCTGGATTACCATTCCAGCGTGTTACCACTGGACTACAGATCCGTCTGTCCTTACCCGGTCAGCTAACAAAACGAGTTATATACCAACATGTGTGTAAATGTCTGAAGTTTGTCACACATGCGGCATACATTGGCATAAATCGTGGCGTTCGGAGAAATCCAAGATGGCGTCCAAAATGGCCGCCATAAATTGATAGTCCACTTAAATGATTATAAATGGTCCTGAAGTTTACATTTTGTGATTTTATTTCATTTGTTTTGTATTCATGTGTAATAATATACACTGTCAATTGGATTTGATGCCATTTTTCAAAATAGTATTGTACCATTTAAGAAAATTATGCAAATTTACCGATTAAAAGTGACACATTTAAGGATTAGGGGTGGTATTTTAAATTTTAGCTCCAATTCTTTGATGTAAATCATGTGCAAGTATGTTTAAAATGAAAGTGTAGATCAAAACTAATTAAAATAATGGTTTCTTGGTGGAAATCAGATGAAAACTATGAATATATAAGCTTTTATAAGTGGGAGGGGTAATTTAATATGCATTTTAGCTGTATAGTTTGTACAGTGCATTAGCACCATATTTTTGTTTATGTATTATATATTTATACTAAATTAATTACTTATTTATGTTGGGCGTGTAATATGTGACACACAAAATGGTTATCAATCCAAGATGGCGTTCAAAATGGCCGCCGTATTCATACAATATACGACTTTATTACATGAAGTCAATTGCAGGCATCCAACATTTTCGTATATACGTAGGCACAAGCAGAATATTCATCAATTCTGATCATAATCCACTGGTCTGGTTAAGTAAATCAAAAACGACCAATCAACGCCTCTTAAGATGGGCACTGTGTCTCTCAGAATTTAATTTGACCATTAAACACATTAAAGGGACTCAAAATATACTGGCAGATTTCCTTAGTAGAGTTCAATAATTGTGATGTGTACCGATAGGAATTCAGTAGTTTAGTATACAAACACTGCCTATGTTGGTACCTAGCGAGAGAAATGCTATTTTTGTAATATATGATGTATTGATGTTATATTGTTTTCTCCTATATATCCGATGGAGTGAAGATTTGTAAATCGGCCGGTGGCGGACGATTTCAAACTTCAACTTGGGTAGGGAGGATTGTGCAAAAGATAGAAAAAACAAACAATCTATTTGCACGAATAAAAAATTGTCATATATAAATAGAAATTTATTATATAAATACATTTATTTATTTATATATATGACACATTGTTAACCATGTACGATTATGATTGTATGTAATATGTATAATCGTCTGCTATTATTTTCGCGCCTAAATTATCAGTTCTCTGTTTGCGCGGGAACAATTTTCCCTACCGAGTGCAGGTGGTCAGTTATGTAAGATAATAGCCGCTTTATTGATGACAGAGAAACATGTAATAATATTGTATAACATCACAGGTGTTTGGCGCCGTTATGTCTGTTATAGATGTTAATTTTGCTATTTAAGAAATGAGAAATGATGAAGAAATTAGTGCATTATTATCCAGCCACGGAGGCATTAAGGAATAGATGTAACTCACTTTTAAGATATAAACTGTTTCTATGATAGTTAGAAAAATTCATATTTAAAGAAGTATTAACTCTTAAATATTAAAGTCGTATTAAATACGTGAACGGAAGATAATTAGGCATTGTAAGAAACGATTGTTTTGGCTAATATATCTATTGGAATAGTTTGATGAAGGAAGGAAATTAATATAGTCATATAGGACTATTATGAACACATTGAAATAGTGAGGCGAACAATAAGATACGAGATATTACGAATATATGATACATGTAATAATATAAATTAAAGGCGATTGTTATAAATTATATTATATAAAGGAAAATGATAGACTGTGTTGAGTTATAAATTATTGAAGGACCATAAAGAAACCCCCTAGACAACGCCAGCGAGTCTACGATAGGATAGACCCTGGTTAGAGCATTATTGAAGGACCGTAGAGAAACCCCATAGACAACTCTAGCGAGTCTACGATAGGATAGACCCTGGTTAGAGCATTTATACCGGACAATATATATACGTAGAAAGAGAGGTTTGCTACAGTGTTTACACTTGCTAACATAGTGAACAAATTCTGACAAAAAGCTGTTCCATCTATGGAACCTGTACATGCACATTGCTTGAGCAAACACAATCAACATTACTCTCATCTCGGCGTGACATAAACCTTAAAAATCGGCCCAAATAATAATAATACCGTTACTCTAAATTGAAATGTTAAATCAGCCCTGAGCGAGTAGATTATTGGAACACACTATCACTTGTTATCTAAATCAGGTCAATGACATGTATAGCATAGTACCCTAGTGATCTTGCCGTAAATATCCAGGAGGCTGTCGATAAGTCTTCATCTATGATAAGTCGCAAATCAGGCAACGTTGGTCCGATCAATGAATTCCTCCAACCCTGTAGTAAACCATGTAATTAAGTAATACAAAGAGACAGTAATGATAATATAAACTGATACATGTAACGGTTAATTCAGGTTGCTGTATCGATACAAAATAAATATAGTTTCCTGAACCACTAATTGGCGATGATTTTGATCCCGGATGTTTATTATTAGCGAGTTGGCGCCCAGCTGGAGCCGTTACGATTGGCAAGGAATTTAAATGCCATATTGCCAGGAATGAGAGTTCGATAGTGATTAATATAAGTTGTAATAACTGTGTTTCACAATCCAGCTAATATAAATTTGTATAAACTATTATTAACGGTGAATATAGCGAACATGATACTAATAATGGAAATATCCTCACTGTGCCGGCAGACACGCCCAGTATCGCTTGTAATAATAGTATTAATCATAATAACTTTAATTAGAGCAAAATAATGTTATACCAGTGCAAACAGGCTGAACCAAACACATGCCGTATGAAGGAGTCGATGTCTGTATGCAACGTCCTCTCCTTTATTGCCAAACAATAAAGCATTATTACATTCAGTCTTGTCACGTTGAATATCTTCTTCCACAATAAATGTATCTGTTGCTTTGGCAACAACACTTTCTTCATCATCGCTTGCTTTATTCATGTTGTCTACCACACTTTGATGTTCTCCATGCAATGTTCTATTAATATCTGCATTAGTTCACGTCAAAATAAATCTGGAGTAACTGTGAAATATGTTTAGTACGTGTTCCTCTTCACAGAGTAAATACTTTCTCGATAACAGTATGATCTCCTTGTACACACACAGCTGTGTAATGACATATACATACCCTTTCTTATCAGACCTGTGAATATATTACATTATACAAAGTTAGTTCGATTGCGAAACAAGTTCTTACAACTTATAATAATCGCTCTCGAAACCTCATTCCTGATGTAATCCATTGCCACGAGGGAGAGGAGGCATGTGGAATTTAAATGCCTTGCCTACGGGCACAATCGTAATGGCTCCAGCAGATGCTCGAACTCCCGGCCTTTCGCACCTGAAGCGAACGCGCTGCCACTGCGCTATCACGACTTCCACCTGTGAATATATCAAGGGAGAATAATAATGTATCAGAAAACTTTCCTAATTATTTGATATTGACAAAAAATCTTTCACATACTATTCAACAATATAGCTATAGTATATAGCTACGAATCAAGAACAAAAGTATATAGCTACGAATCAAGAACAAAAGTATATAGCTACGAATCAAGAACAAATGTATATAGCTACGAATCAAGAACAAAAGTATATAGCTACGAATCAAGAACAAAAGTATATAGCTACGAATCAAGAACAAAAGTATATAGCTACGAATCAAGAACAAAAGTATATAGCTACGAATCAAGAACAAAAGTATATAGCTACGAATCAAGAACAAACGTATATAGCTACGAATCAAGAACAAAAGTATATAGCTACGAATCAAGAACAAAAGTATATAGCTACGAATCAAGAACAAAAAAGTATATAGCTACGAATCATCAAGAACAAAGTATATAGCTACGAATCAAGAACAAAAGTATATAGCTACGAATCAAGAACAAAAGTATATAGCTACGAATCAAGAACAAAAGTATATAGCTACGAATCAAGAACAAAAGTATATAGCTACGAATCAAGAACAAAAGTATATAGCTACGAATCAAGAACAAAAGTATATAGCTACGAATCAAGAACAAAAGTATATAGCTACGAATCAAGAACAAAAGTATATAGCTACGAATCAAGAACAAAAGTATATAGCTACGAATCATCAAGAACAAAGTATATAGCTACGAATCAAGAACAAAAGTATATAGCTACGAATCAAGAACAAAAGTATATAGCTACGAATCAAGAACAAAAGTATATAGCTACGAATCATCAAGAACAAAGTATATAGCTACGAATCAAGAACAAAAGTATATAGCTACGAATCAAGAACAAAAGTATATAGCTACGAATCAAGAACAAAAGTATATAGCTACGAATCAAGAGCAAAAGTATATAGCTACGAATCAAGAACAAAAGTATATAGCTACGAATCATCAAGAACAAAAGAATATAGCTACGAATCATCAAGAACAAAAGTATATAGCTAAGAATCATCAAGAACAAAAGTATATAGCTACGAATCAAGAACAAAAGTATATAGATACGAATCAAGAACAAAAGTATATAGCTACGAATCAAGAACAAAAGTATATAGCTACGAATCAAGAACAAAATTATATAGCTACGAATCACCAAGAACAAAAATATATAGCTACGAATCAAGAACAAAAGTATATAGCTACGAATCAAGAACAAAAGTATATAGCTACGAAACATCAAGAACAAAAGTATATAGCTACGAATCAAGAACAAAAGTATATAGCTACGAATCATCAAGAACCAAAGTATATAGCTACGAATCAAGAACAAAAATATATAGCTACGAATCAAGAATAAAAGTATATAGCTACGAATCAAGAACAAAAGTATATAGCTACGAATCATCAAGAACAAAAGTATATAGCTACGAATCAAGAACAAAAGTATATAGCTACGAATCAAGAACAAAAGTATATAGCTACGAATCAAGAACAAAATATATAGCTACGAATCAAGAACAAAATTATATAGCTACGAATCACCAAGAACAAAAATATATAGCTACGAATCAAGAACAAAAGTATATAGCTACGAATCAAGAACAAAAGTATATAGCTACGAAACATCAAGAACAAAAGTATATAGCTACGAAACATCAAGAACAAAAGTATATAGCTACGAATCATCAAGAACAAAAGTATATAGCTACGAATCAAGAACAAAAGTATATAGCTACGAATCAAGAACAAAAGTATATAGCTACGAATCATCAAGAACAAAAGTATATAGCTACGAATCATCAAGAACAAAAGTATATAGCTACGAATCACCAAGAACAAAAGTATATAGCTACGAATCAAGAACAAAAGTATATATCTACGAATCATCAAGAACAAAAGTATATAGCTACGAATCAAGAACAAAAGTATATAGCTACGAATCAAGAACAAAAGTATATAGCTACGAATCATCAAGAACAAAAGTATATAGCTACGAATCATCAAGAACAAAAGTATATAGCTACGAATCATCAAGAACAAAAGTATATAGCTACGAATCAAGAACAAAAGTATATAGCTACGAATCAAGAACAAATGTATATAGCTACGAATCAAGAACAAAAGTATATAGCTACGAATCAAGAACAAAGGTATATAGCTACGAATCAAGAACAAAAGTATATAGCTACAAATCATCAAGAACAAAAGTATATAGCTACGAAACATCAAGAACAAAAGTATATAGCTACGAATCAAGAACAAAAGTATATAGCTACGAATCAAGAACAAAAGTATATAGCTACGAATCAAGAACAAAAGTATATAGCTACGAATCAAGAATAAAAGTATATAGCTACGAATCAAGAACAAAAGTATATAGCTACGAATCATCAAGAACAAAAGTATATAGCTACGAAACACCAAGAACAAAAGTATATAGCTACGAATCAAGAACAAAAGTATATAGCTACGAATCATCAAGAACAAAAGTATATAGCTACGAATCATCAAGAACAAAAGTATATAGCTACGAATCATCAAGAACAAAAGTATATAGCTATGAATCAAGAACAAAAGTATATAGCTACGAATCAAGAACAAAAGTATATAGCTACGAATCATCAAGAACAAAAGTATATAGTTACGAACCATCAAGAACAAAAGTATATAGCTACGAATCATCAAGAACAAAAGTATATAGCTACGAATCATCAAGAACAAAAGTATATAGCTACGAATCAAGAACAAAAGTATATAGCTACGAATCATCAAGAACAAAAGTATATAGCTACGAAACACCAAGAACAAAAGTATATAGCTACGAAACATCAAGAACAAAAGTATATAGCTACGAATCATCAAGAACAAAAGTATATAGCTACGAATCATCAAGAACAAAAGTATATAGCTACGAATTAAGAACAAAAGTATATAGCTACGAAACATCAAGAACAAAAGTATATAGCTACGAATCAAGAACAAAAGTATATAGCTACGAAACATCAAGAGCAAAAGTATATAGCTACGAAACACCAAGAACAAAAGTATATAGCTACGAATCATCAAGAACAAAAGTATATAGCTACGAATCAAGAACAAAAGTATATAGCTACGAATCAAGAACAAAAGTATATAGCTACGAATCAAGAACAAAAGTATATAGCTACGAATCAAGAACAAAAGTATATAGCTACGAACCATCAAGAACAAAAGTATATAGCTACGAACATCAAGAACAAAAGTATATAGCTACGAATCATCAAGAACAAATGTATATAGCTACGACATCAAGAACAAAAGTATATAGCTACGAAACATCAAGAACAAAAGTATATAGCTACGAATCAAGAACAAAAGTATATAGCTACGAATCATCAAGAACCAAAGTATATAGCTACGAATCAAGAACAAAAATATATAGCTACGAATCAAGAATAAAAGTATATAGCTACGAATCAAGAACAAAAGTATATAGCTACGAATCATCAAGAACAAAAGTATATAGCTACGAATCAAGAACAAAAGTATATAGCTACGAATCAAGAACAAAAGTATATAGCTACGAATCAAGAACAAAAGTATATAGCTACGAATCAAGAACAAAATTATATAGCTACGAATCACCAAGAACAAAAATATATAGCTACGAATCAAGAACAAAAGTATATAGCTACGAATCAAGAACAAAAGTATATAGCTACGAAACATCAAGAACAAAAGTATATAGCTACGAATCAAGAACAAAAGTATATAGCTACGAATCATCAAGAACAAAAGTATATAGCTACGAATCAAGAACAAAAGTATATAGCTACGAATCAAGAACAAAAGTATATAGCTAC
This sequence comes from Archivesica marissinica, assembly GCA_014843695.1. Lineage (NCBI taxonomy): Eukaryota > Metazoa > Mollusca > Bivalvia > Venerida > Vesicomyidae > Archivesica > Archivesica marissinica. Next base: position 53,077,381 of record CM026394.1, read on the forward strand.
GAACATCAAGAACAAAAGTATATAGCTACGAAACATCAAGAACAAAAGTATATAGCTACGAATCATCAAGAACAAAAGTATATAGCTACGAATCAAGAACAAAAGTATATAGCTACGAATCAAGAACAAATGTATATAGCTACGAATCAAGAACAAAAGTATATAGCTACGAATCATCAAGAACAAAAGTATATAGCTACGAATCAAGAACAAAAGTATATAGCTACGAATCAAGAACAAAAGTATATAGCTACGAATCATCAAGAACAAAAGTATATAGCTACGAATCAAGAACAAAAGTATATAGCTACGAATCAAGAACAAAAGTATATAGCTACGAACATCAAGAACAAAAGTATATAGCTACGAATCATCAAGAACAAAAGTATATAGCTACGAATCAAGAACAAAAGTATATAGCTACGAATCATCAAGAACAAAAGTATATAGCTACGAATCATCAAGAACAAAAGTATATAGCTACGAATCAAGAACAAAAGTATATAGCTACGAATCAAGAACAAAAGTATATAGCTACGAATCAAGAACAAAAGTATATAGCTACGAATCAAGAACAAAAGTATATAGCTACGAATCAAGAACAAAAGTATATAGCTACGAATCATCAAGAACAAAAGTATATAGCTACGAAACATCAAGAACAAAAGTATATAGCTACGAATCAAGAACAAAAGTATATAGCTACGAATCAAGAACAAAAGTATATAGCTACGAATCAAGAACAAAAGTATATAGCTACGAATCAAGAACAAAAGTATATAGCTACGAATCAAGAACAAAAGTATATAGCTACGAATCATCAAGACCAAAAGTATATAGCTACGAAACACCAAGAACAAAAGTATATAGCTACGAATCAAGAACAAAAGTATATAGCTACGAATCATCAAGAACAAAAGTATATAGCTACGAATCATCAAGAACAAAAGTATATAGCTACGAATCATCAAGAACAAAAGTATATAGTTACGAACCATCAAGAACAAAAGTATATAGCTACGAATCATCAAGAACAAAAGTATATAGCTACGAATCATCAAGAACAAAAGTATATAGCTACGAATCATCAAGAACAAAGGTATATAGCTACGAATCATCAAGAACAAAAGTATATAGCTACGAAACATCAAGAACAAAAGTATATAGCTACGAATCATCAAAAACAAAAGTATATAGCTACGAAACATCAAGAACAAAAGTATATAGCTACGAATCATCAAGAACAAAAGTATATAGCTACGAATCAAGAACAAAAGTATTGTCACGTGCCGAGGGGTCATAGGATAATTGGTAGCGTGCTATTCCATCGACTCACGCCAACTCGGACCGCCTTCAAAAATAGGGGTCCGTCTGTCAACTTCAAAAGTAAAAATGAACTAAAGTGGACTCTGATTAAAGCCGACTAAAATATTAATCCAAGGGGAAGCACCCTACAGGTTTGTTGAGATAAAAAGAGAAATAGAGATTTAAATGATTCAACAAGATTTATTCAACAGCTAGATCAATTTGGTTGCACATCAAGACGGACTAGTAATGTTTTACTATCGTGAAATGATAACAATCGTCAGTTTCACATTAACAAATATCTTGCATTTGCACCATATTATACATCTCTTAAATATACCAAAAAACAGCTGTATATTGTGCACAGATCTCTATAACATGTAATATGTTACTAATATAATTTATTGTAAGTATTTCTAAAGAAACAAAAGAATAATTTTAACCTAACAAAAAAAGAGGTCTTATAACTAAGAAATAAAAGTTCAGAGTCCTCTATGAAACGCTCCCAAGCCTATTTATACTGCGCACCAAATACACTGTGCAGCGCACCAATATTTATGTGCGCTCGAATAGCGCACAACCTACGCTGTGCGCTATTAAGCATAAATCACACAAGAAAAAGCGCACACAGTGCGCACAATAGCGCGCGTTCGTAACTGTGCGCTGTATCCATGCCAACAATATGGCTACCTGGTTCCAAACACTGTTTCTATGATAAAACTGAATGAAAACCTCGAAAATCTTATAATGAGATTAATATATAAACATTATATTGTATTAATGTTACCTTGTGATAAAAATCTGGACTGTTTCCCGTGTATAAATACTATTTAAAGTTTGACTCTGATGAAAATCTCTGAGAAATGACAGTTTAAAACTACCCACAATGCAATGCGATTTCTATCTAAGTACTTCCGAAAAATGGCTGCCGTAGGATACACATGTTTACTCTGTCATGGATTTAAAGGATTAACTGATAAAAACATGCTTTCCAAAGGTAATCATTGCTAGCAAAACTGATTTAAACCAATACTCTAACAAAGTACTGCAATAAACATTGATGACACATCGTAGCTTGGAGTAAACCAAGTGTATAGCCATCAACATTATGTAATCAAAAATGTACATGTATGTCACACGTCACTGATAAACCTGGGGCAGTACACTACCCCCCGCTAACTAGTTAAAGGTCCCTCTTTAACATATCCTTAGCACTGTACTGAGATAATCCTCCTTTAGAACCACCTTAACAACAGTCACATTGTGTTCCAATGTATACTTTTCTCTACCACATTAACGATAATTATATAGTAAGTTTAACAGCAACTCGTAAAATTCACAGAATTCCAACTGGTTAACAAACAACACTGTAACAACCTCATCAATTATATTCCCCTCACTATCACTTTCATTATGCCTAATGTTAGTGAAAAATATAACAAAAATACATATACGACTTATTGTCGGAAATATACGGTACTGAGATCAGTTAATTGCACAACACAAGGATTTCTGTAATAAAGCGGTGACAAATATTTTACTGACTAGAATAAACATAAATGCGTATAACACGGTTATTTAAGTAAAACGTATACTGCCTTACACCAGTTCAATAATTGCATGGGTGTACCCGCTAGTGTCACTTAATTAGTAGTCAAATAAATTTAAAATAAAAACATTTAATTAAAACTGTTCAGTAATAATTCTTATAACTTTATAATCTGGCAAGAAGAAGAAATTGAATGGAGTAGTACTGTGCCCAGGTCAAAACTGTCCTGTGATAGCTATGATAATTACTTTAGACAAAATAAAAATATAACAAATACCGGCATATGTAATGCTTAAAACTAAGTAACACCTAAATATAGCCTAACGTATGTGTGTCATGACCCGGCGCCTGTCTCGTGCCCTATCCCTGTATGCCGGGCTATGCTTCTGTGGTCTGACGTTTTCTTTGTCTCTTCGGCGGTAGTCACCGTGCATGTTATTCCTTTGTAAGGGCGACCTGTCTCTGTTATAATGTCTGTCTGAAATCGTCTGCGTTGAGATTTGTCTTGGTGAATCTGGAACAGGGGGACATACATGGGGAGGGGGTACTGAGGTAATGAATGGGGGCTGAGGTACTACTACTGGTATAGCTCTCGCCAGTGTACTGTTCATTTCCAGCACGCACCTGGCCAGGTACTCCGTGCTTTCATACTGCTTAGTGAGTATATCCTGCACTGTCTGAACTGTGTTGTTCAGTCCCTTGATGGATTTCATCAACTCTCCATGCCTCTCTTCTGCCCTCTCCTGGCCATCACTCGAATCCGAGCTGGAGTTGCTGGAGGATGATGCTACTGAAGGAGTCGCGGACTTCCTTCCGATGGCATGACACTCTTCTCTAGTCGGTAGGGAGTTCAGGATGTCACCCCTCTCCGAGTCCAGATGGGATGCTACGCTGGGAGCTGTGCTTGCTATTGTAACAATGGGGGCAACTGTTGCCGGTTGCGCTGTACAAGGACTCACATACGGCACTGAACTATCGGGTTGCCTGGTAGAAGCCGGAACCACCACCTCCGTTGCAGCTACTGGAACGGTTGATGCTCCCAATAAGTTCACCAGCTGTTGTAGAGGATTGATGTACTGTGATATGTCTATAACCTGCTGGATAGAAGGGCTCAGAGCAGCCAGATTCTGAAGTGGTGACATGCCCTGGACACCTGGAGGATAAATCACAGGTCCCAAAGGCTCTGATACTGTGGGTTGCATCAATGCCTGGTCAGGCAATGGTGAAGTGATGCTCAGGGCTGACGCTGGTCGAGCTGGAATAAATGTTGTCTCCGCCAAACCTTGCGGGAAATTCATCTCCACGGCATTTCGTAATGCATCCTTCTTGGCAGGTGTTCGGCTCTCCCAGTGTCTCCTGCTCTCCTCACCCGACAGCGTGGCGATGTCCCTCTCTGTTATCCGGTAAGGGCTCGGACTGACCACTTCATCTTGCCATCATCAGTGAAATGATGCCAACATGTGTTGCAGCAACAGTTCGTGAAAGGTCAACACACAATGCATCATAATCCAGGTCTCTTCAATGGAAACTGGAGTGATACGGCCATTGAAGCAACCTACATGAGGTATGGACATGGGTATAGTGGTATAGTTGGAATCACTCTTAAACAAGAGACACTCAAGACATGGGCATATAGTTTACATGCATGTAATACAGATGTGAAGAATCTTGACATCATGAGGGAATCTCCATCTCAATCCATCGGATCACATCTGATGGAAAAGACAGAATGCATGTAGTTCTAAGAGAGAAACTAGAACTCTGCATCGATCCTATTAGCAATGAGCCTAATCAAGCTTGATTTGTAAATATTGAAACTGGTAAAATTATGGCACATCTCTGTAAATATCGACACTGTTGTTGAACTTGGAACCAAACGGATAAAGACATTTGAAAAGGGCTGACCTGTCAACTTTCATGAGACAATCCATAAATGTGTTACAACAATGACATTATCACGCAGACATATTAAAGTTGATGACACGAACATATATGACACAGATGTGATATATGTCAGAACTATGGCTCCCCAATGTAGCTTCTGTAATTATGACACAAATATGTACAAATGACAATTGAAACATGAAGATCGCCAAGACCAAATCATCTCTTAAAATATATTGAACAGTCCATTGGGTAGTGCCGTGGCCAACATATGGCATTGTGCAAGTCTTCCTCAACAACTTCGGTATACACATCGAGGGTCATCTTCGATCTAGTGATGTCTACCTTGTATTTGACATGTATATATTTACAAATGCAATACAACTGTCCGTATAGTCATGTTTGTTTCTTTTCACATATACAATGTTGGAAGCATCCAGTAATCTAAAGTGAAGGGGACAAAGGAGCCAGTAGGATGTATGTATACTCTTCGTCCTGCAGGCAGACTACCACATCAGAAAGTTGCATTAATTGTAAACACCAACAGAAACAATTAATTGACTTAGCTGACATTGTGTCTCATAAGGATGTGTTCGAATGTACATTGGTTAAAATGTGACTGGAAATGACCCCACATGGATATGACACAGTAACACGGGAGGAAGCAGACACAATGATAATGCACGACCTTGTTGCAGCTGATGACACATATATATTCATGCTGCTATGTCATTTTGTGTGCATGGGTGATACCACTGACCATGCTATGATGGATTTCTCCTGTAAAGAAACAACACTCAATCAGTATACACCTCTAAACGTTTTAAGATCAAACAAGTACAATCTCTCTAAGATTGATAACATTAATAGCTCTCATCAGGATGTAATCAGACAAGTCATGCTATCATTCTATGGGCATTCAGAATGTGACTTGATGACATGAGGCCGACAGAAAATATGGTCAACAATGGCGTCAACTAGTACCGGTACCCCACAGCCACAATGCCAATATTGCATGTACTGTGTTATGTGCATGCCACAGTGGGTAAGGATGTTTCAACCAGAATACAAGAGAACGAATCCAGACAGAAGATATTGATATAATTATATAGTGAGAATGGTTCAACTGGTGATATCTAATATGTACACACCTATACTATAACTGGCATTTATGCATCACATGTGGAACTATATACATACAATATTATCATAGTATCATGATGATTTAAAAGGTTATATAATTAGTAATATTTCATGTTATTCCAACATATTTATTTGTTCATTATGAGAAGAATATATCAAGTGGCGGCCATTTTGAATTTCATCTGCCAATTGACCCACATTGTTAACTATTTTTCTTCTATAATTATTTATTATAGAATGTATGTATACTATATGGCTATATGCATAACTATTATAGAATGTATGTATACTATATGGCTATATGCATAACTATTATAGAATGTATGTATACTATATGGCTATATGCATAACTATTATAGAATGTATGTATACTATATGGCTATATGCATAACTATTATAGAATATATGGCTATATGCATAACTATTATAGACTGTATGTATACTATATGGCTATATGCATAACTATTATAGAATGTATGTATACTATATGGCTATATGCATAACTATTATAGAATGTATGTATACTATATGGCTATATGCATAACTATTATAGAATGTATGTATACTATATGGCTATATGCATAACTATTATAGAATGTATGTATACTATATGGCTATATGCATAACTATTATAGACTGTTAGAATGTATGTATACTATATGGCTATATGCATAACTATTATAGAATGTATGTATACTATATGGCTATATGCATAACTATTATAGAATGTATGTATACTATATGGCTATATGCATAATATTATAGATGTGTATATACTATATGGCTATATGCATAACTATTATAGAATGTATGTATACTATATGGCTATATGCATAACTATTATAGAATGTATGTATACTATATGGCTATATGCATAACTATTATAGAATGTATGTATACTATATGGCTATATGCATAACTATTATAGAATGTATGTATACTATATGGCTATATGCATAACTATTATAGACTGT
>CM026394.1:53085235-53103172 GCA_014843695.1 Archivesica marissinica
GTGGCATTGAGATGTACTTCTATGTGGGAATGTATTGTGGCATTGGGAGGTACCTCTATGTGGGAATGTATGGTGGCATTGGGAGGTACTTCTATGTGGGAATGTATGGTGGCATTGTGAGGTACTTCTATGTGGGAAAGTAAGGTGGCATTGTGAGGTACTTCTATGTGGGAATGTAAGGTGGCATTGTGAGGTACTTCTATATGGGAATGTATAGTGGCATTGGGACATACTTCTATGTGTGAATTTATAGTGGCATTGAGATGTACTTCTATGTGGGAATGTATTGTGGCATTGGGAGGTACCTCTATGTGGGAATGTATGGTGGCATTGGGAGGTACTTCTATGTGGGAATGTATGGTGGCATTGTGAGGTACTTCTATGTGGGAAAGTAAGGTGGCATTGTGAGGTACTTCTATGTGGGAATGTAAGGTGGCATTGTGAGGTACTTCTATATGGGAATGTATAGTGGCATTGGGACATACTTCTATGTGTGAATTTATAGTGGCATTGAGATGTACTTCTATGTGGGAATGTATTGTGGCATTGGGAGGTACCTCTATGTGGGAATGTATGGTGGCATTGGGAGGTACTTCTATGTGGGAATGTATGGTGGCATTGTGAGGTACTTCTATGTGGGAATGTAAGGTGGCATTGTGAGGTACTTCTATGTGGGAATGTATGGTGGCATTGGGAGTGACTTCTATGTGTGAATGTATAGTGGCATTGGGAGGTACCTCTATGTGGGAATGTATGGTGGCATTGGGAGGTACTTCTATGTGGGAATGTATGGTGGCATTGGGAGGTACTTCTATGTGGGAATGTATAGTGGCATTGTGAGGTACTTCTATGTGGGAATGTATAGTGGCATTGTGAGGTTCTTCTATGTGGGAATGTATGGTGGTATTGTGAGGTACTTCTATGTGTGAATGTATAGTGGCATTGAGATGTACTTCTATGTGGGAATGTATTGTGGCATTGGGAGGTACTTCTATGTGGGAATGTATGGTGTCATTGTGAGGTTCTTCTATGTGGGAATGTATGGTGGCATTGGGACATACTTCTATGTGTGAATTTATAGTGGCATTGAGATGTACTTCTATGTTGGAATGTATAGTGACATTGGGAGGTACTTCTATGTGGGAATGTATGGTGGCATTGGGAGGTACTTCTATGTGGGAATGTATGGTGGCATTGTGAGGTACTTCTATGTGGGAATGTATCGTGGTATTGGGAGGTACTTCTATGTGTGAATGTATGGTGGCATTGGGAGGTACTTCTATGTGGGAATGTATAGTGGCATTGGGAGGTACCTCTATGTGTGAATGTATAGTGGTATTGGGAGATATTTCTATTTGGGAATGTATGGTGGCATTGTGAGGTACTTCTATTCGGGAATGTATGGTGGTATTGGGAGGTACTTCTATGTGTGAATGTATAGTGTCATTGGGAGGTACTTCTATGTGTGAATGTATTGTGGCATTGGGACGCACTTCTATGTGGGAATGTATAGTGGCATTGGGACATACTTCTATGTGGGAATGTATAGTGGCATTGGGACATACTTCTATTTGTGTATGTATGGTGGCATTGGGAGGTACTTCTATGTGGGAATGTATGGTGGCATTGTGAGATACGTCTATATGGGAATGTATAGTGGCATTGGGAGGTACTTCTATGTGTGAATGTATTGTGGCATTGGGAGGTACTTCTATATCGGAATGTATCGTGGCATTGGGACATACTTCTATGTCGGAATGTATGGTGGCATTGGGACATACTTCTATGTGTGAATTTATAGTGGCATTGAGATGTACTTCTATGTGGGAATGTATGGTGTCATTGGGACATACTTCTATGTGGGAATGTATGGTGGCATTGGGACATACTTCTATGTGTGAATGTATAGTGGCATTGGGACATACTTCTATGTGGGAATGTATGGTGGCATTGGGACATACTTTTATGTGGGAATGTATGGTGGTATTGTGACGTACTTCTATGTGTGAATGTATGGTGGCATTGGGAGGTACTTCTATGTGTGAATGTATGGTGGCATTGGGAGGTACTTCTATGTGTGAATGTATGGTGGCATTGGGAGGTACTTCTATGTGGGAATGTATGGTGGCATTGGTATGTACTTCTATGTGGGAATATATGGTGGTATTGGGAGGTACTTCTATGTGGGAATGTATGGTGGCATTGGTATGTACTTCTATGTGTGAATGTATGGTGGCATTGGGAGGTACCTCTATGTGTGAATGTATGGTGGCATTGGGAGGTACTTCTATGTGGGAATGTATAGTGGTATTGGGACGTACTTCTATGTGTGAATGTATGGTGGTATTGGGAGGTACTTCTATGTGGGAATGTATGATGGCATTGGGAGGTACTTCTATGTGGGAATGTATGGTGGCATTGGGACATACTTTTATGTGGGAATGTATGGTGGTATTGTGACGTACTTCTATGTGTGAATGTATGGTGGTATTGGGAGGTACTTCTATGTGGGAATGTATGGTGGCATTGGGAGGTACTTCTATGTGGGAATGTATAGTGGCATTGGGACATACTTCTATGTGGGAATGTATGGTGGCATTGGGACATACTTTTATGTGGGAATGTATGGTGGTATTGTGATGTACTTCTATGTGGGAATGTATGGTGGCATTGGGAGGTACTTCTATGTGTGAATGTATGGTGGCATTGGGAGGTACTTCTATGTGTGAATGTATTGTGGCATTGGGAGGTACTTCTATATCGGAATGTATGGTGGCATTGGGACATACTTCTATGTCGGAATGTATGGTGGCATTGGGACATACTTCTATGTGTGAATTTATAGTGGCATTGAGATGTACTTCTATGTGGGAATGTATGGTGTCATTGGGACATACTTCTATGTGGGAATGTATGGTGGCATTGGGACATACTTCTATGTGTGAATGTATAGTGGCATTGGGACATACTTCTATGTGGGAATGTATGGTGGCATTGGGACATACTTTTATGTGGAAATGTATGGTGGTATTGTGACGTACTTCTATGTGTGAATGTATGGTGGCATTGGGAGGTACTTCTATGTGTGAATGTATGGTGGCATTGGGAGGTACTTCTATATCGGAATGTATCGTGGCATTGGGACATACTTCTATGTGTGAATGTATGGTGGCATTGGGAGGTACTTCTATGTGGGAATGTATAGTGGTATTGGGACGTACTTCTATGTGTGAATGTATGGTGGTATTGGGAGGTACTTCTATGTGGGAATGTATGGTGGCATTGGGAGGTACTTCTATGTGGGAATGTATAGTGGCATTGGGACATACTTCTATGTGGGAATGTATGGTGGCATTGGGACATACTTTTATGTGGGAATGTATGGTGGTATTGTGACGTACTTCTATGTGTGAATGTATGGTGGCATTGGGACATACTTCTATGTGTGAATGTATGGTGGTATTGGGAGGTACTTCTATGTGGGAATGTATGATGGCATTGGGAGGTACTTCTATGTGGGAATGTATAGTGGCATTGGGACATACTTCTATGTGGGAATGTATGGTGGCATTGGGACATACTTTTATGTGGGAATGTATGGTGGTATTGTGATGTACTTCTATGTGGGAATGTATGGTGGCATTGGGAGGTACTTCTATGTGTGAATGTATGGTGACATTGGGAGGTACTTCTATGTGGGAATGTATGGTGGCATTGGGAGGTACTTCTATGTGTGAATGTATGTTGGCATTGGCACATACTTCTATGTGGGAATGTATGGTGGCATTGGGACATACTTCTATGTGGGAATGTATAGTGGCATTGGGAGGTACTTCTATGTGTGAATGTATGGTGGTATTGGGAGGTACTTCTATGTGGGAATGTATGGTGGCATTGGGACATACTTCTATGTGGGAATGTATGTTGGCATTGGGACATACTTCTATGTGGGAATGTATGGTGGCATTGGGACATACTTCTATGTGGGAATGTATGGTGGCATTGGGACATACTTCTATGTGGGAATGTATGGTGGCATTGGGACATACTTCTATGTGGGAATGTATGGTGGCATTGGGACATACTTCTATGTGGGAATGTATGGTGGCATTGGGAGGTACTTCTATGTGGGAATGTATGGTAGCATTGGGAGGTACTTCTATGTGGGAATGTATGGTGGCATTGTGAGGTACTTCTATGTGTGAATGTATGGTGGTATTGTGAGGTACTTCTACGTGTGAATGTATGATGGTATTGGGAGGTACTTCTATGTGTAAATGTATAGTGTCATTGGGAGGTACTTCTATGTGTGAATGTATTGTGTCATTGGGACGCACTTCTATGTGGGAATGTATAGTGGCATTGGGACATACTTCTATGTGGGAATGTATAGTGGCATTGGGACATACTTCTATGTGGAATGTATGGTGGTATTGTGAGGTACTTCTATGTGGGAATGTATAGTGGCATTGAGAGGTACTTCTATGTGGGAATGTATGGTGGTATTGTGAGGTACTTCTATGTGTGAATGTATGGTGGCATTGTGAGGTACTTCTATGTGTGAATGTATGGTGGCATTGGGAGGTACTTCTATGTGTGAATGTATGGTGGCATTGGGAGGTACTTCTATGTGTGAATGTATAGTGGTATTGGGAGGTACTTCTATGTGGGAATGTATGGTGGCATTGTGACATACTTACTTCTATGTGGAATGTATGGTGGCATTGGGACATACTTCTATGTGTGAATGTATGTTGGCATTGGGACATACTTACTTCTATGTGGAATGTATGGTGGCATTGGGATATACTTCTATGTGTGAATGTATGTTGGCATTGGGACATACTTACTTCTATGTGGAATGTATGGTGGCATTGGGACATACTTCTATGTTGGAATGTATGGTGGCATTGGGAGGTACTTCTATGTGTGAATGTATGTTGGCATTGGGACATACTTACTTCTATGTGGAATGTATGGTGGCATTGGGACATACTTCTATGTGTGAATGTATGTTGGCATTGGGACATACTTACTTCTATGTGGAATGTATGGTGGCATTGGGACATACTTCTATGTTGGAATGTATGGTGGCATTGGGAGGTACTTCTATGTGTGAATGTATGTTGGCATTGGGACATACTTACTTCTATGTGGAATGTATGGTGGCATTGGGACATACTTCTATGTGTGAATGTATGTTGGCATTGGGACAACTTACTTCTATGTGGAATGTATGGTGGCATTGGGACATACTTCTATGTTGGAATGTATGGTGGCATTGGGAGGTACTTCTATGTGTGAATGTATGGTGGCATTGGGACATACTTACTTCTATGTGGAATGTATGGTGGCATTGGGAGGTACTTCTATGTGTGAATGTATAGTGGCATTGGGACATACTTACTTCTATGTGGAATGTATGGTGGCATTGGGAGGTACTTCTATGTGGGAATGTATAGTGGCATTGGGAGGTACTTCTATGTGGGAATGTATGGTGGCATTGCGACTTACTTCTATGTGGGAATGTATGGTGGCATTGTGAGGTACTTCTATGTGGGAATGTATGGTGGCATTGGGAGGTACTTCTATGTGGGAATGTATGATGGCATTGTGAGGTACTTCTATGTGGGAATGTATGGTGGCATTGGGAGGTACTTCTATGTGGGAATGTATGGTGGCATTGTGAGGTACTTCTATGTGGGAATGTATGGTGGCATTGGGAGGTAATTCTATGTGTGAATGTATGGTGGCATTGGGAGGTACTTCTATGTGGGAATGTATGGTGGCATTGGGAGGTACTTCTATGTGGGAATGTATAGTGGCATTGGGGGTACTTCTATGTGTGAATGTATGTTGGCATTGGGACATACTTCTATGTGGGAATGTATGGTGGCATTGGGACATACTTCTATGTGGGAATGTATAGTGGCATTGGGAGGTACTTCTATGTGTGAATGTATGGTGGTATTGGGAGGTACTTCTATGTGGGAATGTATGGTGGCATTGCGACTTACTTCTATGTGGGAATGTATGGTGGCATTGTGAGGTACTTTTATGTGGGAATGTATGGTGGCATTGGGAGGTACTTCTATGTGGGAATGTATGATGGCATTGTGAGGTACTTCTATGTGGGAATGTATGGTGGCATTGGGAGGTACTTCTATGTGGGAATGTATGGTGGCATTGTGAGGTACTTCTATGTGGGAATGTATGGTGGCATTGGGAGGTAATTCTATGTGTGAATGTATGGTGGCATTGGGAGGTACTTCTATGTGGGAATGTATGGTGGCATTGGGAGGTACTTCTATGTGGGAATGTATAGTGGCATTGGGAGGTACTTCTATGTGTGAATGTATGTTGGCATTGGGACATACTTCTATGTGGGAATGTATGGTGGCATTGGGACATACTTCTATGTGGGAATGTATAGTGGCATTGGGAGGTACTTCTATGTGTGAATGTATGGTGGTATTGGGAGGTACTTCTATGTGGGAATGTATGGTGGCATTGGGACTTACTTCTATGTGGAATGTATGGTGGCATTGGGACATACTTCTATGTGGGAATGTATGTTGGCATTGGGACATACTTCTATGTGGGAATGTATGGTGGCATTGGGACATACTTCTATGTGGGAATGTATGGTGGCATTGGGACATACTTCTATGTGGGAATGTATGGTGGCATTGGGACATACTTCTATGTGGGAATGTATGGTGGCATTGGGACATACTTCTATGTGGGAATGTATGGTGGCATTGGGAGGTACTTCTATGTGGGAATGTATGGTAGCATTGGGAGGTACTTCTATGTGGGAATGTATGGTGGTATTGTGAGGTACTTCTATGTGTGAATGTATGGTGGTATTGTGAGGTACTTCTACGTGTGAATGTATGATGGTATTGGGAGGTACTTCTATGTGTAAATGTATAGTGTCATTGGGAGGTACTTCTATGTGTGAATGTATTGTGGCATTGGGACGCACTTCTATGTGGGAATGTATAGTGGCATTGGGACATACTTCTATGTGGGAATGTATAGTGGCATTGGGACATACTTCTATGTGGGAATGTATGGTGGTATTGTGAGGTACTTCTATGTGGGAATGTATAGTGGCATTGAGAGGTACTTCTATGTGGGAATGTATGGTGGTATTGTGAGGTACTTCTATGTGTGAATGTATGGTGGCATTGTGAGGTACTTCTATGTGTGAATGTATGGTGGCATTGGGAGGTACTTCTATGTGTGAATGTATGGTGGCATTGGGAGGTACTTCTATGTGTGAATGTATAGTGGTATTGGGAGGTACTTCTATGTGGGAATGTATGGTGGCATTGTGACATACTTACTTCTATGTGGAATGTATGGTGGCATTGGGACATACTTCTATGTGTGAATGTATGTTGGCATTGGGACATACTTACTTCTATGTGGAATGTATGGTGGCATTGGGATATACTTCTATGTGTGAATGTATGTTGGCATTGGGACATACTTACTTCTATGTGGAATGTATGGTGGCATTGGGACATACTTCTATGTTGGAATGTATGGTGGCATTGGGAGGTACTTCTATGTGTGAATGTATGTTGGCATTGGGACATACTTACTTCTATGTGGAATGTATGGTGGCATTGGGACATACTTCTATGTGTGAATGTATGTTGGCATTGGGACATACTTACTTCTATGTGGAATGTATGGTGGCATTGGGACATACTTCTATGTTGGAATGTATGGTGGCATTGGGAGGTACTTCTATGTGTGAATGTATGTTGGCATTGGGACATACTTACTTCTATGTGGAATGTATGGTGGCATTGGGACATACTTCTATGTGTGAATGTATGTTGGCATTGGGACATACTTACTTCTATGTGGAATGTATGGTGGCATTGGGACATACTTCTATGTTGGAATGTATGGTGGCATTGGGAGGTACTTCTATGTGTGAATGTATGTTGGCATTGGGACATACTTACTTCTATGTGGAATGTATGGTGGCATTGGGACATAATTCTATGTTGGAATGTATGGTGGCATTGGGAGGTACTTCTATGTGTGAATGTATGTTGGCATTGGGACATACACTTCTATGTTTACTTCTATGTGGAATGTATGGTGGCATTGGGAGGTACTTCTATGTGTGAATGTATAGTGGCATTGGGACATACTTACTTCTATGTGGAATGTATGGTGGCATTGGGAGGTACTTCTATGTGGGAATGTATAGTGGCATTGGGAGGTACTTCTATGTGGGAATGTATGGTGGCATTGCGACTTACTTCTATGTGGGAATGTATGGTGGCATTGTGAGGTACTTCTATGTGGGAATGTATGGTGGCATTGGGAGGTACTTCTATGTGGGAATGTATGATGGCATTGTGAGGTACTTCTATGTGGGAATGTATGGTGGCATTGTGAGGTACTTCTATGTGGGAATGTATGGTGGCATTGTGAGGTACTTCTATGTGGGAATGTATGGTGGCATTGGGAGGTACTTCTATGTGGGAATGTATGGTGGCATTGTGAGGTACTTCTATGTGGGAATGTATGGTGGCATTGGGAGGTACTTCTATGTGTGAATGTATGGTGGCATTGGGAGGTACTTCTATGTGGGAATGTATGGTGGCATTGGGAGGTACTTCTATGTGGGAATGTATAGTGGCATTGGGAGGTACTTCTATGTGTGAATGTATGTTGGCATTGGGACATACTTCTATGTGGGAATGTATGGTGGCATTGGGACATACTTCTATGTGGGAATGTATAGTGGCATTGGGAGGTACTTCTATGTGTGAATGTATGGTGGCATTGGGACATACTTCTATGTGGGAATGTATGGTGGCATTGGGACATACTTCTATGTGGGAATGTATGGTGGCATTGGGACATACTTCTATGTGGGAATGTATGTTGGCATTGGGACATACTTCTATGTGGGAATGTATGGTGGCATTGGGACATACTTCTATGTGGGAATGTATGGTGGCATTGGGACATACTTCTATGTGGGAATGTATGGTGGCATTGGGACATACTTCTATGTGGGAATGTATGGTGGCATTGGGACATACTTCTATGTGGGAATGAATGGTGGCATTGGGAGGTACTTCTATGTGGGAATGTATGGTGGCATTGGGACATACTTCTACGTGTGAATGTATGGTGGCATTGGGACATACTTCTATGTGGGAATGTATGGTGGCATTGTGAGGTACTTCTATGTGGGAATGTATGGTGGCATTGGGACATACTTCTATGTGGAATGTATGGTGGCATTGGGACATACTTCTATGTGGGAATGTATGGTGGCATTGGGACATACTTCTATGTGGGAATGTATGGTGGCATTGCATTGAGAGGAAGCTAATTAGGAAAGGGTTAAATTGAACAATAGCAAAGACAAGATAATGTTATATAGTTCTGCAAAATTTGTCTTGACTTATATTATTATTGATGATGATGATGATGATGATACATTTCAGCCATTTTACAAGCAGCAACAGCGGCAACTATTGCGGCAGTGTCAGCGAGCCATGAGGGTAACCAGAATTCTCTGATGGAAGAGGGTGCTGCAAAGTAAGACAACTCTGTACTGAATAATCGAATTCAACTTTTCAAATCTCAGTCACAGAATATAATTGGACAACTATGACTAACATTTTTCATTTTCAGCCAAAACAGAATATCCTTCATACATACATGAGCTTGTGAATTGTAGTAAATCCACATGATTTAAATTATCAAAATGGAAATGTGGTCATCCAGCCCTAAAATTCTGAATAAATTGGAAGGAAGTGCAAACAACATAGATCCAGATCAGCCGCAACTATGTTTTAGCTCCATACGAACACCATAGAACCTGTCACATTTTGTACCGTCTGATCTGGCTCTATGCTGTTTGCAAAAGTGATTTTTATCTGCCGTGTGCAAACGGTTAATGACCGATATTGACTGATGATATGGTTAATGTTATGCTTTCCAATAAAATAATTATAAGGAATTTGTCATTCAAATTAAAATAAAAACACATATATTTGTTATTTATTTAAGTTTATTTTAACGTCGCTACCGGTTGCCCATTTGAACGACGGGCAGTTTACCTAACAACACCTTTCCTGGGCAGGCTCCAGCAGTTAACCAGTACTTTGTGCACCAACCTCCATAGGAAACTACCAACATTTTCTTATAAATCGACACTGTCTGAGAGGGACTCGAACCCGTGACCATCAGAAATACAAATTTCAGTGATCACTCAATGAAATAAAATCCTAAATAAATAAAATAAACACAAATATCCTCGGTATATATCCTCAATGTCATTCTATGATTGTTTATTGCATTATCTCACATCCAGTTGTTTATTGCATTATCTCACATCCGGTTGTTTATTGCATTATCTCACATCCAGTTGTTTATTGCATTATCTCACATCCTGTTGTTTATTGCATTATCTCACATCCGGTTGTTTATTGCATTATCTCACATCCGGTTGTTTATTGCATTATCTCACATCCGGTTGTTTATTGCATTATCTCACATCCGGTTGTTTATTGCATTATCTCACATCCGGTTGTTTATTGCATTATCTCACATCCGGTTGTTTATTGCATTATCTCACATCCGGTTGTTTATTGCATTATCTCACATCCGGTTGTTTATTGCATTATCTCACATCCGGTTGTTTATTGCATTATCTCACATCCGGTTGTTTATTGCATTATCTCACATCCGGTTGTTTATTGCATTATCTCACATCCGGTTGTTTATTGCATTATCTCACATCCGGTTGTTTATTGCATTATCTCACATCCGGTTGTTTATTGCATTATCTCACATCCAGTTGTTTATTGCATTATCTCACATCCTGTTGTTTATTGCATTATCTCACATCCAGTTGTTTATTGCATTATCTCACATCCAGTTGTTTATTGCATTATCTCACATCCAGTTGGTTCTCTGTGGCCATGGGGTTACTGCTGTTTGCTTCAAATCACTTACCCCACAGTGTTAGTTCAAATCCCAACATTTGAAGAAGCTATCCAGTCGTGTTTGGGAAGGTTGATGTTCATCTGTGCTTGAAACAGTACTGAGGAGGGGTACCTGGGTTCTTCTTTAATCTGTGCTTGAAACAGTACTGAGGAGGGGTACCTGGGTTCTTCTTTAATCTGTGCTTGAAACAGTACTGAGGAGGGGTACCTGGGTTCTTCTTTAATCTGTGCTTGAAACAGTACTGAGGAGGGGTACCTGGGTTCTTCTTTAATCTGTGCTTGAACCAGTACTGAGGAGGGGTACCTGGGTTCTTCTTTAATCTGTGCTTGAACCAGTACTGAGGAGGGGTACCTGGGTTCTTCTTTAATCTGTGCTTGAACCAGTACTGAGGAGGGGTACCTGAGTTCTTCTTTAATCTGTGCTTGAACCAGTACTGAGAGGGGGTACCTGGGTTCTTCTTTAATCTGTTCTTGAACCAGTACTGAGAGGGGGTACCTGGGTTCTTCTTTGATCTGTGCTTGAACCAGTACTGAGGAGGGGTACCTGGGTTCTTCTTTAATATGTGCTTGAACCAGTACTGAGGAGGGGTACCTGTGTTCTTTTTTAATCTGTGCTTGAACCAGTACTGAGGAGGGGTACCTGGGTTCTTTTTTAATCTGTGCTTGAACCAGTACTGAGGAGGGGTACCTGGGTTCTTCTTTAATCTGTGCTTGAAACAGTACTGAGAGGATCAGTTATGTGGCATTGGCGGTTGGTGCAGCTCTAAATCCCAAACCAAAAGTGAAACAATGTTCGTCCAATGTACACTGTGTTTCAGACCGCTAGTAGATCTCATCAAGGGCCGGAATGTACGTGTTCAGGTGAAGGCTGCCAATGCTCTAGAAGCCATGGCAACCAACAACTTTAATTGCCAGAAGTCATTCCTGGATCTTGACGCTCCAAAAGTGCTCATCAAATTGTTGAAGGTACATTTTGTTAACATGTAAACGTACAGTGTGCACTAACAATCACTAGTAGTTACAGTGTGCACTAACAATCACTAGTAGTTACAGTGTGCACTAACAATCACTAGTAGTTACAGTGTGCACTAACAATCACTCGGCTTTGTTTACATGTACATGTACTTACTTAGTAGTTACAGTGTGCACTAACAATCACTCGGCTTTCATGTTTGTAGGTAGGAATCTTACTGCAGGGTGAAATAGTCGCCTTAGGGATGCTGACTTCTCCCTAAAATAATTTTTTTTTTACTATTTTGATACAATTTTGTCCTGTAAGAAACACTGGCCCATTATAAACCATCCCTTCTATTCAAATATTGTATTTAATGGTCATACTGTGCATTTTAAAGACGTTCGCGGTAGAAAATTATTACGACATGTACATTTTACGCTCACACCGCCTGTCAAATCAAAATAAAATAACATGAAAACACACAGTTTGATTTAGCATTCCGTTTAACCGTACAGGCACAGTCATCGGCACGCTTCACTGCATGGCATAAAGGCCAAACAATGGACGATAATTCCGTTATCAAAGAGTTAAATATTGAGCTGGTAATAAGTAATTTGGACAGTACTATCAATTCGGATAGTAAGGAATCGTGGCCATCTGGCCGAAGGATTGTTGAATTGGACCATTTGTCATTGCACTCTCTGGCCCTACTTTCATCAAGCTTCTCACTTTGAGATTGCTCTGGGCTCAACTTTTCTTACATTGTTAAATCATTAAAATTTGAACAATTTTGGGGTATATGTGTTTTTTTTAATACTTTATTTATTTTTACAACGATTGCGAAGCAAGTTTTAGCAACTTATATTAATCACTCTCGTTGGCTCGGATGAAAGCGTATATGTGGTCATTCATGTGGGGGGAAACTGGAGTACCCGGAGAAAACCCACCTGTCCGATCTGGCGACCATCGTACCATTTCACATACTTCCCTGTCCGAGGATCGAACCCAGGTCGCATTGGTGAGAAGCGAGCGCGCTAACCACTGCGCTAATCAGACATCCGTATATGTTTTGCTTAGAGTTCAGAAACAATATCTCGATGAAGGTGATTAATAGTCATATGTAAACTATTTAAGAAATAATAAGTATCAACCGTGGTATATCGCAGAATAACCCGAGTTTGAAGTTCTTATGCGTAGAAATATATCACGAAGGCCGATGGCCTGAGTGATATATTTATACACATAAGAACGACAAACGAGGGTTATTCTGCGATATACCACGGTTGATACTTATTATTTCGATTCTAACACTACTTACTTCTAATAATTTTAAAGGAGTATTTTCTTCAAACGCCGCTGCATTTGGCTTTCGAAATTTCCTCCCGCATAAGGGTGATGACGTTATTTTTTACGGAATATATCAATCTAGTGCATAAATGAACAAAAGTTGTAACTGATCAATAATTTTATTTATTTTGTCAAATAAAACTGTACAGAATAGTAACTGAAACGTTACTTAACAGAAAAACAAGACGGACAAAAGATTATCTGATTCTAAAAAGAGCTCACTTCCGCGAATTCCCACGGTAGTACTTACAAACATCACGTGACGCGCGCTCAGCATAGTTCAAGGTAGGTATATTGCAGAATAACCCGAGGTAGATTTTACTCTACAAGTATGTATGTTATTAGCTGGGTCGTGTTAGAATAGTATATAAATACACACATAATAATTGCAAATATGTTTTTATTTTACTTTTGTCGCCAAAATGAGAATGATTGGCCGAAATGGAAAATAGGCATATTATAAAAAAATTAATAAAAAAACCGAAGT
The DNA here is from genome assembly GCA_014843695.1 of Archivesica marissinica. Taxonomy (NCBI): domain Eukaryota; kingdom Metazoa; phylum Mollusca; class Bivalvia; order Venerida; family Vesicomyidae; genus Archivesica; species Archivesica marissinica. The sequence continues at coordinate 53,099,022 of CM026394.1, forward strand.
CATTAGCATATCAATTTTATTTCATATTTTGGTTAGTAATACATAGTACTAGTGATGTACCAGGTTAGTAATACATAGTACTAGTGATGTACCATGTTAGTAATACATAGTACTAGTGATGTACCAGGTTAGTAATACATAGTACTAGTGATGTACCAGGTTAGTAATACATAGTACTAGTGATGTACCAGGTTAGTAATACATAGTACTAGTGATGTACCAGGTTAGTAATACATAGTACTAGTGATGTACCAGGTTAGTAATGCATAGTACTAGTGATGTACCAGGTTAGTAATACATAGACCTAGTGATGTACCAGGTTAGTAATACATAGTACTAGTGATGTACCAGGTTAGTAATGCATAGTACTAGTGATGTACCAGGTTAGTAATACATAGTACTAGTGATGTACCAGGTTAGTAATACATAGTACTAGTGATGTACCAGGTTAGTAATACATAGTACTAGTGATGTACCAGGTTAGTAATACATAGTACTAGTGATGTACCAGGTTAGTAATACATAGTACTAGTGATGTACCAGGTTAGTAATACATAGTACTAGTGATGTACCAGGTTAGTAATACATAGTACTAGTGATGTACCAGGTTAGTAATACATAGTACTAGTGATGTACCAGGTTAGTAATACATAGTACTAGTGATGTACCAGGTTAGTAATACATAGTACTAGTGATGTACCAGGTTAGTAATACATAGTACTAGTGATGTACCAGGTTAGTAATACATAGTACTAGTGATGTACCAGGTTAGTAATACATAGTACTAGTGATGTACCAGGTTAGTAATACATAGTACTAGTGATGTACCAGGTTAGTAATACATAGTACTAGTGATGTACCAGGTTAGTAATACATAGTACTAGTGATGTACCAGGTTAGTAATACATAGTACTAGTGATGTACCAGGTTAGTAATACATAGTACTAGTGATGTACCAGGTTAGTAATACATAGTACTAGTGATGTACCAGGTTAGTAATACATAGTACTAGTGATGTACCAGGTTAGTAATACATAGTACTAGTGATGTACCAGGTTAGTAATACATAGTACTAGTGATGTACCAAGTATGAACAAATTCAATTATTGTAAACTTTTTTTTACAAAACTGCCTATTGTTGAGATTTATTAAATAACACCAGCGATCGTGCTCCTCACTTCACCCTAAAATTCTGACCTAGAATGAACCATGTTACTAGGTAGGTTGTGGATTATTTCAAATGAGGTAGCTTCTAGAAGTTAGGTAGTTCTACCCAGGTGCTGAAATACTCAAATGGGTGACTTGCATCTTCGTACGTCACCTATGCCATAAGGTTTCTAGATGACTTCATTATATATTGCCAGTTAAATATGAACTGTTGAATATACACATCTGATTACAGTAGTAGTATTGGATTCGGAATCGAGGGTCTTATACATGTATCAAACATTATCGTGTCTAAAAGAAATTTTGACAATCCAAATCCAATACCAGTAGAAGTCTTGAAAGTCATGTTAGTGCAGTGGTAGCTCATTCGCTTTAGGTGCGAAAGGTCCGGAGTTCGAGCCCCGATGGAGCCGTTATGATTGTGAGCTTAGGCAAGACATTTAAAATCCATGTTGCCTCCTCTCTCCCTTGTGGTGATGGATTCCCTCTCTCTCCCTCGTGGTGATGGAATCTATCAGGAATGAGGTCTCGAGAGTGAATAATATAAGTTGTAAGAACTTGTTTCTCAATCGAGCTAAAATAAATTTGTATAAACTAATACCAGTACACATGTATTTAAAACAGACATATTGTTTCTAAATGTTACTCAATGTCGTTGCTTACAGAATATCAGCGTAGAGGTTAGAGAACAAGGAGCTTGTGCCCTGTGGTCCCTGGCTGGCCATACCAAGACTCAGGAGAAGTATATAGCTGAGGGAACCGGCATTACCCATATACACCAGATGTTACTCGAACCCACAGAAAAACTGCTTACTGTGGGTAAGCTCTAGTTTTATGTCATTGGCAATATCACCAAGTGTCACCAAGTGTCAAATAGACGATCGTTACTTACTACAGAGGCAGATGTGTTCAATCACTTCCAGTGTGGCCACCCTCGTATGACATAGCAACTGTCACGTTTCGAGGACACATCCGGGTCCCGATATCCTATGCTACTGCTGAGCGATATGCCGTAGCTTCTACTTGCATACTATGAGGGACTCGGCCTGTTCAATATCTCCCGCTCATGGGTCCGGCATACTATGAGGGACTCGGCCTGTTCAATATCTCCCGCTCATGGGACCGGCATACTATGAGGGACTCGGCCTGTTCAATATCTCCCGCTCATGGGTCCGGCATACTATGAGGGACTCTGCCTGTTCAATATCTCCTGCTCATGGGTCCTACATGCCATGAGGGACTCGGCGTTCAATATCTCCCGCTCATGGGTCCGGCATACTATGAGGGACTTGGCCTGTTCAATATCTCCCGCTCATGGGTCCTGCATACTCTGAGGGACTCTGCCTGTTCAATATCTCCCGCTCATGGGTCCGGCATACTATGAGGGACTCGATCTGTTCAATATCTCCCGCTCAGGGGTCCGGCATATTATGAGGGACTCGGCCTGTTCAACATCTCCCGCTCATGGGTCCCGCATACTATGAGGGACTCGGCCTGTTCAATATCTCCCGCTCATGGGTGCGGCATACTATGAGGGACTCGGTCTGTTCAATATCTCCCGGTCAGGGGTCCGGCATACTATGAGGGACTCGGCCTTTTCAATATCTCCTGCTCATGGGTCTTGCATACCATGAGGGACTCGGCCTGTTCAATATCTCCCGCTCATGGGTCCTGCATACCATGAGGGACTCGTCCTGTTCAACATCTCCCGCTCATGGGTCCTGCATGCCATGAGGGACTCGGCCTGTTCAATATCTCCCGCTCATGGGTCCTGCATGCCATGAGGGACTCTGCCTGTTCAATATTTCCCACTCATGGGTCCTACATGCCATGAGGGACTCGGCCGGTTCTCTCGCTCATGGGTCCTGCATGCCATGAGGGACTCAGCCTGTTCAATATATCCCACTCATGGGTCCTGCATGCCATGAGAGATTCGGCCTGTTCAATATCTCCCACTCATGGGTCCTGCATGCCATGAGGGACTCGGCCTGTTCAATATCTTCCGCTCATGGGTCCTGCATGCCATGAGGGACTTGGCCGGTTCTCTCGCTCATGGTTCCTGCATGCCATGAGGGACTCGGCCTGTTCAATATCTCCCGCTCATGGGTCCTGCATGCCATGAGGGACTCGGTCTGTTCAATATCTCCCGCTCATGGGTCCTGCATACTATGAGGGACTCGGCCTGTTCAATATCTCCCGCTCATGGGTCCTGCATGCCATGAGGGACTCGGCCTGTTCAATATCTCCCGCTCATGGGTCCTGCATGCCATGAGGGACTCGGCCTGTTCAATATCTCCCGCTCATGGGTCCGGCATACTATGAGGGACTCGGTCTGTTCAATATCTCCCGCTCATGGGTCCGGCATACTATGAGGGACTCGGCCTGTTCAATATCTCCCGCTCATGGGTCCAGCATACTATGAGGGACTCGGTCTGTTCAATATCTCCCGCTCATGGGTCCCGCATACTATGAGGGACTCGGTCTGTTCAATATCTCCCGCTCATGGGTCCCGCATACTATGAGGGACTCGGCCTGTTCAATATCTCCCGCTCATGGGTCCTGCATACTATGAGGGACTCGGCCTGTTCAATATCTCCCGCTCATGGGTCCGGCATACTATGAGGGACTCGGCCTGTTCATATCTCCCCTCATGGGTCCTGCATACCATGAGGGACTCGGCCTGTTCAATATCTCCCGCTCATGGGTCCTGCATGCCATGAGGGACTCGGCCTGTTCAATATCTCCCGCTCATGGGTCCTGCATGCCATGAGGGACTCGGCCTGTTCAATATCTCCCGCTCATGGGTCCGGCATACTATGAGGGACTCGGCCTGTTCAATATCTCCCACTCATGGGTCCAGCATACTATGAGGGACTCGGTCTGTTCAATATCTCCCGCTCATGGGTCCGGCATACTATGAGGGACTCGGCCTGTTCAATATCTCCCGCTCATGGGTCCTGCATGCCAAGAGGAACTCATCCGGT